>CM055736.1:21824785-21914018 GCA_029465975.1 Dallia pectoralis
CACCGAGGTACAGACACACTGTGAATGGTTGAGCATTATTGACTGTGTGACTCATTCAATCCTTGTGAACAGCTTCCCTTTTAATTAGGCCCAAATGCCACAGCAGCCCCTGCAGGAATGGGGGCGTTTGATTGGTCGATGTACAAGTGCCAACATCCTGATGAGTCATGATCCTCAGCCATCTGAACAGATAGAAAGTTCTAGCGCTTGGTATTCTGTTATTCCAGGGATTCTCCTGCATGGTATCACACGGAAATCTGGAGTTCATTCGAGGGTGTGAAGTTCGTAATTACAACTTGAAGCTGTCAGACATAATGAACCTGACTGAAAAATGGATCAACTCCCACAACAAAAAGTCTGTCAGTTAGAATCTACTGAAGAGTTCACATGAACTGTTTCTGCAGAATAGTTTGAACTCTGTAGCAAAGTGTCAAAAAACACATTATGAATAAAAAATTTAAATAATGACGATAATTCTGATGATTACTAGAAATGTTTCAGTGTAACGGATGTATTTGTACTGGGATGAATGCTGCCATATGAAACAGCACGATGGTTGATTTGTCCTGTCATCCCGTCTACTCCATCACCTCCAGGACTGGGTCCAGCACATCCCACAGATACCAAGTAAAAAGGTTCTGTGACTGATGTCACTTCCTGTCAGTTTGGACCAGATGGGATTGCCTTCGTTGTCCTCGTGCAGCGACGAGCCTGTGACATGGTCATTATGTTTCGGCTCATCAGTTTATGTCTCAGAGGACAAGTACGTTGTGAAGAAACGACTCCACATGAAGCACAACGTGAGAAACAGTTATGATTCCGCTTGATCGAACTGAAATATTCACCAAGATTAACGTTTAGAGGTCAAGGAAAGGTTGCAGCTCAAATGGTGCACTAATTCCGGTTGTAAAGGCACAATTTTCATTCAAGGCCCTTATGATGGCCACTCACCCATAATGCTCCAGTCAGAAGTACTACTTTATAGGGCATAGGGAACCATTTGGTGTCTGTAATGTGTGAGGATGTGTCTGTTATTCCAGGGATTCTCCTGCATGGTATCACACGGAAATCTGGAGTTCATTCGAGGGTGTGAAGTTCGTAATTACAACTTGAAGCTGTCAGACATAATGAACCTGACTGAAAAATGGATCAACTCCCACAACAAAAAGTCTGTCAGTTATAATCTACTGAAGAGTTCACATGAACTGTTTCTGCAGAAACAGTTCAGCCAGCAGACTTGTCACCTTACCTGGATAAAGGTCATATAGACACACATCCCTCACCTGGATAAAGGTCATATAGACACACATCCCACATCTGGATAAAGGTCATATAGACACACATCCCACATCTGGATAAAGGTCATATAGACACACATCCCACATCTGAATAAAGGTCATATAGACACACATCCCTTATCTGAATAAAGGTCATATAGACACACATCCCACATCTGGATAAAGGTCATATAGACACACATCCCACATCTGGATAAAGGTCATATAGACACACATCCCACACCTGGATAAAGGTCTGGATAAAGGTCATATAGACACACATCCATATAGACACACCATATAGACACACATCCCTGGATAAAGGTCATATAGACACACATCCCTGGAATAAAGGTCATATAGACACACATCCCTCATCTGAATAAAGGATAACACACATCCCACATCTGAATAAAGGTCATATAGACACACATCCCTTATCTGAATAAAGGTCCCACATCTGGATAAACACACATCCCACATCTGGAATAAAGGTATAGACACACATCCCATCTGATAGACACACATCCCATCTGGATAAAGGTCATATAGACACACATCCCATCTGAATAAAGGTCATATAGACACACATCCCTCATCTGAATAAAGGTCATATAGACACACATCCCACATCTGAATAAAGGTCATATAGACACACATCCCACATCTGGATAAAGGTCATATAGACACACATCCCACATCTGATCATGAATAAAGGTCATATAGACACACATCCCACATCTGAATAAAGGTCATATAGACACACATCCCACATCTGAATAAAGGTCATATAGACACACATCCCATCTGACATATAGACACACATCTGGAATAAAGGTCATATAGACACACATCCCACATCTGAATAAAGGTCATATAGACACACATCCCTCATCTGAATAAAGGTCATATAGACACACATCCCTTATCTGGATAAAGGTCTATAGACACACATATCTGAATAAAGGTCATATAGACACACATCCCTCATCTGAATAAAGGTCATATAGACACACATCCCTTATCTGAATAAAGGTCATATAGACACACATCCCTCATCTGAATAAAGGTCATAAACACATCCCACATCTGGATAAAGGTCATATAGACACACATCCCTCATCTGAAAAGGTCAAAGACACACATCCCACATCTGGATAAAGGTCATATAGACACACATCCCTCATCTGGTCATATAGACACACATCCCACATCTGGAATAAAGGTCATATAGACACACATCCCTCATCTGGATAAAGGTCATA
The DNA here is from genome assembly GCA_029465975.1 of Dallia pectoralis. Classification (NCBI taxonomy): domain Eukaryota; kingdom Metazoa; phylum Chordata; class Actinopteri; order Esociformes; family Umbridae; genus Dallia; species Dallia pectoralis. Next base: position 21,827,328 of record CM055736.1, read on the forward strand.
TAGACACACATCCCACATCTGGATAAAGGTCATATAGACACATCCCTTAATCTGAATAAAGGTCATATAGACACACATCCCTCATCTGAATAAAGGTCATATAGACACACATCCCTTATCTGAATAAAGGTCATATAAAGACACACATCCCACATCTGGAATAAAGGTCATATAGACACACATCCCACATCTGAATAAAGGTCATATAGACACACATCCCACATCTGAATAAAGGTCATATAGACACACATCCCACATCATCTGAACACATCCCTTATCTGAATCTGGAATAAAGGTCATATAGACACACATCCCACATCTGACATATAGACACACATCCCACATCTGAATAAAGGTCATATATAGACACACATCCCACATCTGGATAAAGGTCATATAGACACACATCCCACATCTGGATAAAGGTCATATAGACACACATCCACATCTGGATAAAGGTCATATAGACACACATCCCACTGGACCTGGATAAAGGTCATATAGACACACATCCCACATGGATAAAGGTCATATAGACACACATCCCACATCTGGGTCATATAGACACACATCCCACATCTGGATAAAGGTCATATAGACACACATCCCACATCTGGATAAAGGTCATATAGACACACATCCCACATCTGGATAAAGGTCATATAGACACACATCCCACATCTGGATAAAGGTCATATAGACACACATCCCACATCTGGATAAAGGTCATATAGACACACATCCCACATCTGGATAAAGGTCATATAGACACACATCCCACATCTGAATAAAGGTCATATAGACACACATCCCACATCTGAATAAAGGTCATATAGACACACATCCCTTATCTGAATAAAGGTCATATAGACACACATCCCACACCTGGATAAAGGTCATATAGACACACATCCCTCATCTGAATAAAGGTCATATAGACACACATCCCACATCTGAATAAAGGTCATATAGACACACATCCCTCACCTGGATAAAGGTCATATAGACACACATCCCACATCTGAATAAAGGTCATATAGACACACATCCCACATCTGAATAAAGGTCATATAGACACACATCCCACATCTGAATAAAGGTCATATAGACACACAAATCTTATCTGAATAAAGGTCATATAGACACACATCCCTTATCTGAATAAAGGTCATATAGACACACATCCCACATCTGAATAAAGGTCATATAGACACACATCCCACATCTGAATAAAGGTCATATAGACACACATCCCACATCTGAATAAAGGTCATATAGACACACATCCCACATCTGAATAAAGGTCATATAGACACACATCCCACATCTGAATAAAGGTCATATAGACACACATCCCACATCTGGAATAAAGGTCATATAGACACACATCCCACATCTGAATAAAGGTCATATAGACACACATCCCTTATCTGAATAAAGGTCATATAGACACACATCCCTTATCTGAATAAAGGTCATATAGACACACATCCCACATCTGAATAAAGGTCATATAGACACACATCCCACATCTGAATAAAGGTCATATAGACACACATCCCTTATCTGAATAAAGGTCATATAGACACACATCCCACATCTGAATAAAGGTCATATAGACACACATCCCTTATCTGAATAAAGGTCATATAGACACACATCCCACACCTGGATAAAGGTCATATAGACACACATCCCACATCTGGATAAAGGTCATATAGACACACATCCCTTATCTGGATAAAGGTCATATAGACACACATCCCACATCTGAATAAAGGTCATATAGACACACATCCCACACCTGAATAAAGGTCATATAGACACACATCCCTTATCTGAATAAAGGTCATATAGACACACATCCCTTATCTGGATAAAGGTCATATAGACACACATCCCACATCTGAATAAAGGTCATATAGACACAAATCCCTTATCTGAATAAAGGTCATATAGACACACATCCCTCATCTGAATAAAGGTCATATAGACACACATCCCTTATCTGAATAAAGGTCATATAGACACACATCCCACATCTGGATAAAGGTCATATAGACACACATCCCACATCTGGATAAAGGTCATATAGACACACATCCCACACCTGGATAAAGGTCATATAGACACACATCCCTCATCTGAATAAAGGTCATATAGACACACATCCCACACCTGGATAAAGGTCATATAGACACACATCCCTTATCTGAATAAAGGTCATATAGACACACATCCCTCATCTGGATAAAGGTCATATAGACACACATCCCACATCTGGATAAAGGTCATATAGACACACATCCCACACCTGGATAAAGGTCATATAGACACACATCCCACATCTGGATAAAGGTCATATAGACACACATCCCTTATCTGGATAAAGGTCATATAGACACACATCCCACATCTGGATAAAGGTCATATAGACACACATCCCACATCTGAATAAAGGTCATATAGACACACATCCCTTATCTGAATAAAGGTCATATAGACACACATCCCACATCTGGATAAAGGTCATATAGACACACATCCCTCACCTGGATAAAGGTCATATAGACACACATCCCACATCTGAATAAAGGTCATATAGACACACATCCCACATCTGAATAAAGGTCATATAGACACACATCCCTCACCTGGATAAAGGTCATATAGACACACATCCCACACCTGGATAAAGGTCATATAGACACACATCCCACATCTGAATAAAGGTCATATAGACACACATCCCTCATCTGAATAAAGGTCATATAGACACACATCCCACATCTGAATAAAGGTCATATAGACACACATCCCACATCTAAATAAAGGTCATATAGACACACATCCCACATCTGGATAAAGGTCATATAGACACACATCCCACACCTGGATAAAGGTCATATAGACACACATCCCACACCTGGATAAAGGTCATATAGACACACATCCCACATCTGGATAAAGGTCATATAGACACACATCCCACATCTGGATAAAGGTCATATAGACACACATCCCACACCTGGATAAAGGTCATATAGACACACATCCCACATCTGGATAAAGGTCATATAGACACACATCCCACATCTGGATAAAGGTCATATAGACACACATCCCACATCTGGATAAAGGTCATATAGACACACATCCCACATCTGAATAAAGGTCATATAGACACACATCCCTCACCTGGATAAAGGTCATATAGACACACATCCCACATCTGGATAAAGGTCATATAGACACACACCCCACATCTGAATAAAGGTCATATAGACACACATCCCACATCTGAATAAAGGTCATATAGACACACATCCCACATCTGAATAAAGGTCATATAGACACACATCCCACACCTGGATAAAGGTCATATAGACACACATCCCTCATCTGAATAAAGGTCATATAGACACACATCCCTCATCTGAATAAAGGTCATATAGACACACATCCCTCATCTGAATAAAGGTCATATAGACACACATCCCTTATCTGAATAAAGGTCATATAGACACACATCCCACATCTGAATAAAGGTCATATAGACACACATCCCACATCTGGATAAAGGTCATATAGACACACATCCCACATCTGAATAAAGGTCATATAGACACACATCCCTTATCTGAATAAAGGTCATATAGACACACATCCCGCTGCATGAGACAGGAGCCTTCAACCTCTTCATCATCTCCATCAACTGGCTTTGTTGGTCTGTTTCCCTTTTTGTCCTCATTCTCTCTCTCTCTCCCTCTCTCCCTCTCTCCCTCTCTCCCTCTTTTGTCTACTCCCTCTCATCTCTCTGCTTCATTCTTCTCTCTCAACACTTGCCTGTTTGTCAGTCTGCCTGTTTGTCTGTCTGCCTGTTTGTCAGTCTGCCTGTTTGTCTGTCTGCCTGTTTGTCTGTCTGCCTGTTTGTCTGCCTGCCTGTTTGTCTGCCTGCCTGTTTGTCTGTCTGCCTGTTTGTCTGTCTGCCTGTTTGTCTGTCTGCCTGTTTGTCTGTCTGCCTGATTGTCTGTGTCTCTGTTCAAGATATCTGTCTTTATTGACTTTCCCTCCGGTGCAAACGCTCCTCGCCACCCCCAAACCCCCCCCTTATGCGTTCCTGCCATGCTGTGAGCCTGCCGTGCTGTGAGCCTGCCGTGCTGTGAGCCTGCCGTGAGGGGAACGACCCAGCACCAGGGTGCACCTTAACATCCCAGCACACATCTTTAAGACTCAAAGAAGAACGCTCCACTCACACTGAGATGAGACAGGAACGTCTGGAGCATGTTCTACTGAGATGAGACGGGAACATTTGGAATATGTTCTACTGAGATGAGTCGGAACGTTTGGAACATGTTCTACTGAGATGAGACGGGAACATTTGGAATATGTTCTACTGAGATGAGTCGGAACGTTTGGAACATGTTCTACTGAGATGAGACGGTAACGTTTGGAATATGTTCTACTGAGATGAGGCGGGACAGTTTGGAATATGTTCTACTGAAATGAGACGGGAACATTTGAAATATGTTCTATTGAGATGAGACGGGAACGTTTGGAATATGTTCTACTGAGATGAGTCGGGAACGTTAGGAATATGTTCTACTGAGATGGGACGGGACAGTTTGGAATATCTTCTACTGAAATGAGACGGGAACGTTTGAAATATGTTCTACTGAGATGAAACGGGAACGTTTGGAATATGTTCTACTGAGATGAGGCGGGAACGTTTGGAATATGTTCTACTGAGATGAGGCGGGAACGTTTTTAACAATAAGAGATGTATTTTATGAAGCTCTCTTTACATCAAAAATTGCCACAAAATGCTTATAGAGATGTAAGCCATGAAACCACAAAGAGAAATCAACAACTATTTGATTAACATTGGCATTAAGATTAAAACATTGGAAGAAACCTAGAGAGGTGCCAGACGTTCAGGAGTGGCCAGTATTCTTTTGGTTGTGTTACCACATGCATGTTTAGACATGGGTCAGTAATTGCGGGTTTGATGTATCCAAAGTCTTTGTTGTCTGGATTCTGTTGATTTCACACATGAAGGGTCTTCATTTGAGTCACTTCGTACAGCTGTTAAATATTCAAACAGCAACAGGAAATCTAAATAAGTATGGGTTAGAATTAATTACGTTTTTTTTCAGTTGGGCCTGTCAGCAAATAAGAAAATAGCAAATTGATGGAAATTACAATATATAGCTGTTTGTTTAAACCTGGAACCTATCTAACATTCTCCATTATTGGACACACATTTTCCTATAGCGATTTACATCAGAAGTTATGGTTACATTCCAATGAGGAAATCGAATGAGAAAAATATCAGGACATTTCAAAATTCAATTCATTCAATTAATGTATAGGTGTGCTCAAAAAGATTTACTGGAAATTGATATTCCATCTTCTTTGGTCAAAGTATCTGCTCCTAAGTGCCTTGCTCAATGGCACAATGTCAGGCAGTTGCATTTTGTATTTCATACAAGCAACCGTTCAGCTGTATGTTCATTATGATTTAGTTTGTTGCTTTCTCGCATTATTATCCACAGGGTATTTACTGTACATATTGTAACTGTAGTTACTGTATTTACTCTACATATTGTAACTGTAGTAACACACACACACACACACACACACACACACACACACACACACACACACACACACACACACACACACACACACACACACACACACACACACACACACACACACACACTCTACACTCTACACTCTACACTCTACACTCTACACTCTACACTCTACACTCTACACTCTACACTCTACACTCTACACTCTACACTCTACACTCTACACTCTACACTCTACACTCTACACTCTACACTCTACACTCTACACTCTACACTCTACACTCTACACTCTACACTCTACACTCTACACTCTACACTCTACACTCTACCGTCTACCGTCTACCGTCTACCGTCTACCGTCTACCGTCTACCGTCTACCGTCTACCGTCCATCTTATTTCCTGAAGAGCAAAAGCTTCCTTTTCTCCCAATCCCTTGTCCAGAGTGTGTATGTAATTCCTGAATGCTCAGCCTGCAGACAAGCAGAAAGGCTTCCAGGCTGTTGGCCTGGTTATGTTATAAGCTCTATATAATTACACCATAGTGAATGGAGCTCATATCCCATAAGAGGATGAAGAAGATTTTATTCAAACATCCTTTTTCATTCCACATCTGTGCCAAGAGCCCAAGACGAGACTCTGGATCACACTCTCAGAAAAAGCTACCAAGACATCCCTCAAACCGGAACAGATCTAGACACAAACCGTATAGCTTCATATCGACTTTTACCTGCTATTAATATCTCAAATTTACAGAGTGCAGACAAATGCTCAGAAAGTCCACATAAACAATGTGCTGGAAAACCCCTAAACCCACGTGGGCTGAGTCAGGTTCTGGGAACTGCATGTATGACTGACCAGATACTGAACTGCATGTATGACTGACCAGATACTGAACTGCATGTATGACTGACCAGATACTGAACTGCATGTATGACTGACCAGATATCCCCACATGGTCAGAGACAGGTTGTGAGTACTGCATGTATGACGTATGACTGACCAGATATCCCCACATGGTCAGAAACAAGTTGTGAGTACTGCATGTATGACGTATGACTGACCAGATATCCCCACATGGTCCGAGACAGGTTGTGAGTACTGCATGTATGACGTATGACTGACCAGATATCCCCACATGGTCCGAGACAGGTTGTGAGGACTGCATGTATGACGTATGACTGACCAGATACCCCCACATGGTCAGAGACAGGTTGTGAGGACTGCATGTATGACGTATGACTGACCAGATACCCCCACATGGTCAGAGACAGGTTGTGAGGACTGCATGTATGACGTATGACTGACCAGATACGGAGACTCTTGCTGTCCGGCTGACGATAGCCCCAACCCCCTCTAGCATGGCCAAACACTGGTAGGACCCCTCATCAGGACGATGGTGGCGTGAGTGGACCACGTTCTGGACCGCCAGAGACCCGTTGGCCAGTTGCCGTCTCCGGTCGTCCACCACGGTGCTAAGCAGAACCCCATCTTTCTTCCAGGCGATGACGGGAACGCCCCGGTCTGACCTGGCCTCACAGTCCAGCTGGAGAACGCCCCCACGTACCGTTACCGTGTCCAGGGGTTCCAGGACAAAGCTGAAGTCCACGAAGATCTGCAATGATGACGGGGACGAAGATGAGGTCTCTGCACCTAGATGGAAAGAGGAGGAATCAGAGTCAAATAATCTGAGGAGAAACCAGACCAATCCCATGGAGGAGCTAGAAGATCATGATATTAAATAATCTGAGGAGAAACCAGACCAAACCCATGGAGGAGCTAGAAGATCATGATATTAAATAATCTGAGGAGAAACCAGACCAAACCCATGGAGGAGCTAGAAGATCATGATATTAAATCATCTGAGGAGAAACCAGACCAAACCCATGGAGGAGCTAGAAGATCATGATATTAAATCATCTGAGGAGAAACCAGACCAAACCCATGGAGGGGCAAGACAGATGAAGCTTGCTAGAAAACATGTTTTACAGGTTAACCAAATGCTTTAACAAGTGTCTTCAAATATCCAATGAACCCACTCATGATTACACACGCAAATATTTGTATTTTATTTTATGAGAAATGTAACGCTTTTGAGCTCATGGCCAGACCTGTGAAGTTACTCAGTCCTGGTGTTCTACGTTCTTTGTGTTCTGTATTCTGTGTTCTGTGTTCTGTATTCTGTGTTCTGTATTCTGTGTTCTGTGTTCTGTGTTCTGTGTTCTGTGTTCTGTGTTCTGTGTTCTGTGTTCTGTGTTCTGTGTTCTGTGTTCTGTGTTCTGTGTTCTGTGTTCTGTGTTCTGCACTGCTTTCTCTGTATTCTGTGTGTTACAGAATGCTTTGTATAGTCATACATAATATATTTCTACATGTGTCTGTGGCAGTCATATGCTTGCGTGCTCAATTCCCCATGTGGTGCACTGCTTTTGATTAGGGCCTATAGGTGTTAAGAGATGTAGTACGTAGGGCATCATTTGGAATAGCGGCACAGCAAGTCATTGGGGACACATGTATGATTATGTCAGCTCATGCTCCTGCTGTAAAGTCGTCCTGTCAGCAGAACAGTGGAGGATATATTTTCAATCAAAAGCATTAACTTTAGAGCGTCGCCTTTCAGCCTTTCATGTTTCCTCTTCTTCTGAAGAACAGGAACACTATCCTCTTCTCCTCCTCTCCTCTTCTCCTCTTCTCCTCCTCTCCTCTCACCCCCCTCTCCTCTCACCCCCCTCTCCTCCCTCCATTCTCTCTCTGTCAACTGGGAGGGGTTAAAGGACATATGCTCTCTGCAAGGTACTGAATGATTCAAATGCTAATGTGAGCCTACCTGCGCAAAGCATCATCCCAAATGTCAGCCGGAGAAACATTTAGTACACTAGATTTAACCCGGACACATAAAAATAGGGTCCCATATGGGAGTCAGAAAAATTCTAGCTTCACATTCTTTTGTCTTGGATTCCTGTGGTAAGGGTTAATTTATCACATATGACAGAAAGAACAAAAAAACATTATGTCGCAGCACAAAAAAAGGTTTCAGGCAAGCTAAGCCGAGGTACAAAAACCTGTTTTCTACATGTCGTTTGTAAAAACATTTTGCCGTTTGACTGTCTTCGTCAAAGGTCTTGAACGGCACTTCAACTCAGCCCTTAGAAGGACTTGTCTTCTATAGACAGTCAACATGAAATATTCCAGATGGAACAAACACAGAACTATGTACGTGGAGATGGGGTGGGCTGGCTTACAGAGATAACATGAATATGGATAAAGAGAGACCAGCAGAGAGACATGGGTGAGACATGAGAGAGAGACACACGAGAGTGAGACGCGAAAGAGAGAGACATGAGAGAGAGACCCACGAGAGTGAGACGCGAAAGAGAGATACATGAGAGAGAGACACACAAGAGTGAGACGAGAAAGAGAGAGACATGAGAGAGAGACACACGAGAGTGAGACGCGAAAGAGAGAGACATGAGAGAAAGACACGCGAGAGTGAGACGCGAAAGAGAGAGACATGAGAGAGAGACACACGAGAGTGAGACGCGAAAGAGAGAGACATGAGAGAGAGACACGCGAGAGTTAGACGCGAAAGAGAGAGACATGAGAGAGAGACACACGAGAGTGAGACGCGAAAGAGAGAGACATGAGAGAGAGACACACGAGAGTGAGACGCGAAAGAGAGAGACATGAGAGAGAGACACATGAGAGTGAGACACGAAAGAGAGAGACATGAGAGAGAGACACACGAGAGTGAGACGTGTGAGAAAGAGAGAGACATGAGAGAGATGCGAGAGAGAAAGAAACGAGAGAGAGAGATGTGAGAGCGAGAAGGAGAGGAGCAGGAGAGAGCAGAAAAAGGAAACAGAAGAGAGGGAGGAGAGAGAGTTGATTTAAAATTACATTTACAAGAGTCAAAACATTATGACCACGTTATTGTCCAATATAATCACCAGATACTAGAGGAACTCTCTGGTACCTACAGTTTATTCCTGTGGAACCGTTCAGATACTAGAGGAACTCTCTGGTACCTACAGTATATTCCTGTGGAACCGTTCAGATACTAGAGGAACTCTCTGGTACCTACAGTATATTCCTGTGGAACCGTTCAGATACTAGAGGAACTCTCTGGTACCTACAGAATATTCCTGTGGAACTGTTCAGATACTAGAGGAACTCTCTGGTACCTACAGTATATTCCTGTGGAACTGTTCAGATACTAGAGGAACTCTCTGGTACCTACAGTTTATTCCTGTGGAACCGTTCAGATACTAGAGGAACTCTCTGGTACCTACAGTATATTCCTGTGGAACCGTTCAGATACTAGAGGAACTCTCTGGTACCTACAGTATATTCCTGTGGAACCGTTCAGATACTAGAGGAACTCTCTGGTACCTACAGAATATTCCTGTGGAACTGTTCAGATACTAGAGGAACTCTCTGGTACCTACAGTATATTCCTGTGGAACTGTTCAGATACTAGAGGAACTCTCTGGTACCTACAGTATATTCCTGTGGAACCGTTCAGATACTAGAGGAACTCTCTGGTACCTACAGTATATTCCTGTGGAACTGTTCAGATACTAGAGGAACTCTCTGGTACCTACAGTATATTCCTGTGGAACCGTTCAGATACTAGAGGAACTCTCTGGTACCTACAGTATATTCCTGTGGAACCGTTCAGATACTAGAGGAACTCTCTGGTACCTACAGTATATTCCTGTGGAACCGTTCAGATACTAGAGGAACTCTCTGGTACCTACAGTATATTCCTGTGGAACCGTTCAGATACTAGAGGAACTCTCTGGTACCTACAGTATATTCCTGTGGGTACCTTGCTCAAACCCATGATCTGGATTCATCTACACGTTTGCTGTTACATCTTCAGAAAAACAAACAAAAGGCTTGTCAGCCTTTGTGAACCAGTTCCACCGTCCATTTGAGTGTGGATCGCACTCTGTAAACAGGGAAACGTCAAAGCCCTGCTTTCTCTTGGTTCATACGGTTACTTCAAGTAAACACAGGAAATAATGTATAAGCCAAGAGATCCATTATAGAACAATCCAGATTAAATAAAATGTGTAGCTGTTCAAACTATGATCAGGCAGGAAGTGTGTATAGTGGACAGAAGTGTGTATAGTGGACAGAAGTGTGTATAGTGGACAGAAGTGTGTATAGTGGACAGAAGTGTGTATTATGGACAGAAGTGTGTATTGTAGACAGAAGTATGTATTATGGACAGAAGTGTGTATTGTAGACAGAAGTGTGTATAGTGGACAGAAGTGTGTATTATGGACAGAAGTGTGTATAGTGGACAGAAGTGTGTATAGTGGACAGAAGTGTGTATTATGGACAGAAGTGTGTATTGTAGACAGAAGTATGTATTATGGACAGAAGTGTGTATTGTAGACAGAAGTGTGTATAGTGGACAGAAGTGTGTATTATGGACAGAAGTGTGTATTGTAGACAGAAGTGTGTATTATGGACAGAAGTGTGTATTGTAGACAGAAGTGTGTATTATGGACAGAAGTGTGTATTGTAGACAGAAGTGTGTATTATGGACAGAACAGTTTAGTGCATTTATCCACTGTGGTTTAATTTGTGTTTAATGTTCATAGTGGGAGATGTTATCTGTCTGCATGAACGAATACTAAATAACTAAAACTAATTAGTGTGCATGTTACAGAGTTGTTGGGACAAGGCTACAGGAAGTAAATAGTGTCTGTAGGTTTAGGAAACAGTCTGTATTGTGTCTGTCAAGCCTGTCACCTGCCTGCTCTGAATATGAGTGGCTAGATGACGGGAATCTAAATATATCCTAAAGCAGTGGCTCTCAAACCTCTGCTCAGAGACGGGCAGACATTTCTCTATTTTGTAGGGAAACTGAACTAGTTCATCTGCCTCATCTCATCAAGGGAGTGGTGAGTCCAGGCTGTCCTGCTGTGGACCAGAGGACCAGTAGATACGTGATGATTGGTTGTTTGAGTCCAGACTGTCCTGCTAGTGGACCAGAGGACCAGTAGATACGTGATGATTGGTTATTTGAGTCCAGACTGTCCTGTTAGTGGACCAGAGGACCAGTAGATACGTGATGATTGGTTATTTGAGTCCAGGCTGTCCTGTTAGTGGACCAGAGGACCAGTAGATACGTGATAATTGGGTTAATTGGGTCTTGCAAAGCTCACTGAGGTCATAAGGGGGGTTGGCGTGTCCTCATATGAGCTGATTGCGACTTAACGTCCTCGTTCGAAAAAACATCTGGAAAGAAGAGGAATTTCCTGGCGCAGACGGCCAGAAGAAAGAACCAGAACTCTCCAGAAATCCACAAGAGCTAGTATCTAGAGCCTCATCGGATCCAGACATGTGGATTTGACTAAACCAGCTACATGAATGTTTACACTTTCCCTTCACGAGGCTGAGCGTATCTATAACAGTGGAAACCTCCAGAACCACACGTGTCCACACAGTCTGCCTCCAGTTAATGCTGCTTAAAAAAACAGAAGATATGAAATAGCATTAGAACCCATGAGTGAAACGCTCCTCATCTTGACATTGGCTCTGTTCTGTGAGCGCTCTGGCCCACGTCCCAAATCCCACCACCTGTAGATGAAGGCAGTGCACTACAGAATAAATGTGCTATTTGGGACCCGTGTCTGGCCTGTAGTCAGGCACTGTTCTGTTCTTTGTGTCTCTATCTGCAGTGGGGAGATAGGATCTGGGTGCTGATATCTCTTCATTACAGTCTCATTCTATCGGACCATGCTAAACCTGCAGCCTCGCTTATCGATTCTCCTTCAGCACGTTCACTATGCCCTTCCTTTACTTCCCTTCACTATCATGACAACCTCATCTCCTGTCCGTCCACATCTGACCCACATCACAGGGACAATCCTGTGCCAGTCTCTCTCTCCCTCTCTCCCTCCCTCCCTCCCTCTCCCTCCCTCTCTTTGTTCCTTAGTCATATCTTTCGGGGTGCAGTCACTATTCATCAAGCCTGTCTGTCCCCTCCACTCTGCTTAGATCTCCTCTCTGCTTGATTCAATGTCACTGCTGGCCTTGTTCAGCTGAGGCTTGTCAGAGACGGGACTGTGTACATGATGGAATATAATCCTATCTCACGGCATCAGGTGATCTCCGATACAAACTGGTCCACTAAATTCAATGACTGCAAAAGTAGAGGTATGCAAATGTTTAAAGATGGATTTGCATAGATCAATTAGTATATAAGCCAATGGAGCATTCCCCTCCAAAACAGTTACGAATTATTTGATATGACAATAAAAGTGTGTTTAATGTTATTGTGCATAAAAGTATGTTTTTCCATATAATGTGATCTCATCATAGAGGATGACTTTACAGATGTTTGTCTCTTTGGGACACACCATCTCATCATAGAGGATGACTTTACAGACGTCTGTCTCTTTGGGACACACCATCTCATCATAGAGGATGACTTTACAGACGTCTGTCTCTTTGGGACACACCATCTCATCATAGAGGATGACTTTACAGACGTCTGTCTCTTTGGGACACACCATCTCATCATAGAGGATGACTTTACAGATGTTTGTCTCTTTGGGACACACCATCTCATCATAGAGGATGACTTTACAGATGTTTGTCTCTTTGGGACACACCATCTCATCATAGAGGATGACTTTACAGATGTTTGTCTCTTTGGGACACACCATCTCATCATAGAGGATGACTTTACAGACGTCTGTCTCTTTGGGACACACCATCTCATCATAGAGGATGACTTTACAGACGTCTGTCTCTTTGGGACACACAATCTCATCATAGAGGATGACACATTTTGGTAATGCATTTACTGTAATGGTTTATTCCGCCTGCTTTGCATGATATTGCTGAACCCAGTATAAAGAGAAATGGTGCGTCCAGAACAAACCTAATGGAATCAGAAGGCATATAGGAACATGAGTCAATCTCACCAATGTGATGAACGACTCATATGGATTCAACAGAAGAATAAAGAGCAATGCTCTGTAGAGCTCTAAGGCACGACAGCAAGATGGGACGCTATTCAGAGGTGGTGACTTAACACACATGTCTTTCAGTGGCTTTCTCAAGACCCAGACAGACTCTCTCTTTAAGCAGATAAGCACAGTCTCATTCCAATAGCAGGGAGGGCAGAATGACCATCCTAAATCCACCTCCAGCTGTCTCCTGTTTCTAAACCAAACCCAATTCATACAGACTGCAGAGAAAAGTGGTGAAAAAAGTGTGTAAGTGAGAGGAGCAGAGAGGAGAAAGGAGATGGGGAGGTGATGAGGAGAGCATGCAAAGGAGAGAAGAGTGAAGTAAATGGGAGTAGGGGAGGTGTAGAGTGAAGTAAATGGGAGTAGGGGAGGTGTAGAGTGAAGTAAAGGGGAGTAGAGGAGGTGTATAGTGAAGTAAATGGGAGTAGGGGAGGTGTAGAGTGAAGTAAAGGGGAGTAGAGGAGGTGTATAGTGAAGTAAATGGGAGTAGGGGAGGTGTAGAGTGAAGTAAAGGGGAGTAGGGGAGGTGTAGAGAGAAGTAAAGGGGAGTAGGGGAGGTTTATAGTGAAGTAAATGGGAGTAGGGGAGGTGTATAGTGAAGTAAAGGGGAGTAGAGGAGGTGTAGAGAGAAGTGAAGTAAAGGGGAGTAGAGGAGGTGTAGAGTGAAGTAAAGGGGAGTAGAGGAGGTGTAGAGTGAAGTAAAGGGGAGTAGAGGAGGTGTAGAGTGAAGTAAAGGGGAGTAGAGGAGGTGTAGAGTGAAGTAAAGGGGAGTAGAGGAGGTGTAGAGTGTTTTGGCGTGAGGTCAGAATAGTTAATTCATGCTTGTTTACTTTTAACACGCTGGATGGCATCTGGTGAAGAGCAGAAATTACTTGGCACACCTCTCTGAGCTTCTGTCACCATCCCCTCCTCATCACTTACCGGCTGGCTTACCGGCTGGATACAGCATTACCGTCTGGCTAGAGTCGAGAAGCACACAGCTCTTCTTGCCGGCTGCCTAGTGGCACTGCAGACGGTAATGCCAGGCGGTAGGCAAGGTAGCGTTCTATTTACCGTCTGGCCAGTCTGCACAGCCGTTAATCTGAGCCCAGTCCACAGGACTCAACAGGACAGCAGACACACACATCTCTATTTACTCACTGGTTCATGGCTTCTATGCCTTTCAAAATCCCAGGTTTACAAATATACAGGGGATCCTCAGTGAACAAAGACATGCTGTGTTGAGGGTGTGTGAACAATATAAACAGAGTCAAAAGTAGTAAAATACAGAACTAAGAAGAAATAGAAGATAGATTCCAGCATAAATGCTTATTCTGGGGCATCTTCTGCTAGTTTATAACAGGACTCAAACACAGCAAACAAAGCAAAGCATGAATACAGAATTATCAATATTCATAGAAGATGTTCTGCCTCCTCTTCTAATCTTTCCATCTCTTTCCTTTCCAGTTTATCTCATAATCTTTTCCCCTCCCCACACACACACACACTCCCCACACACACTACACACACACAGACTCCCCACACACACTACACACACACACACTACACACACACACACTACACACACACACACTCCCCACACACACTACACACACACACACTCCCCACACACACTACACACACACACTACACACACAGACACTCCCCACACACACTACACACACACACACTACACACACACACACACTACACACACACACACTCCCCACACACACTACACACACACACACTCCCCACACACACTACACACACACACACTCCCCACACACACTACACACACACACACTCCCCTCTCCCCCTCACCCTCCTCTATTGCTCTACTCTTTCTCCTTCCTCCCCAGTGGCCAATCTTTAGTCTATGAACTCGGCCGCATCTGGTAGGTGGTATTATGTTAAGCATCCTTAATGAGGGCAGAAGCACACAGTCTCCAGCCTCTTAGCCCCAGTCTCCAGCCTCTTAGCCCCAGTCTCCAGCCTCTTAGCCCCAGTCTCCAGCCTCTTAGCCCCAGTCTCCAGCCTCTCAGCCCCAGTCTCCAGCCTCTTAGCCCCAGTCATCCACTCTCCATCTACCCTAATCCATCGCTCTTTCCAGCTATCATCCACTCTCCATCTACCCTAATCCATCGCTCTTTCCAGCTATCATCCACTCTCCATCTACCCTAATCCATCGCTCTTTCCAGCTATCATCCACTCCCCATCTACCCTCATCCACTCCCTCTTTCCAGCTATCATCCACTCCCCATCTACCCTCATCCACTCCCTCTTTCCAGCTATCATCCACTCCCCATCTACCCTCATCCACTCCCTCTTTCCAGCTATCATCCACTCCCCATCTACCCTCATCCACTCCCTCTTTCCAGCTATCATCCACTCCCCATCTACCCTCATCCACTCCCTCTTTCCAGCTATCATCCACTCCCCATCTACCCTCATCCACTCCCTCTTTCCAGCTATCATCCACTCCCCATCTACCCTCATCCACTCCCTCTTTCCAGCTATCATCCACTCCCCATCTACCCTCATCCACTCCCTCTTTCCAGCTATCATCCACTCCCCATCTACCCTCATCCACTCCCTCTACAATCAGTGAAATGACAAGGAAAGTGTTCAGGTTTTCTGTTTCAACAGAGGGAATAAAATATCTGTCAATATGTTTAGACACCTGTGCTCAGAACTCTCCTGGGCGACTCATATACACAATAACACAGGTAGAATGGCAAGTATATAAGACACACACACACACACACATTAACACACACAACCAGTCATCCTTACAACTGCTGTGCTTTGGTTAAATACTTCAGGATATGGTTGCCAAACATCTCCCCGGAGAGCTGCAACTTGCTATGTGTTTGTGGACCTCCTCCAGAGCCAGACCACCTGATTCAACTGCTCAACTAATCACCACTCCCTTGATGAGATGAGGCAGATGAACTAGTTCAGTTTCCCTACAAAATAGAGAAATGTCTGCCCATCTCTGAGCAGAGGTTTGAGAGCCACTGCTTTAGGATATATTTAGATTCCAGTCATCTGGCCACTCATATTCAGAGTAGACATGCTGGTATCTGTTCAGTACATTGAAAGAGGAACTCATAATATCAACGACATATTCTAACTGGCCGTAATCACTCAGTGCTGTCAGAAGTGTGTCAGATTAATGTGTCTTTGTTTTACCTCAGAGGGGGCAACCCAATATGAAGACTCGAAAACCGGTCCTGGAACACTGCTTTTGGTCCAGTTATAGTGAATTATATATTGGGTTATATCTTTGAGTGCGTATCAGATAAGCATCCTGTCTTGGCAGACACAGTCATGTTTGACTATAAACGTATGATAACCAGGAACCTTTGATGATATTAGGCTGGCTACCTTTGCCTCTTCCTCAGATCTATACGACTGCACGCTCTGAATAATCATATCATCGTTGTACTTCCTCCAGAAGGATATAACCTTTTTCATTATTCCTAGTATTCATATCATCCTGCCCCCTGGGCTTTTTCTTGTGAAGAATGCTAACACAAGAACACAGGATATCAACACAACATCCTGGGGTTTAGTCACCTGGACAGTAAATAAACCCTGTTCATTTCACCATCTGTCTGCTGACTTCATCAAGGGCAGGACACAACACTTTATTTTGGATTTAGGTAAAGTTCTTCTGGTGTGTTTTAGTTAAAGTGATATTATAATACTCATTGGCTGATGGTTGAGTAATGACAGAGCAGGTTGTGGGGTTGAGTCCCCTCTAGTTCTGATGACACCAAACACTGATCCGTGCTGGCCCTGGTTGAGTAATGACAGAGCAGGTTGTGGGGTTGAGTCCCCTCTAGTTCTGATGACACCAACCACTGATCCGTGCTGGCCCTGGTTGAGTAATGACAGAGCAGGTGGTGGGGTTGAGTCCCCTCTAGTTCTGATGACACCAACCACTGATTCGTGCTGGCCCTGGTTGAGTAATGACAGAGCAGGTGGTGGGGTTGAGTCCCCTCTAGTTCTGATGACACCAACCACTGATCCATGCTGGCCCTGGTTGAGTAATGACCTCCTTTGGGAAAGAGGGACGGGTTGAGGCTCAGGTTAGACCAGAAACCATCCGGTGCTGAGTGGGTATGACCTCAGCTGGCTCACACACAGCACAGCTAGCTACGCCTCAGAGAAGGAGATCTCCTCACAGCAGTAATGTCTGTCTCACACACAGAGGAGGAGATCTCCTCACAGCAGTAATGTCTGTCTCAGAAACAGAGGAGGAGATCTCCTCACAGCAGTAATATCTGTCTCACACACAGAGGAGGAGATCTCCTCATAGCAGTTATGTCTGTCTCACACACAGAGGAGGAGATCTCCTCACAGCAGTAATATCTGTCTCACACACAGGGGAAGAGATCTCCTCACACCAGTAATGTCTGTCTCACACACAGAGGAGATCTCCTCACAGCAGTAATGTCTGTCTCACACACAGGGGAAGAGATCTTACAAACAGGAAAGACATAGAGACAGTCAGACAGACAGACAGACAGACAGACAGACAGGTCAAACCAACTGCCAGCCCAGAGAGGGAAAGAATGCCCTCCTCAACCAATGAGGAGACGTGTAGTATTACTGACTAGCAGATTTCCCCAAAGCCTGCTTCTTCACCAGTCCATCCATCTCCATATGTAAATGTGCTGTGTAACACCAGATATATTCAGCAGTAATGTCGACCCACAGGTCCAGTAGACGGTTGCTGCGCTGCCAGTGATTGTTCTGCCGGTAATGTCTGGTGTATTTGCCGGTTCATACAGCCTCTGGTCTACTCAGTCATGTTAATCATTAGAGAGAGAGTTCACAACGTGTTCACAGGATTTCCATTAGAAATCATTAGTGAGATCTGAGGCCTCACCAAGGCTTTACATCGTAGTCTCGGAGCTCCTCAGGGGGTCTGTCTGTCTACGCTGAGACACAAATTACAGATATAAATGGGTTCTAGATGAATTTGGATTACAAGGGCAAATTACAGTAATCTGATGATGAACTGTGATCGTTATCTGCGATTGGCGTGTAATCAAATGACAATTCACTCTCTTCTACTAACGTGTTAGTTATTTCGATAAAGAGGACACCTGTCTGCTCACCTCAGGATGTGTCAGACGTGAAATACCTGCTCCTTCTAGAGAATCAAGCTTAAACAATGTGTGCTCTCTACGGTGTGTCAAGGTTGTAATGTCTCAATAACCCACAGAAAGTGAAAAACACAAAGAGAGATGGAGAGAAAAATCAATAGAGGGTTAAAATAGAAGGAGAGCATGGGGACAATATTGAAAATGGACAGAAAAAAGACTTTACTTTGAGCAAGATGTGAGAAAGATTGGGAGAAAGAAACAGAGACATAAAGGAAAAGATATAAAAGGGTAAAGAAAGATACAGAGCTAGGTGACGAAACTATGTGCAATAAAGCAACCAGATGTGACCGGTTGACAAGGGCAACCAGATGTGACCGGTTGACAAGGGCAACCAGATGTGACCGGTTGACAAGGGCAACCAGATGTGACCGGTTGACAAGGGCAACCAGATGTGACCGGTTGACAGGGCAACCAGATGTGACCGGTTGACAGGGCAACCAGATGTGACCGGTTGACAGGGCAACCAGATGTGACCGGTTGACAAGGGCAACCAGATGTGACCGGTTGACAAGGGCAACCAGGGAAGCACAACCATCAGTGTGGACATGACACATCTATTTAATTCCCCTCAACTATTTGCACGACACTTTATGTAACGTTCAAAATGTCGTCATCAATTGAAACCGTGTGTGTACTGTTAACTTTGAATTGCAGATTTCATTAAATTTATAGAAACTTCTGGTATTTCTTTGCTATTTTATATTCTATTTTTCCTGGCGATGTAAACAAATTCTTCCCATGCCAATAAAACTCTTGAAATCCAAATCTAAATTGAGAAAGATTGAGCATGAGAGAGACAGAGAGAAAGACAGTTCAGCAATTAGCATGTGTCCTTATCACAGAGTTGTACTAGACAGCTCCTGGGCTGTGACAGACTCCCAAATGGAAGCCTACCACCTTTACAGGGCACTTCTGTTCACCAGGGATCTATGGGCTACACAGAGAATAGGACACAGTTCGGTCTGCAAGCTGAATCTGCTCTCATGTCCATGATTTATGTCTATCATCAGGAAACAAACGGCAGGAAGAGACAAAGAAGCCCAGTACATATTAATTACCTGAGTGACAGACCAGGAGGACAGAAGACCGACAGAATGAATACCAGGAGGACAGAAGACCGACAGAACGAAGACCAGGAGGACAGAAGACCGACAGAATGAAGACCAGGAGGACAGAAGACCGACAGAATGAATACCAGGAGGACAGAAGACCGACAGAACGAAGACCAGGAGGACAGAAGACCGACAGAATGAAGACCAGGAGGACAGAAGACCGACAGAATGAAGACCAGGAGGACAGAAGACCGACAGAACGAAGACCAGGAGGACAGAAGACCGACAGAACGAAGACCAGGAGGACAGAAGACCGACAGAACGAAGACCAGGAGGACAGAAGACCGACAGAATGAAGACCAGGAGGACAGAAGACCGACAGAATGAAGACCAGGAGGAGAGGTGCGTGTGTGAGGGTGTGTGTTTGCATGTGACTGGGTGTGTGTGAGGGTGTGTGTTTGTATGTGTCAGGGTGTGTGTTTGCATGTGTCAGGGTGTGTGTGAGAGTGTGTGTCCGCGCCTGTCAAACCTCACTAGAAGCCCTCACTGACACCTTGCTCCCCAGACACACACACTCACACACACAAGCTCACACGCTCAGGGAATTGGAGGACATTTCATTTTGTGAGTGCGTGTGTGTGTGTGCGCGTGTGTATGTGTGTGTGCGTATGTGTGTGTGTGTGTGTGTGTGTGGGTGTGTAATGCTTCACGTGGGGTTTAACTAGATAACCGCCTGGTCCCTGAATCAATATCACAGACCATTATGATTGACAGGAGAAATGATACGTCATCCAGTGAATGACACATACAGTACCAGGGCTGGGATGAGAGAGAAGTCACACACACACACACACACACAAACTCACACACACACACACACACACACACACACACACACACACATACAGCCAAAAAGGCTTAACCAAACCTAAAAACTCAACCTCTTAACACCACACCAACCTTATTAACACCAACCTTCTTAACACCACACCAACCTTATTAACACCAACCTTCTTAACACCACACCAACCTTCTTAACACCAACCTTCTTAACACCAACCCTCTTAACACCAACCTTCTTAACACCAACCTTCTTAACACCAACCCTCTTAACACCAACCCTCTTAACACCAAACCTCTTAACACCAAACCTCTTAACACCAAACCTATTAACACCAAATCTCTTAAATCCTCACTAAACGTCCCACTGTATCCAATATCGGTATATCATTGTATATCATTGGGCTAGAAGGTTTACTGGAATCATTGGTGATTATAAGAACCAGTTATGAATTATTCTACATCCCACAGATGAAGACAATACGCATATTATTATTATATATCAATTACAGTTAAAATACAGTTAAGCTATCATTAACAAGAAAATCCACACATTATTTTTCCTCTCAATAGGCGTTTCTGGTTCATACAAAAGGTTAATTCAGGTTAATTTACAAAACTCAAATTCTAGCAGAACAGTTGTACAGTCCTGGTGGTGAATGAGCGTTAAAGGTCAAGGACTGAGGAGAAATGAACGACAGCACATAAGACCACGTGCCTGTCCAAACACATATTCATTGTTTCCCCAATACACAAAGTCACCTTGATTAAAGGGTTTATTAATAAAATACAATATCAAGTGATTGCTCATGACAAGTATATACCCTCATCTCAAAATGTTCCCTCATCATGTCCCTAATGACTGAAGGGATGGAGTGACCATATAGCACACTCCCTTTGGCAGCTCAATGTGAACACTGGACACATGTAGTGCACTTAAACGTAGTAATGTAAATAGAGAATAGAGTTCCATTTGGAAATCACATTAGAGTTCAGTCTCCCTGATAAGTTTGAGGGTTTTTTAGATGCTTTGGTACTATTCACAGATGCATGGGGTGATATTTCACCAGTCTAAGAAAAAAAGTTTCTTCAAGTTTCTTCAAGTACATCTGACATGAACAATGAAAGACATTTCTTCTCCATTGTTAAAATACACAAGACTCGTATTAGGTCTTACACTGCAAATACAAATATATGTTCAGTATTCATGATACATTATTTGCAGTACGTGGCAAAATAAATAAATCATGGTCAAATGCCGAAGACAGAATTAACTCAAATTAGTGTGTAATACATTGGTATTTCGGTTATTCATTTCTGATTGTATTTGTTACAATTAAATAGACAAAAAAACATGTTGCAATATAAGTTACTTTTTTTCGAATTAATGCATTAATGCTTGTATAAATAGTTTTTATTGATCACGCTTTATTATGGGATAGAAATTATGAAGATTATTTTCAGCCAATTGTTATGTGTGACGTACAGTTGGTTTTGCCTAATGTGATTTTTTTTAAGGACCATTTTTTTATCCAGCCGTAAAACGGCACCATGACAACCAAATGGCGCCATGACAACCAAATGGCGGTCACCTGTTGACCCTGGATGTGTTTGAAGAACCTTCGCTATGTGAAGAAAAACAAACTTAGCTGCTCATTTAAAGCCTGCTTTAACCAGAGCAAATTCTACGCTGTTCGCTGTTTGTTATTCTACCTGATTCAGCCTCGTTAGCTCCCCCCCCCCCCGTCTTAAGAGAGGCTGTTCATCTGGAAAACATTACAGATCTCAGTGTTATGAGCGGCTGTTCAAACACACACACACACACACACACCTACCTCTCGCTGAACAATTAGAAAACAGGATGAGAAAGGACCTTTGGGCTGGTCTCTGAGGGCATCTCTCTAAGCCTGGACGAATGTAGAGCTCAATATGGATGTGTGTGTGTGTGTGTGTGTGTGTGTGTGTGTGTGTGTGTGTGTGTGTGTGTGTGGATGCGTGTCTGTCTGCCTGTCTACGTGTCTGCGTTTCTGTGTGTCCGTGTGTCTAGTCAGTCCAGTCAGAATAGTCCCGTGTGAACAGTCCTGTCAGTCTGTAGTGTTCTGTGACTCTGTCTGTGATTTCCTGTGACTCTGTCTGTGATTTCCTGTGACTCTGTCTGTGATTTCCTGTGACTCTGTCTGTAGTGTCATGTGACTGGGGTGTCCTGTAATAGACATCAGTGTTCCATCTCACATGGTTCCTCACATGGTTCCTCACATGGTTCCCCAAGCGGCAGTACCAATGTGGACGCGTGTTGTGTGTTGTTATTCCTGAAGCTAGAGGATCGATGGAGGCAAATGGAACCAAATGTCCTGCCGAGTGCACACTGACTGGCGTTGACTATGTAAGAAACAGTGTGCAGTTTGGGAATCTAAACAGAATCCCTGCTTGGTGAATCCAAATGAAACTATGTTTGTCTAACAAGAACGGCCAGTTGGTTTATTTATGTACGGCCAGTTGGTCTGAACTCGCTCGTCCTTCTGTGAGCTAGGTTATAAGGACACATCCTGTCTGCCGCAACTCGCCTCACAACACTGGAAAAACATCAGCCTCCAGCTTGAGTCACAATGTTGCCAACGCTGTTCTCAGGTAGTGCACTACTTTCAACATTTCAACATGGAGCGTATATATATATCTATTTGGGGAGAAGGATTTAATTTGGGTTGAACCCCACGGTCAAGCCCTGACATGCCACAAATACTTTTCAACTTTCCTGACCTTGCTTCCTGGCTGTAGCTCGTTGGCAAAGCGGAGGGTCAGATAGCATGACAGCCTGTGGATGTGGCCGGGGTTTAGCTGCAAGGGGACGCGTGTCTCCCGGAAGAAGTTCAGAGGTCAAAGTCAACCACGTAAACAGTAGCAACATCAGCTGCTGGATGAATCTGTTATCCGCCTAAAGTTAAAACATCCTAAAGTTAAAACATCACGTTAATACCACGTTAAAAAATTATGTTAAAACATTATGTTAAAACATGGTTTGTGTTTGTCTGATTGTTATATTAAATCAAATGAACTTCCCGGAGAGACAGTGTCGGAGTCTTGCTGGTTATTTTCTGAGGATATTGAGGATTTGCGTCTGAAGCTAAAAAAGACTTGACATTAGAGAAAAAACATCTTTTTAGTGTCAGGAGGGTTTCAATGAGAAAGCATTTGCCGACAACAGAGAAGAAACGTTTATGCTATTCAAGTCACACAACAAACAGAAATAAGTCCTGCGAAGCAGGTTTTCATTCAAAACAAACCACATTCCCAACCAGTCAACTGACAGCTAAATCAACCAATTTGGTGCATTTCCATTGGACGATGGCAGTAACCCTGGCTGAACGGGTCAATGGTCAAAACCCCTGTTGACCTCTCAGCTAATTTCCCGACAAACCAACACTTAATCATTCTCCTGACAATAAACCAGCAGATGAATGATATTGAATAGTGTACAGAATGTTTCCTCTTTTTACTGATGAATAACCCCCAGCAGCCGGGGCTTTCATTGCACAGAAGCCTTCCTCGATCTGTTTCCTATTGACCTCCTGTTGTTTGTTTCTGGTCGTTCACTTCCTGTGTTTACATCCATGAACCCAACATCCATCACAATGCGTTCCATTCACCAACAGCCCCACGCCACTACGACCTGGTCCCCAGAACCCCAGATCCAAAATCCCAGTATGGATCCAATTCTTCACACTACCCCTGAACCTCGCTCTCCTCCTGTCCGAGCCCCCCCACCCCCCCGTCTGGAACCAATTCCAGGCGATAAAGGGCCAATCTGTCGTGGATATTGTCCAGCTTGGCGTCTGCCTAGTGGCCCATGGCAGCAGTTGGAGTCTCAGTCCCTCTGGGTCCTGCTGAGGCGATTGGTCACAGGTCACACAGTGGGTGAGCTCCAAATCGTACCCTATTGCAGACACACTGCACTGCCTTCCACCAGAGTACATTGGAAAGCTCCCACGCTTTGATGAAATAGGGAACCAAGTTTCATTTGGGACACACTCCGTGTCTGACTTGACAATTATTGACCGGGAGAAGTGGTGGCATAAATTAGAGGAGATGGAGGGGGCTGTCATTATGAGGTGGAGAACTCCTCACTGCTCATTTTTCATAAGACATCTGTCATTTGCTTAGCTGCTGAAATGCAGTGTAAATGCACATTTAATGTTGGATCCAATTTCTCAGCAGAAAGCCAAGGTTCAATATCCCTTAAAAAAGCTCCACTTTTCTGTATTAACAACCAAGGTGTTCAAATGTCAACGACCAATAGAAATACCTGCCGATCCACAGTACAAGCCAGTAGCCAAGTAGCCAATCACAATTCAACATTGCATGGATGCAATTTTTTTTAATTCCTAAAGCTATAATATTATTACAATACTACTCTCTACTGTGTATTTAACTCTCCTAAAGGCTCAGAGATGTCCATGGTTGTGTCTCAGAACGAGACGGTCCCAGCGTCACTCAGGTGGCCTTTACAGCGTAATCCAGAAAACACACAGTATTATGTTCAGGCTGAATGGCAAAACAAACGTGGTGGGTGAACTCCCTCCTGAGCCATCTGATCTGGGGATGTTGGGGTCTAGGATCATCAGGAGGAAGTAAACACTCTCTGGGTTCACAGTAAAGACTTATTAGCACGGTAAATATGTGCAAGGAAGAATCAATAACGGGCACGCCTCCCCAGCCAAGCCCTATTGCCAATAACTCTGGCCAGACGTAGTGCACTACCTGGGGGATAGTGTCCCATTTGGGATGTGGGCCTGGCTTGCATCTCATCAGCGCTCATTAATAAAACATGAACTGGTAAATAATATATGGACAGAGACACGGCCTGATTACCACTGGTTCCTAACGTTTTTTAGACACGTACACACACACACACACACACACGCACACACGCGCACACACACACGCACACACACACACACACACACACACACACACACACACACACACACACACACACACACACACACACACACACACACACACACATGCACACACACACACACACACACCACACACACACACACACACACACACACACACACACACACACTGTCTGTATGGCTGATTCTAAAACATCCTTGTCCCCTCAACCAGAGCCAGACAGCTCTTACAAGGAAAATGAGAGAGAGTGGGGAAGAACTAGAGAATCAGACAAAAAGAAGAAGTGATAAGGGAGAGAGAGAGAGAGAGAGAGAGAATGATGAGAGAGAGAGAATGATGGGAGAGAGGAGGAGAAAAAGAACAAAGCATAAGATAGAGGGATGAGAGAAAGATGGGCAAAAATAATCCAGGGTATGTAATGCTTAGTTGGATGAAAGCAGTAGTAAATGCAGTGTTTAATTGTATTGCTTTGTGAATACGGTCGGTCTCCAGTGAGGCTGTGGGAATATCAGGAAAAGAAGAAGTATCATTCAGAGTGTGAATGTGGGAATAGCATTTGTACTGGCACACTGTATTATATTCATGAGTTCAGAACCACACAGCTTACACTAATTTCACCGTGAAGTGGCGCTTCTGTGTATGGCCTACATGCTCTCATAGAAACACATTCAATAGAATAAATATCAACCACCCGAATGAGAAAGGACATCCTATTCATTTGAAATCCTCTGAAGGTTTTACTGTTTGTAAGGACTTTTTTCCCGTCATATCAGTGTTTATCTCCATCCTGTCTAGTGCTCCGGCTGTTCAGGCTCGTGGTGACGGTAGATTCACAGACATATTGAACAGGGCCAACCAATAGGATAAAAGCACTGTCTGCCCCACGGTTCAACCCAGAACCTTCTGTAATAGTGGACCTAACAGAACTGGAAACATAAACAAAATCATGTCGGAGTGTGTGACCATGTCATTAAGTGTGTGTATGTGTGTTGGTTTTAAAGGTGTTCATGGGAGATATTGCCCTTGGTTACGCAGCAACAGCAGAGATTCTTGGTCTTCCTTCCCCCCGCCGTCAAATAGCCTGGGTGTCACCATGAATATTAATACAAAGATGCTACGCTCTCTCACACACACAGACACACACACACACACACACACACACACACACACACACACACACACACACACACACACACACACACACACACAGCCACACACACCAGCCTCCCAGCAGTTTAGCATAAGGTCAGATGTCAGCCAGCTTAACCAAACAGCCAAAAGGATTGTGGGTAGGCTTTGCACCAGTAGCCGTCAGCAATGTGGAAGTCTGAACTCTCCATGTCTTCTGTTTATAGCTGTATGCACACACACATTCACCCACACACACACACAAACTCTCTCTCTCTCTCACACACACACACACACACACAGACACACACACACACACACACACATCACCAGCACCATTCCCTCACCTAGAACGCTGAAGGCATATTATTACAGTAGCAGAGCTTTGTCAGGCACCACCAGATTATGAACAAAGCCTACGCACACCCCCCTACAGGCCACCCCGACCCCTATAGACCACCACAGACCACCACACCCCCCTACAGACCACCCGACCCCTATAGACCACCACAGAACACCAGAGGCCACCACACACCCCTATGGACCACCCCGACCCCTATAGACCACCACAGAACACCAGAGGCCACCACACACCCCTACAGACCACCCCGACCCCTATAAACCACCACAGAACACCAGAGGCCACCACACACCCCTACAGACCACCCGACCCCTATAAACCACCACAGAACACCAGAGGCCAACACACACCCCTACAGACCGCCCCGACCCCTATAGACCACTACAGAACACCAGAGACCACCACACACCCCTACAGACCACCCCGACCCCTATAAACCACCACAGAACACCACAGACCACCACATACCCCTACAGACCACCCCAACCCCTACAGACCACCACAGAACACCACAGACCACCACACACCCCTACAGACCACCACAGACCCCTACAGACCACCAGAGACCACAACACCCCCTTACAGACCACCACCGACCACTACAGACCACCACAGACCCCAACAGACCACCACAGATCAATAGAGCTGTAGTTCTTAAATAATAACAGCAGGATACCTCGTGCTGCCGGATTTGCCATTATAGCACAAGGACTCCAGCTGCTGGCTCCTATGCTGAGCACAGTAGGTGCTGGTTGGTCCCTATATGGCATATATAGGTATACGGCCAGTAGGGGGTGCTCATAATCTCAAATCCCAGGGCAGTGACGGGGATACTGCTCAGCATAGGGTGCCCTCCTCCAGATGGGACACTAAAAAGGGTTCTGTCTCTGTGGAACAACTCGTTAGAGTAGTGGTTTTAACCCCTGAGTTCTGCAAACTTACCGACCAGGTCTTGACCACAACATTGGCAACATATCGTCCCCATCATTCACAATAAGCTATGTTACACTCCTCGACCTTTATAGCTGATGTTTGCTGAGCATTCTGGGAAATATAGTTTGGCGTGCATCAGGTGGGAGCAACACGTTCATAGAGGATGATGTGGGCACTTTGGTTGTTTAGAAAGGCGCAATTTAAATGCAATCATCAATTAATTATAATTATGATTCATTATGTATGAAAGGACGAATAGAGGTTATGAAAAGAGGGGCAGTCAGGAGATTGTGAAGTGAGTGAGGTAGGGAAGTGAGTGAGGTAGTGAAGTGGGTGAGGTAGTGAAGTGGGTGAGGTAGTGAAGTGAGTGAGATTGGGAAGTGAGTGAGGTAGGGAAGGGAGTGAGATTGGGAAGTGAGTGAGGTAGTGAAGTGAGTGAGGTAGGGAAGTGAGTGAGATTGGGAAGTGAGTGAGATTGGGAAGTGAGTGAGTGAAGTGAGTGAGGTAGGAAAGTGAGTGAGATTGGGAGGTGAGTGAGGTAGTGAAGTGGGTGAGGTAGTGAAGTGAGTGAGGTAGGGACGTGAGTGAGGTAGTGAAGTGGGTGAGGTAGGGACGTGAGTGAGGAAAGGAAGTGAGTGAGGTAGGGAAAGGAGTGAGGTAGGGAAGTGGCTGAGGTAGTGAAGTGGGTGAGTGAAGGGGTGAGGAAAGTGAGTGAGAGTTGGGAGGTGGGAGTGAGGTAGTGAAGTGGGTGAGGTAGTGAAGTGTGAAGTGAGTGAGGTAGTGAAATGGTGAGGGACGAGGTGTGAAGTGAGGTAGTGAAGAGGGTGAGGTGAGTGGGTGGGAAGGGGTAGTGTGAAGTGGGTGAGTGGGTGGGTGAGGTAGGGAAGGGACGTGAGGTTGGGAATTGAAAGTGAAGTGAGTGAGGTAGGGAAAGGAGTGAGGTAGGGAAGTGGCTGAGGTAGTGAAGTGGGTGAAGTAGTGAAGTGGGTGAGGTAGTGAAGTGGGTGAGGTAGTGAAGTGGGTGAGGTAGTGAAGTGGGTGAGGTAGTGAAGTGGGTGAGGTAGTGAATTGAAGGGAGTGAGGTTGGGAATTGAGTGAGGTAGTGAAGTGAGTGAGGTAGTGGGTGAGGTAGTGAAGTGGGTGAGGTAGTGAAGTGGGTGAGGTAGTCTGATGTTTGTAATAAAAAACCATTGACATCAAGCTCTTTTTTCAAGGGCATTTTTGCATTTTCCTGAAAAATATGGAAATACGTATTGAAACGATCCAGCTTGCAGTATTACACTAGTAACATGAAAATAGTCCCTAGTAAAAACGAATTTCACAGTCAGCATTGAGGTCACAACCATTTCAGTGATAGCAGAGGGCAGTTGCAGTGGATTTTGTAAAGCAAGCGCTCGAAAAAAAACAAACGGGAAAATGCCTGAACTCAAAGAGCTTTGAGGGTTTACTGATATGAGAGAAATAGCTATCAGCGAAATGTGAAATGGTACCAGCCCAACACAAAGAATAACACTGTCCCCAGGATGTTTAGTAAATGTTGTCAACGCACACAGGCGTGTGTGTGTGTTCCTGCTTACAGAGCAACTGCAGTAATACAAATTAGAAATGCAATAGAGGTAATTATGGTTGAAGTGACCTACGGTAACACGGTCACTGGCCTGAAAGACAACATGTCATACTGACCACCGCCGGTGTGTCTCTGACCACGGATACAGCTAGCCAGATTAGCATGAAAACACAACTGACCACCGCCGGCGTGTCTCTGACCACGGATACAGCTAGCCAGATTAGCATGAAAACACAACTGACCACCGCCGGCATCCCCAATGCGGTTTCAAATACAGTATAGGTCACTATAGATCACCAGTAAACCAGGGGGCAATTTGGGACACAGACACAGCTTCCTGTTTGGTTCAAGGTAATCTAACCATTTACTTTTTCCTGTGACCGAGTCCACTAGCAGAGCACAGCTCTCACAGAGTCCACTAGCAGAGCACAGCTCTCACAGAGTCCACTAGCAGAGCACAGCTCTCATAGAGTCCACTAGCAGAGCACAGCTCTCACAGAGTCCACTAGCAGAGCACAGCTCTCATAGAGTCCACTAGCAGAGCACAGCTCTCATAGAGTCCACTAGCAGAGCACAGCTCTCACAGAGTCCACTAGCAGAGCACAGCTCTCACAGAGTCCACTAGCAGAGCACAGCTCTCATAGAGTCCACTAGCAGAGCACAGCTCTCATAGAGTACACTAGCAGAGCACAGCTCTCATAGAGTCCACAGCTCTCATGGATGAAGCACATTGATTGGGCAACAACAGGGACGGAGAAATCTGATTGGTTAGCCACCAGCGGGGAGGAGATTGATTGGTTATTCCCATTAACATGCTGTTGCCGGAAAATTAATGACAAGAAATACAATGAAGCTACACAAACCAGGATGTCTTGAAACACACACACATAAACACTGGACAGCTTTGATTTTAGTTTCCATTTCACTTTTTGATGCTCTCTCTCACACACACACACAGACACCCACCCACACACACACACACACACACACACACACACACACACACACACACACACAAACACACAAACACATACACACACACACAGCGTCTAGGTTTGCTGTCTGATTTTGGGAAGACCTCCCACTGCTCTGGCTGCAAGACTTCTTGCCCTGGGGGGGTTAAACAACACGATGAACTGGATGGTCTGATCAATCCATCACAAACACAACAGAAAAAACATTCCTTCAACAACAAGAGAGAAACAGCGGTACGCTGGTTTATGAAAGGAAACACAGATGAGGCAAATGGGCAGAACCTGAAGTCAGCTGGAAATATTGATTGACAACCTGTGTTCAACAAGATGCAGAAGTCATGATTGAATGAGTCGGCTTCATCTGTAAAGCTCCGCGTCCATCTCAATCTAGTCAGGGTTTGAGGACACCGCTGATAGTTGATGATACGGAGGTGGAGGTTGAAGAGAACATCTGCCCCCTCGGAGAAGGTGGAGGAGAACATCTGCCCCATGGAGGAGGTGGAGTTGAACATCTGCCCCATGGAGGAGGTGGAGGAGAACATCTGCCTCACAGAAGAGGTTGAGGAGAACATCTGCCCCCCGGAGGAGGTGGAGGAGAACATCTGCCCCGCGGAGAAGGTGTAGGAGAACATCTGCCTCACAGAGGAGGTAGAGGAGAACATCTGCCCCGCGGAGGAGGTGGAGGAGAACATCTGCCTCACAGAGGAGGTGGAGAACATCTGCCTCACAGAGGGGAACATCTGCCCTGCAGAGGAGGTGGAGGAAAACATCTGCCCCGCGGAGGAGGTGGAGGAGAACATCTGCCTCACAGGAGGTGGTGGAGAACCTCTGCCCCATGGATGAGGTGGAGGAGAACATCTGCCCCGCTGAGGAGAACATCTGCCCCATGGAGGAGTTGGAGGAGAACATCTGCCTCACAGAACGTTCCAGTATTCTCAAACAACAGAACGTTCCAGTATTCTCCACCAACAGAACATTCTAGTATTCTCAACCAACAGAACGTTCCATTATTCTCAAACAACAGAACGTTCCAGTATTCTCCACCAACAGAACATTCTAGTATTCTCAACCAACAGAACGTTCCATTATTCTCAACCAACAGAACGTTCCATTATTCTCAAACAACAGAACGTTCCAGTATTCTCCACCAACAGAACGTTCCAGTATTCTCCACCAACAGAACGTTCCAGTATTCTCCACCAACAGAACGTTCCAGTATTCTCAACCAACAGAACGTTCCAGTATTCTCAAACAACAGAACGTTCCAGTATTCTCCACCAACAGAACATTCTAGTATTCTCAACCAACAGAACGTTCCATTATTCTCAACCAACAGAACGTTCCATTATTCTCAAACAACAGAACGTTCCAGTATTCTCCACCAACAGAACGTTCCAGTATTCTCCACCAACAGAACGTTCCAGTATTCTCAACCAACAGAACGTTCCAGTATTCTCAACCAACAGAACGTTCCAGTATTCTCAACCAACAGAACGTTCCAGTATTCTCAACCAACAGAACGTTCCAGTATTCTCCACCAACAGAACGTTCCAGTATTCTCAACCAACAGAATGTTCCAGAACATTCCAGTATTCTCAACCAACAGAACGTTCCAGAACATTCCAGTATTCTCAACCAACAGGCCATAACAACGGCAGCAGGCGAACCAGGAGCGTGCCGACCAGCTGAAGCCAAAGCGTGACCGTGACCACACTAATAAATCTAATCTGGTCAGCGTGTGCCTGCCTTTAGGATTTCCAGAACATGATGTAATGGGATTAAGAGTCTCACACTGAATGGTTTAGCCTGGGGGTCGGCTACAGTCTCACACTGAATGGTTTAGCCTGGGGGTCGGCTACAGTCTCACACTGAATGGTTTAGCCTGGGGGTCGGCTACAGTCTCACACTGAATGGTTTAGCCTGGGGGTCGGCTACAGTCTCACACTGAATGGTTTAGCCTGGGGGTCGGCTACAGTCTCACACTGAACGCTATTCAACAATGTGAGGGGTGTAAATTGAGGTAAAACATGAACATGAATTGAAATTCATCAGTGTGGTTGTTCCATAATGAATCCTTGTGTCATATTAGTTACAGTTACAGAATTTTATTTTCACAGAGAATTTGACAAAAGCCATGAAATTGTCCACAGTGTAGCTTCAAATTGTCAGAAAAACATGTAAAATGACGTGTCTGTGGAATATGGGCCCACTGACACAGACTCATCCCATTGTGATGTAGCTATCAGAACCACTGCCACAGACTCATCCCATTGTGATGTAGCTATCAGAACCACTGCCACAGACTCATCCCATTGTGATGTAGCTATCAGAACCACTGCCACAGACTCATCCCATTGTGATGTAGCTATCAGAACCACTGACACAGACTCATCCCATTGTGATGTAGCTAGAACCACTGCCACAGACTCATCCCATTGTGATGTAGCTATCAGAACCACTGCCACAGACTCATCCCATTGTGATGTAGCACAGAACCACTGACACAGACTCATCCCATTGTGATGTAGCTATCAGAACCACTGCCACAGACTCATCCCATTGTGATGTAGCTATCAGAACCACTGCCACAGACTCATCCCATTGTGATGTAGCTATCAGAACCACTGCCACAGACTCATCCCATTGTGATGTAGCTATCAGAACCACTGACACAGACTCATCCCATTGTGATGTAGCTATCAGAACCACTGCCACAGACTCATCCCATTGTGATGTAGCTATCAGAACCACTGACACAGACTCATCCCATTGTGATGTAGCTATCAGAACCACTGCCACAGACTCATCCCATTGTGATGTAGCTATCAGAACCACTGACACAGACTTTAAAAGTACTTAAAAGGTTAAACGGGTTCCATCCATGTTCACACATCCATTAATGCTTTCTACAATTTATACATTTTTCACCTGGGAACAAAACTCTCCGGTGGTTTGGACCGATTACTGGTTGAAAAGAACCCGTGGTTGCCATGACCCAAGTGGGTTTGTTACATATGCCTGGTTACTGGAGGGAGTTCTGGCACAGACTTTAACAATAGGAGAAGACTGTGGGAGAAAAGAGGATGCTGTGAAGGAGGAGAAAGAGGTGAAGAACAGGAAACTATGAAGTTGAAGAACAGAGAGATGGAAGAGTGAAGTAGCAGGAGGAGTTGCCATGGTAACCCATTTCTTACAGAATGTTACTGTCCGGAGTACTTTGTGTATTCTGTGTATTTCTTACTGAATGTGCACGTTTTCCCTGATAATTTGTTCAAATCCTTTAAGTATTTCTTATTGCTGTCTCTGCCTTTTACAGTTAATCTGCAACGTGGAGAAGAAAGTTATGTAAATAATGTTGATCATTTTATGGGCACATGTCACGGTCTGGGTAGATAGAAAGCCAGCACTCAGTTCTCGTAGTCAACGTGTTGGAGAAGAGATAAACCCTAAGCCAGAGACAGGATGTTGGGTACCTAAGGCCCACAGATACAGCCAAGGGCATCAAAAGCCGTCCTGTCTGGTCCGAACCCGAGGTCAACGCTGTTTAGTTGGCATTTATAAGACCAAAAAGCATATTTGTCAGGTGGATATAATGTTTGAAACAGTGTACGAAACATCTATCAGTGGCGAGTCAGATCAAAAACCCACTGCAGTGGCCTTTACTGAAATCTAGAATTCAGAACACTAATGTGATTAAAGGGCTGTGAAATTCATAGAATTGTCGTTTTCAATTACGATTATGGCCTCTGACGATTCTAAAAACAAAATGAACCGGACAGAGCACAGAACTCAAGTTGATACACAGCGGCTAGGAAAAATTCCATGATGGGTCAAATTTAGGAAGAAACCTAGAGAGGAACCAGGCTCTGGGGGGTGACCAGTCCTCTTCTGGCTTTGCTGGGCAAGACGACAGAATGAGAGTCTTTGAATGTCAAAAATCAAAGAAAAGTAGACGACAAATTCATGAAACTGGTTTACACTTTGTACAACCGTTACACGGTCCCATAGCAACATCAGTTGCACTGACTGCCCTGCACTGACTGCCCTGCACTGACTGCCCTGCACTGACTGCCCTGTGCCCTGCACTGACTGCCCTGCACTGACTGTCCTACACTGACTGCACTGACTGCCCTGTATAATAAGTGTCGTGAGGAAGTTGAAAAAGTATTTAGAACTGAATATTTTGCCATTCCAACGGACATGTGAAGCCGCTCCATGGAGTCGTATATCAGTCTAACAATTCATTACATCCACGCTGATTTCAATTTGAAGACTACGTGTCTCCAAACTGCATTTTCTGGCTAAAAACCTTTAAGTGATGACAGGTACTGACTGGAATATGTTGAATATAAGTTTATCAAAATGTAAAATATAAAAGAGTTTTCAGTAGGCTGTGGGAGTGCACTAGAACATTCTTGACATCATTACAGTTTTTAGCAATCCCTTTGACCATTTTCTCAGAACCCTAATGTCATTTTCCACAACTCTAGACACAAAACTCACAACCGAAGATCAAAATTCACTTTTCTCAAAACTCTAACACGTTTTTTCAATTGCTTGGATACAATACACCTAAACTGAAGATCATTTGTTCATTTAACTTTTATCACCGGTTCAATATGATACAATGTAACATCAAAGTACTACTATTTCAAAATGCGATTCCTACATGACGTTTGAAATGTGTGAGGGTCTGCCATGCAGATCCCAAGGAGTAGACACAATCGCAGAGAAGCTTTTCCCACAAAGGGTTTTTATTCTCATCCAGGCAGGAACAGGCACAAGAAACGAGAACTTAACAAGACAAGAAACAAAACATCAGAACAGACACAGATCACATCCCCTAAAATACCGGCCTACCTCTACTCCACCCTACCAAAGACAAAACTAACCAGCACAGGAAAACATTGACACAAAAGATTCCTACAAACACATAACGAAATAACCAGCCTAGGAATAAACACAGACACGAAACATTCCTACACACAAAGAACTAACAATCATAGAATTAACACAGACCAGAAACAGAAACCACGTACCTTAACAAGACAATGACCCGACAAACACACAGGATAACAGGGAAGACTAAATACTACACATAACGAGGACTAACAAGCAACAGGTGAGAAAAAGGGCGGGAAAATTAAGGTAATGATGAAACCCTATGAACACCCACAAGATGGAGACAAACAAGCACACCACGACACAGGAACACACGGGAACACCTGTGAACCATGACAGTACCCCCCCCTCAAGGCGCGGCTCCAGAAGCGCCAAAAATAAAAATAAACTAAAACCCCGGCTACGAATTGCAGCGGGAGGCGGCAGAGGAGGTGGGGTGGGATGGAGGCGAGAAACAAAAAACCTGGAACGGGGACAGAGTCAAGGGAATAGTGCAGTTACTCCGGGGGCAAGCGGAGGCCTAGAGGACAGTGCCAGCAAGACACAGAGTCAGGAGGCCGGACCGGAGAGGGCGGAGCAGAGACCCGGCCGGGCGGATGCGGGTCAGGAGGCCGTAACGGCTGAGGCGGGGCAGAGGACAGGACGGGCGGATGCGGGTCAGGAGGCCGGACAGGCGTAGGTGGAGCAGAGGTCCGGAAGGACGGATGAGGGTCAGGAGGCCGGACAGGCAAGGACAGCTCGGGCGACCGGACAGGCAAGGACGGCGGGTCAGGTGGTCTACCCGGCGGGAGCGGGTCAGGTGGTCTACCCGGCGGGAGCGGGTCAGGAGGTCTACCCGGCGGGAACGGGTCAGGAGGTCTACCCGGCGGGAACGGGTCAGGAGGTCTACCCGGCGGGAGCAGATCTGGAGGCCGGACAGGAGGGTGCAGGTCTGGAGGCCGGACAGGAGGGTGCAGGTCTGGAGGCCGGACAGGAGGGTGCAGGTCTGGAGGCCGGACAGGCGGGGACGGGTCTGGAGGCAGTGCCGGAGGAGACGGGTCAGGAGGCAGTGCCGGAGGAGACGGGTCAGGAGGCAGTGCCGGAGGACACGGTTCAGGTGGCCGTGCCGGAGGACACGGGTCAGGTGGCCGTGCCGGAGGACACGGTTCAGGTGGCCGTGCCGGAGGACACGGTTCAGGTGGCCGTGCCGGAGGACACGGTTCAGGTGGCCGTGCCGGAGGACACGGTTCAGGTGGCCGTGCCGGAGGACACGGTTCAGGTGGCCGTGCCGGAGGACACGGTTCAGGTGGCCGTGCCGGAGGACACGGTTCAGGTGGCCGTGCCGGAGGACACGGTTCAGGTGGTCGTGCCGGAGGACACGGTTCAGGTGGTCGTGCCGGAGGACACGGTTCAGGTGGCCGTGCCGAACTGGTTTTGGCCCGGCAACAGTCCTTGGCCCGGGAACTGTCCCGGCCAGGATGACGGCCTCGGGCATAGGACGGGGCTCGAGAACAGGACGGGGACCGGACTGGGGTCAGGCAGGGGGACAGGACTGGAGTCAGGCAGGGGGACAGGACTGGAGTCAGGCAGGGGGACAGGACTGGAGTCAGGCAGGGGGACAGGACTGGAGTCAGGCAGGGGGACAGGACTGGAGTCAGGCAGGGGGACAGGACTGGAGTCAGGCGGGGGGACAGGACTGGAGTCAGGCAGGGGGACAGGACTGGAGTCAGGCAGGGGGACAGGACTGGAGTCAGGCAGGGGACAGGACTGGAGTCAGGCAGGGGGACAGGACTGGAGTCAGGCAGGGGACAGACTCCGACAAGGGGTCTGAAGTGAGCTCGGGGTCTGGAATGAGCTCTGGGGCTGGAGTGAGCTCTGGGGCTGGAGTGAGCTCTGGGGCTGGAGTGGGCTCTGGGGCTGGAGTGAGCTCGGGGCTGGAGTGAGCTCGGGGCTGGAGTGAGCTCGGGGCTGGAGTGAGCTCGGGGCTGGAGTGAGCTCGGGGCTGGAGTGAGCTCGGGGGCTGGAGTGAGCTCGGGGCTGGAGTGAGCTCGGGGGCTGGAGTGAGCTCGGGGGCTGGAGTGAGCTCGGGGGCTGGAGTGAGCTCGGGGGCTGGAGTGAGCTCGGGGGCTGGAGTGAGCTCTGGGGCTGGAGTGAGCTCTGGGGCTGGAGTGAGCTCTGGGGCTGGAGTGAGCTCTGGGGCTGGAGTGAGCTCTGGGGCTGGAGTGAGCTCTGGGGCTGGAGTGAGCTCGGGACAGCCACGGGGACCGCCACGGGGACAGACTCTGGGACGGACACGGGGCTGGCTCAGGCAAGGAAACGGGGACAGGCTCAGGCAAGGACACGGGGACAGGCTCAGGCAAGGGCACGGGGACAGGCTCAGGCAAGGGCACGGGGACAGGCTCAGGCAAGGGCACGGGGACAGGCTCAGGCAAGGGCACGGGGACAGGCTCAGGCAAGGGCACGGGGACAGGCTCAGGCAAGGGCACGGGGACAGGCTCAGGCAAGGACACGGGGACAGGCTCAGGCAGTAGCTTCTTCCTTCCACCTCTGGTGTCTTCCAAAGGAGGAGGGTCATCATCAATGTCCTCCTCATCTGAACACTCAAGGTCCTCACCACTGTCCAGCAGTGAGACCTCCCCTGTCCTTTTCGCCGCTTGAGCCTGGTCAGCCATCTTGAGCTGCGGGGCGGCAGCCATCCTGTGCTGCGGGGCGGCAGCCATCCTGTGCTGCGGGGCGGCAGCCATCCTGTGCTGCGGGGCGGCAGCCATCTTGAGCTGCGGGGCGGCAGCCATCTTGTGCTGCGGGGCGGCAGCCATCTTGTGCTGCGGGGCGGCAGCCATCTTGTGCTGCGGGGCGGCAGCCATCTTGTGCTGCGGGGCGGCAGCCATCTTGTGCTGCGGGGCGGCAGCCATCCTGTGCTGCGGGGCGGCAGCCATCTTGAGCTGCGGGGCGGCAGCCATCTTGTGCTGCGGGGCGGCAGCCATCTTGTGCTGCGGGGCGGCAGCCATCTTGTGCTGCGGGGCGGCAGCCATCTTGTGCTGCGGGGCGGCCGCCATCTTGTGCTGCGGGGCGGCCGCCATCTTGTGCTGCGGGGCGGCAGCCATCTTGTGCTGCGGGGCGGCAGCCATCTTGTGCTGCGGGGCGGCAGCCATCTTGTGCTGCGGGGCGGCAGCCATCTTGTGCTGCGGGGCGGCAGCCATCTTGTGCTGCGGGGCGGCAGCCATCTTGTGCTGCGGGGCGGCAGCCATCTTGTGCTGCGGGGCGGCAGCCATTTTGTGCTGCGGGGCGGCAGCCATCTTGAGCTGCGGGGCGGCAGCCATCTCGTGCTGCCGAGCAGCTCTCAGGGGTGGTGAGGTGGAGGGCAGAAACGAGGAAGGTGAGACAGGAATCAGCTGGAGGGTGAAAGGATCCCAGCGAAACTCCCCCTCCATGTACTCCTCCTCGGACTCGTCCTCAGACTCGGAGTCCTCAGCACCATAGGGCTCCCAGCCGTACTCCCCCTCCAGATACTCCTCATCCTCGGACTCCTCCTCAGACTCGGAGTCCTCAGCACCATAGGGCTCCCAGCCGTACTCCCCCTCCAGATACTCCTCATCCTCGCTGCGGAGTGACTCTCTCCACTCACGCAATGCTGCGTAGTCCGCCGGTAACCAGATAGCTGGCGGAGTGGATGTTCGAGGAGGGAGGGGGCGGTCCGCGCCGGATCGCGCACCGGCGAAAACATTCAGGGAACTCTGGAGACTGTCCGTAAGTGGACGGACAGCTCTTCTTTCTCCGCTGTGTCATAGCGGGTCGGGTCATTCTGTCAGGGTCTGCCATGCAGATCCCAAGGAGTAGACACAATCGCAGAGAAGCTTTTCCCACAAAGGGTTTTTATTCTCATCCAGGCAGGAACAGGCACAAGAAACGAGAACTTAACAAGACAAGAAACAAAACATCAGAACAGACACAGATCACATCCCCTAAAATACCGGCCTACCTCTACTCCACCCTACCAAAGACAAAACTAACCAGCACAGGAAAACATTGACACAAAAGATTCCTACAAACACATAACGAAATAACCAGCCTAGGAATAAACACAGACACGAAACATTCCTACACACAAAGAACTAACAATCATAGAATTAACACAGACCAGAAACAGAAACCACGTACCTTAACAAGACAATGACCCGACAAACACACAGGATAACAGGGAAGACTAAATACTACACATAACGAGGACTAACAAGCAACAGGTGAGAAAAAGGGCGGGAAAATTAAGGTAATGATGAAACCCTATGAACACCCACAAGATGGAGACAAACAAGCACACCACGACACAGGAACACACGGGAACACCTGTGAACCATGACAAAATGATAGTCTGTTCATTTCATTTGACAGATCTAACTATCAATTGATACAACTAGTCAAAATGATAAGTATTTGCTGCATTACTCTTAATGCATAGTTTTATGGAAACTGACAAACAATATTCCACGTTTACAGTAAATCATGAAAGATTCAAGATACAGAGATTTTTTGTCACCAATTAGCATGGAGCATGAACCAATTAGACTACAATATCCATGGATGTAGCCTAATATTTTATCATACTGTAATGCTACACTGTGTCTATGGTCCCAAATACTGCACCACCGTTTTAGACTACTTACAGTACTGACAGTACTACACTGTATAGATGCAGGCCCTTGTAATTGCTTGTCCAATTCAGCCAACCCGTTACTGATGGTTTAGTGCACATTGTGGAATGAGTATATACATAAAGAGTTGATTTGGATCCAATTGCAAGAGCAAAGTGATTCGTAACATGGAGCCAGCAGGTTATCCAGGTCACAATGGAGGTCAAGCAGTGGTGGCAGGAAGACGAGAAAGACAAGGAAGACGTGTTGGTCAAAGGAATGGCATAGCATGGCAGGCACCCTTTCTGAGAGGTGGTCGTGGGCCTCGTTTGAGAGGTGTGGGGGAACGTGGTAGAGGACAAGGCCACGGACCAAGACAGCGGCAGCAACAGCATAGTGTCCAATGAAATTCAAGCAAAAAAATAAAAATCCAAGATGTTTGGCTAATGAAAACATCCGATGAGATGTAGATGAGAACCAGTGGCCAAATCCACAACACAGAGTTGATGACAATGTAGAAGTACAGTAATCACTCCTGTTTTGTTTCTTACAGTACAAGCAAGCAAGTTGAGGAACACTGCATTTGATGTTTTACAGTACTGTCTCTATTTTTCTATTTAGCTAATTACGGTATTTTTGATTCAAATAAACATATGTTGTGATTGTATTCTATTTCTGTTTGTACTATTCTCTTTACCACAGAAGTACATTTACAGGGATTCATTTGCTTGTAGTACCATAATGGAACATGTATCATCAATAGTGCACCAATATCTAATGATTGGACAAACAACTAACTAGTGAAACTATGGGTATCTTTTGTCTGGGTGATCTAAATCAATGTACCCATGGTATTCCATGATAAATCTATTGTTTGAACCAGTGATTGTGCAAATGCAAGGTATCTTTAAAGATATGAATGCACAATGCAATGTTTTGAACATTGGAGAGCCTGTGTTACAAGTGTTTACTGTTGTGAGTTTTGTGTCTAGAGTTGTGGAAAATTACATTAAGGTTCTGAGATAACGGTCAAAGGGATTGCTAGAAACTGTAATTTTTAACTGATTTTTTATTCATCATTTTTATAAATTGAATCCATGTTTATTGGTTTTCAGTTGATTTTGGAAGTGCACATTGCGGATCTTATTTATTTAGATTTAATACATTTTTATTATTGAAATGTTTTAATTAAAATATATTCAGGGAAATCCACTGTTAAAAACCCAATATAAAGTATTTTTATATGTAAATACAGTTTTTTCCGATTGCTAGACGACAGTGTGCACAACTGAAGTCACATGCGCCAAACTCTAACTACAGTCTGCACTACCAACAGTCACCTGAGCTAAACAGTTGACATCTCCTGCAAAACTAATTTCAAGCAACACAACTCTTAACACACGTCTCAAAACAGGCTCAGTGCAGCCAAACATATACAATCCTCACTGAGATAACACACACTGTCACTCAGAAAACACTGAGAGTAAAAACACTAACGTAAAACACCATTACAGAAAATACTAACTTTTTTGTTTTTTGTTTCAATAATTTGGGTGAATTCAGAGAAACCAATATTTTCCTCAAACAAAAAAGTGACATTTTTTCACATGAATCATTTTAATTTTAGAACATAACAATTTTTGAGGTAAATGAAAATTAGCAGTATGCTTCAATAGATATATATTTGTATGTAATTTACGGAATTACAGTAATGAGAAAAAACGGTAGAAACTAAAAGTACATACAGTAATTCTAACAAAGAATTGAGGGTCTAATCCTGCCTCTCCAGCATTAGGCCACAGGTTTTCATCAACATCACATCTAATGTTCTGCCTTGCACCTGGGGAACAACCTTCTGGAGTACCTTATCCGTCCCTGGCATTCTTCTGGACATATGTCCTCACGTCCAGCACTCATGGCTTCCAAAAATGACATTTGGTCATGTGGGTGGTGACCAAACACTTTCCACCTCTAGGCAGAGAAAAATCCCTCTATTGGGTTGAGGAAGGGTGAATATGGAGGCAGGTACAAAACCGATAAATCTGCGATGTGCTGCAAACCAATCTGTGACAGCTGCAGAGTGGTGAAAAGCAACATTATCGCAAACGATGAAAAAAAAACGTGGGTGTTTCTTACTGGCTCCCCCAGTTCTGCTGGAACTAGCTGAGCATAGAGCTGTTCTAGGAAACTATACGCATTTCTGTGTTGTATGGGCCAATGAGTATATATATATATATACACACATGTGTTTACTAACAAGTCTAAAACAAGACACCTGCTTGGCTTTGAGTTGAAATTGCAATCAGCAGTTTTGAAATATGCCAAGATGAAATCCATTCTGTTTTGAATGTGTGGTTAACAGTTTTGACAACAGTGTGTTAGCATTTGAACAAAGTGCTGTGAATCCACAGTGTTGAGCAGGTTGTGGTTAAGGTAATGGGATAAGTGTGTAGAGTTTTGAAAACTGTGTTCAAGCAATGAAAAACGAACTAGAGTTTGGTCCACATGAACTGCTGCTGTGCAGACGGTAGTTAGAGTTTGGCACATGTGACTTCAGTTGTGCACACTGTCGTTTAGCAATCGGAAAAAACTGTAAATGCATGGTGTTTCCAAATTCAATTAGTAAATGTGTTTAATAATCGTGACGTGAATATCAAACAAAATAATTGTGATTAGGATTTTTGCCATAATGGAGCAGCCCTGACAAAAACTAAATCACCAGAAGTTGAACTGTAAAATATGTTTGAAACTTGCCAGATTATAACGAACATCTCCATTATGTGTCATGTTTGGAGGAACCACTTCTGTATTTTCCATCTGGATTTCAGGAATACTTTAACCAGAGGACATCATAGGGCATTAATTGCATGTGGTCAATATTTGTCAATAACCTTTGTTGTGAATCAAATGAGTCAAACGGTGTGAACTTATTTGAATCACGAATCCATTCAACAAAGTCACTGTCAGTCTCCATGGTGACTAAATATAGTGGATAAAGCTTAAACATCTGTGTATATATCT
The DNA here is from genome assembly GCA_029465975.1 of Dallia pectoralis. Taxonomy (NCBI): domain Eukaryota; kingdom Metazoa; phylum Chordata; class Actinopteri; order Esociformes; family Umbridae; genus Dallia; species Dallia pectoralis. The sequence continues at coordinate 21,870,375 of CM055736.1, forward strand.
CTGTCTGTCATCGTAAAGATGGGAGCCGTAAATGCAGAGCGCAAAGTGACAGCAACCGTCACCTCATAAATATGATCCCCCACATTAATGTGCCATCTCATCACGGCAGTTAAAATATGCATGACTTATCCGTGTGTTCATTTGTGAGGAATGTTCTGTGAGACTAAATCACATGAACTCAGTCAAGGTAAAAGCTATCCGAGTTCTGTCAGGGCACCAAAAGCAACACCATGTCACAGCTTGTGTGAGTGTGTGTGTGTGTGTGTGTGTGTGTGTGTGTGTGTGTGTGTGTGTGTGTGTGTGTGTGTGTGTACTGTTATGAGCCAAATCATTATGACCCCACATGGCGATCTGACTGGTCTGTTAAATAGTGGTCTGTTAATAGTGGTCTGTTAATAGTGGTCTGTTAATAGTGGTCTGTTAATAGTGGTCTGTTAATAGTGGTCTGTTAATAGTGGTCTGTTAATAGTGGTCTGTTTAATAGTGGTCTGTTAATAGTGGTCTGTTAATAGTGGTCTGTTAAATGGTGGTCTGTTTAATGGTGGTCTGTTTAATGGTGGTCTGTTTAATAGTGGTCTGTTTAATAGTGGTCTATTAATAGTGGTCTGTTTAATAGTGGTCTGTTTAATAGTGGTCTGTTTAATAGTGGTCTGTTTAATAGTGGTCTGTTTAATAGTGGTCTGTTTAATAGTGGTCTGTTTAATAGTGGTCTATTAATAGTGGTCTGTTTAATAGTGGTCTGTTTAATAGTGGTCTGTTTAATAGTGGTCTGTTTAATAGTGGTCTGTTTAATAGTGATCCCATTGACCTTCAATAGAAATTAAACTCTTCTGTATCACTGTTTTCCAGGTTGTGGACGGGTGGGACTGTGAAGATACCACACATTACTTTACCAAGACAACACTACTTGCTTTGACCTGACAACTTCTGTAAGACACCAACTAGGCTTTTGTTGAATGTAATTACATATGGGGTTTGGACAACACACACCCAGCCAGACACGGCCAGTGAATATAAACTGTTCTGGATTCAGACATCTACCGGTGACTCTGAATGGAACACGTATTTGGGAGACCATGACGCTATTAAATAGACTACTGAATACACATCAATCTCTCAGCTTCTCCCTTTCTACCCCTCCCTCCCTCTCTCTTTTACTCTCGTATTCTTTCTTCCTCTCTCTCCCGTCGCTCCCTCTCTTACTAATCTTTCTCTTCGTTCCCTTTCTTGCTAATCTGTCTCTTCGTTCCCACCAAATTGAACCGAACAAGAGAAAGCTTGGTCTCTGTAATAATGAATGTCTGGGCAGAAATACAATCAGGCCTGTTTTCAGAACTCCTTTGATAGATAAAGCGAGAGAATGGAAGGTGTTAAAAGGTTCTGTTGGTTATTTCTTTATTTATCGTTTGCCTCTGTGGCCCATTTCATACCGCTCCAGGCGAACATGATCGGCGGAGGCAAAATCCTATTTCGTTAAAAGCAAAACAAATGAATATGGAAATGTCATCATATCAAGCATATTTCTTACGTATTGAATCCACAGGGTGAACAGTGGTACCAGTGGAATATCTAAACCAGACCATGACCAGAGTGTCCGCCGGGGCTGTGCACACAGACAGCTTGGGATAAAAAGCGTGAGTGTGTGTTTTTGCCTTGCCGCCTCTCCACAACACCAGCAAGTGTAGATTTGATGTATGAGTGCCATCATGGAAAATAATAGTGTGTCTGAGAGTAATCTTTTATTTTCGCTGCTGCAGAGCCAAATGAAATGGCTCCGATCCTGTTTCACCAACTGGCCATCGCTGAAGTGGCACCCGGCAGGGCCAAACATCACCGTATCCATAATCACACCCTAAACCCTACACACACACACACACACACACACGGTATCCATATCCATGTGATTAACCCTTGTGCGTTCAAATCAGAGCTCCAAACATTCCTGACCAAATTGTTCAGATGGAATGGGCCCGTAGATGTGTCGTCGCAGGCAACAGATCTGACAGGAGATGAAGGGTTTCAACCGTCCACATAAACATATGTGTTGCTCCGTGCCAGACCCTGGTCCACAGCTTCTGTCTTCCAAATGACACACTATACTCAATATAGTGCACTACATTTGAACAGTGCCCATATGGCCATCTAGGATGCATAACCTGTCTGTCTGTCTGCTGTCCTGTCTGCTGTCCTGTCTGCTGTCTGCTGTCCTGTCTGCTGTTATGTCTGCTGTCCTGTCAGCTGTCCTGTCTGCTGTCATGTCTGTCTGTCTGCTGTTATGTCTGCTGTCCTGTCTACTGTCCTGTCTGCTGTCATGTCTGATGTCTGCTGTCCTGTCTGCTGTCCTGTCTGTTGTCTGCTGTCCTGTCTGCTGTCTGCTGTCCTGTCTGCTGTCCTGTCTGCTGTCCTGTCTGCTGTCTGCTGTCCTGTCTGCTGTCTGCTGTCCTGTCTGCTGTCTGCTGTCCTGTCTGCTGTCTGCTGTCCTGTCTGCTGTCCTGTCTGCTGTCTGCTGTCCTGTCTGCTGTTATGTCTGCTGTCCTGTCTCCTGTCTGCTGTCCTGTCCGCTGTCCTGTCTGCTGTTTGCTGTCATGTCTGTTACTGTGTCTGTCCCACATAGGGATGATAAATCCCCGGCAGGTTCCCAAGGCCTCTGGAAAACGTGGTGAAAGGCATATTATTTTGGCTGGGGCCAGATCTGGCCACACCAGCAGAGCCGGACCTGGAGATTGTCAGTAGTCCCCATGGCAACCCTGTGGTCAGTAGTCCCCATGGCAACCCCGCGGTCAGTAGTCCCCATGGCAACCCGTGCAAAATCAGCAGTCCTCCAGAGTGAGCAGGTGGCCAGCAGTCGCTGGCAGCAGTCAGAACCACAGGCCTGCTGGACTCAAGATGGAACACCTACTGCGTCAGAGCACCAACATGACCTTGGGACGTGCGATATGGCAGGACTATGACCCCTCCCTCCCTCCTCTACTACCCCCCTCGCCCCCCTCCCCTCCTCTACTACCACCCCTCCCCCTCTCATCCTCTACTACCCCCTCTCCCCTCCTCTACTACCCCCTCGCCCCCTCCACTCTACCCCCCTCCCCCTCCTCTACTATCCCCCTTCCCCCTCCTCTACTACCCCCCTCCCCCTCTCATCCTCTACTACCCCCTCTCCCCTCCTCTACTACCCCCTCGCCCCCCTCCTCTACTACCCCCCCCTCATCCTCTACTACCCCCTCACCCCTCCTCTACTACCCCCTCGCCCCCCTCTCATCCTCTACTACCCCCCCCTCTCCTTTAACAGCACACTCGCTTGTTGTGGACCGCCGGTTGTGATCAAACCCTCTGTGTGATGGAACACAATGAGAGGAGTGTTTCCCATCAGAACCCACTGCTTGTCTGCACATTTAGACAACCACATTTAGACAACCACATTTAGACAACCACATTTAGACAACCACATTTAGACAACCACATTTAGACAACCACATTTAGACAACCATATTTAGACAACCACATTTAGAAAACCACATTTAGACAATCACATTTAGACAACCACATTTAGACAACCACATTTAGACAACCACATTTAGACAACCACATTTAGACAACCACATTTAGACAACCACATTTAGAAAACCACATTTAGACAACCACATTTAGACAACCACATTTAGACAACCACATTTAGACAACCACATTTAGACAACCACATGCCATGGAAACAATAAAGTGCCACTTGGACCAACTAGGAGTTGCAATCAGTGGTATCTGTTACGCTATGAAATCAGACAACACGCTTAACACTCTGACCTAAATCAGGCGCGATTCATTTGCAGGGGGACGTTGTGTCTACACTGGCTGATTAGCCACTTAGCACTGTGCTATTGTACTTGTTATCCCAGCATATGATCACATTACAGAGACCTCGTAGAGTGGCGGCGTAGCTTGCTAGCATCGGTTCTGCATCAGATGAAAGGCTACGTGTGGTCCCTCTTCAAACTGTACCTCCAGTAGCTCCATGAATGGAGCTCCACAACTCTCGACTGTTCGAAACTTCACTACCGAATCTTTCTTCTACGATTATCACCCACTCCTCCTCTCCTAGCACCCCTTCTATCTCTAGCACTTCCCCCTGCACCCACCCAGGAACAATGTACTTATTGCCTTTTTGATGTGTGTTTTAGCAATATGTGAAATGCCTGCACTTATTGTAAGTCGCTCTGGATAAGAGCGTTTGCTAAATGCGCAAAATGTAAATGTAAATGTAATGTCCAATTGTAGAAATAGGGCAGTGGTACAGCACACATTCATGTGTCATTATATAGGGCAGTGGTACAGCACACATTCCTGTGTCATTATATAGGGCAGTGGTACAGCACACATTCCTGTGTCATTATATAGGGCAGTGGTACAGCACACATTCCTGTGTCATTATATAGGGCAGTGGTACAGCACACATTCCTGTGTCATTATATAGGGCAGTGGTACAGCACACATTCCTATGTCATTATATAGGGCAGTGGTACAGCACACATTCCTGTGTCATTATATAGGGCAGTGGTACAGCACACATTCCTGTGTCATTATATAGGGCAGTGGTACAGCACACATTCCTGTGTCATTATATAGGGCAGTGGTACAGCACACATTCCTGTGTCATTATATAGGGCAGTGGTACAGCACACATTCCTGTGTCATTATATAGGGCAGTGGTACAGCACACATTCCTGTATCATTATATAGGGCAGTGGTACAGCACACATTCCTGTGTCATTATATAGGGCAGTGGTACAGCACACATTCCTGTGTCATTATATAGGGCAGTGGTACAACAGATATTCCTGTGTCATTATATAGGGCAGTGGTACAGCACACATTCCTGTGTCATTATATAGGGCAGTGGTACAACAGACATTCCTGTGTCATTATATAGGGCAGTGGTACAGAAGACATTCCTGTGTCATTATATAGGGCAGTGGTACAACAGACATTCCTGTGTCATTATATAGGGCAGTGGTACAGAAGACATTCCTGTGTCATTATATAGGGCAGTGGTACAGCTCACATTCATGTGTCATTATATAGGGCAGTGGTACAGCACACATTCCTGTGTCATTATATAGGGCAGTGGTACAGCACACATTCATGTGTCATTATATAGAGCAGTGGTACAGCACACATTCAAAATTTCAGTTTTCAAGGATGCTCTTTACAATGGAATTTCACCAAATTAAGACAAAGTGAACTCTCACATCCACTATAATCTATTTAAAATTGTGACGGGGTGTTCTGTGGAGCCAATAAACCTGGCTTTCATGATGCACGAGTCCCCAATGAATACCTGTTCTGTATTTAGTGCACTACCTCTGATGAGGCCTGGTGAAAACCAGGCCACTACGGAGGATTCCAGTTGGGAGCGAGGCAATGTGCTGTGGTGTAATGGCTCAGAGGAATTAATGAGCAGACTGACACATCAGTGAATTAAAGTTCTAACAAAGGAAACTATCGGCTACTTTGATAAACATCAACTTAATAATGTAGCCACAGACGCAGAGGACACACACACAGACACAAACACACACACACACACAGACACACACACACACAGACACACACACAGACACAGACACACACACACACGCCGTGCGGGGAGGGTGTGGCAGAGCGAGGAGGGCGTGGCCGGGGCAGGGAGGAGCGGGGTGCTCTGGGTGTGGCTGCCCTGCTCTTAAAATAAGGGTTAGAGGTGGTTGCCATACAGAGAAATATATACCAACAAAAGCAATACTGGCTAAATACTAGCTAGTAACTGTTCTGAATACCTCCCATCACCTCCTCAGACCTCCATATCTTCTACCTCCTTTCCCAGGGTGCAGTGCTTCCGCCTGCCAGTGAACAGCAGAACCAGATCGTTCTCCAGTGATCCAGAAACCCTTCTATCCCCCTGACAAATGACACCTGTCAGACGAACTCTGATTGATTATGGATCGTAACCAGCTCTTCTTTCTATGTGAATATGTGCAGTAAATTCTTTGTCAGACTTTGATAAGAATGTATGGCCAGGCAGCAGATAGCAGCACCTGTCACTCAGTCACATGAGGGGTCCGTTCCTGGCGTAACAGAGGGTGAGGGGGTGTGGGGTTTGTTGTTGGGACCGGTGGGGTTGGGGTTCTGGATTGGGGTTCTGGGTTGGGGTTCTGGGTTTGCCGTGCCACTATACCGCCCGAAGCAGCTTCTTGTGTCTGGAACTTTGCTGTCTAAGAATTCTGCGGTGGAATTCCCATTGGAATAATCAGGGGTCAGGATACACAGTTGGAATTCCGGAATAAGATGAATGTTCCTCGGATTCCACTGCCCTCCTCTTGTGACCTGGCTGACAGTGTTTGCATGGAGACGAAGACCACGTTAGGCCGGCTAATGACACCTTATTTCCTACAGGCTCCACTTAGATGTAGTGCACTACAAAGGGCCTAGGCTGCCATTTAGGGAGCATTTATTAGGGAGCACTTATTAGGGAGCACTAGGAGGAGGGGAAGTCTAAACACAGACTACTGGTCATAATATGTTCAGCTGGGCCACAGAAGCACCATCACATCACTAACACCCACACACACACACACACACACACACACACCCCCACACCACCACCGACACACACACACACACACACACACCCACACACACACACACACACACACACACACACACACACACACACAGACCAGCTCAGGGTGGATTGCTTTTCAGGTCATAAATGGCTCCCTAGCATATTGTTGTCCTGTTGACCATGGACCAAGGAAACAACAGAGCCTTGGTGGAGAGAAGTGCGGTAAAGAGGACTAGGGTGCCATTTGGATCGCGTAGAAGGTTTCCTCCTGAATGCCGCCTTGGTCGTAGCTATAAACCACATCTGTTTTAAATTCCATTAGCACAGTCGCCCCCCTCTCTATACAATCGCTGGCTAGGTTCGCTTCGCCCATTGAAGGCATGGCTTTGAATTTTAATCAGCCAAACTAACAGACAGTTTCCAGCATGCAAATGTCTCTCTCCCTCCCAGGGTAACAATCTAAACCAGTCTGACCCAGGCTGTGCTCCAGAGTAACAGGGCCAAATCTAAACCAGTCTGACCCAGGCTGTGCTCCAGAGTAACAGGGCCAAATCTAAACCAGTCTGACCCAGGCTGTGCTCCAGAGTAACAGGGCCAAATCTAAACCAGTCTGACCCAGGCTGTGCTCCAGAGTAACAGGGCCAAATCTAAACCAGTCTGACCCAGGCTGTGCTCCAGAGTAACAGGGCCAAATCTAAACCAGTCTGACCCAGGCTGTGCTCCAGAGTAACAGGGCCAAATCTAAACCAGTCTGACCCAGGCTGTGCTCCAGAGTAACAGGGCCAAATCTAAACCAGTCTGACCCAGGCTGTGCTCCAGAGTAACAGGGCCAAATCTAAACCAGTCTGACCCAGGCGGTGCTCCAGAGTTACAGGGCCAAATCTAAACCAGTCTGACCCAGGCTGTGCTCCAGAGTAACAGGGCCAAATCTAAACCAGTCTGACCCAGGCTGTGCTCCAGAGTAACAGGGCCAAATCGAAACCAGTCTAAAGCAGCTGTTGTTGTTGCTCACATGTCCACCTCTCTGGAGAAACCTCTTATTAATCACCACATGTCCCCTGTCACCCAGAAGGTTTTCCTGACTAAATAGCTATAAGAGTGATTACTTGGCGAAGACATGGTGTGACATTGACAACATCTGCACAGGGGTACCCACAGGACATCATCAGGAATCTGAACAGATGCTGCCTAAATTCCAACAGAAAATCCCATTCCCCAACCAGCTAGACAGGAACAATCCGGAACAACACAGTCTCATTAGAATGATGTCAACATCCTGACGTCCCGTATTCCTAATGAGATGTGTCGTCTGGACGCCACGAAACCAGGGCGCTGGGCATTGATTAACCTCAAATCCAACTAGTTCCACTAAGCCATCCCAAACGCGTGAGTGGCACGAGAAAAAGCACACCTCTGTTTCCATAGAAACGGCGAGAATACATGTCCCCGTTTATTTGAACAGAAAATTAACAGTATCTAAGAAGAAGAAGTGTCTCAACCAACACCCTATATCCTTATGTAGTACAGAACCTGATCTCTCCTATGTAGACCAGAACCCAACCGCGTCTGTGTAGACCAGCACCCAACCTCGTCCGTGTAGACCAGAACCCAATCTCTCCTATGTAGACTATACCCAAATCTCTCCTATGTAACAGAACCTCACTTCTGAGTGGATAGCACAAACCGCCATCTTCCTACTGGGGTGAAGGAAGACTACAAAACTCCTCTGTTTGAGAGAAGGAAGACTACATACTCCTCTCTGTTGGGAAGAAGGAAGTTGTTATTCCACATGACATGTACATTCCCTGAACCAATTTCAGTTGTTATTCCACATGACATGTACATTCCCTGAACCAATTTCAGTTGTTATTCCACATGACATGTACATTCCCTGAACCAATTTCAGTTGTTATTCCACATGACATGTACATTCCCTGAACCAATTTCAGTTGTTATTCCACATGACATGTACATTCCCTGAAACAATTTCACTTGTTATTCCACATTAAACGTTTTGCTTGTGTACTGCAAAAACAGATTCATGCTCAAAAGTAAGCAACTTTCCAAGTTTGCATGCTTTATCAATTATGTATTTGGTTCCAAACTAGAAAGAAAATGTGTTTCTAGGCTCTGGGCTGAATGTAAAATAGTGCCATATTTCCCATAAAGTACACCACCTCTTTGTACACCCCAAGGGTGGCCCAGTTAAAGAAAGTGCACTAAAATGATTCTGTCTTCCTGGTTTGCACTGTGATTGACAGTCACTATTACCCCGTCGGACATTAATTGTGTCTTGAGTCTGTAATTCTAGATGAGGTCTCTAGATTAATAACTTTCCCCTTTTAACTTCAGCGGTCGTTTGGTAGGAGACAAGTAAAGACGTGGAGAGGGGGGCATCTCAGTCCACATCCCCCCCTTCTCCCCCCCCTGTCTTACTGTCTTTATCCTATCTGATGTGTCTACCTGATTACCGGGGCACAAAATAAACACTATGACACTCCACTCTGGTGAAAAGAAGTGGCCTATGAAGGATATAGGGTGCAATTCTGGATACATCCTGGCTGTCTGCTTGATGCTGCTTAGCTCTGCCGGCTTTCCAAGCACCACGCACACGCGTACACACTCACACTCACACACACGCACACACACACACAGACTATTCATTAAACAGTAATGCAATTCCAGAGCGTCTCAGCCCAGAGATGGTCACCATGTTATCCCTGTCTGACGGTGTTGAGTGGTTAGACACAGAGAATGAGACATGAGATCTGACAGGGGAAATATACAGAGCACTGGAGATGGACTGTGATCTGGTTAGTGTGTGGGTGTGTGTGTGTGGCCATGTGTGTGTGGCCATGTGTGTGACGGTGTGTGGCCATGTGTGTGAGGCCATGTGTGTGTGACAGTGTGTGTGTGTGTGGCCATGTTTGTGTGACTGTGTGTGTGTGTGGCCATGTGTGTGGCTGTGTGTGGCCATGTGTGTGAGGCCATGTGTGTGACGGTGTGTGGCCATGTGTGTGTGGCCATGTGTGTGAGGCCATGTGTGTGTGACTGTGTGTGTGACTGTGTGTGTGTGGCTATGTTTGTGTGACTGTGTGTGTGTGTGTGGCCATGTGTGTGTGCCTCCCTGCCTCACTTAAAGGGAACAGGGCGCTGCCTATTCAAATGACCTTGACCTTTATTTATTTTTCTGTTAGTCTGATAATATGCATCTAATCACGACGCCCCTCCAGTGGTCTGGAGTAAATGTCACCCAGCTCTGGTGATTCACCAGCCCCAGATCTGACCCTGGGACTGTTTACACAGTGTCCCAATGCAGCCATGGAAATCAGGTTTGCCTGGTCATAGTCATTGCTCTCCACCTTGTTCTGTTTGCATACCGGCTCAGAGGCTGTGGACAAGAAAGGTCGCAGAGGCAGAATGACTACAGCTGAATCCCCACACCTGCTTTAACTGCACAGCTTTCATTTGTTTTATCCTGTCACTGGATTTTAATATATGCATAAAATATATGCAGCTGAAACATTGAAATGAATCATTAGAGAACATGGAACATGGGCCAATGTTCAGCTCCTGTAAGTGTCCTCCTGGATGGGTGTGTTGGATGTGCTAGCAGCGTACAATAGAACAGAGAATCAGATGGGGTTTACCAGGAAATGACAACACCAGAAACAAACCCAGTTTAAAGTCTGTGGGTCAGGGAAGTTAAGCCGACACATCTACACACATTAAGTCCACACACTTCTGTGTTCTGTATACTAGTGCCATAAACACTAAATAATTCTGGTGGCTATTTAAAATATAATAGGATTAATCAAAAAGCAGCTTGTAGCTGAACACATTTTGGTTGTACGTGCTGCTCACTGTTTATTCAACAAATCTTAATTCGGCACGCTACGACTCTCCCTCCCTCTCTCTCTCTTCTCCCTCTCTCTCTCTTCTCCCTCTCTCCCTCTCCCGCTCTTCTCCCTCTCTCGCTCTTCCCCTCTCTCACTCTTCTCACTCTTCATCTCATCTGTAATTTTCTTCTTCAAATGAACTGGTTGCTATAGACACAAATCCAGATGCTGCAATCTTTCCCAGTATCTGGACACTCTTGATGTCAGAGGGAGATGTCCACCAGGGAAGCTCTTCAGAAGCCTGGAGCTTCTGGCAAGTACACACATATGAACAATGACTTATCTCTAGTTTATTTTCTCCAAACCTGCATTCATTCCCACACTAGGTCGTGATGAATCCGAAGATATCGTTAAAACATTTCCTTTTCTTGGAACCTCTAATGGGGTGTCGTAATAGACTACGAATAACCGATTGGTTCTCATTTCCTTGCTTTACGGCGTGGACACAACACAGTATTCTGTGAAGTCAGATCCTCAGAGGCAAACTCACTTCAATAAACTTACGTATGTTAGTTATCTAGTAAGTGGTACCTTATTCCCTACATAGAGCTGTACTATATTCCCTACATAGAGCTGTACTATATTCACTACATAGAGCTGTACTATATTCACTACATAGAGCTGTACTATATTCCCTACATAGAGCTGTACTATATTCACTACATAGAGCTGTACTATATTCCCTACATAGAGCTGTACTATATTCCCTAAATAGAGCTGTACTATATTCCCTACATAGAGCTGTACTATATTCCCTAAATAGAGCTGTACTATATTCCCTACATAGAGCTGTACTATATTCCCTAAATAGAGCTGTACTATATTCCCTACATAGAGCAGTAATATATTCCCTACATAGAGCTGTACAAATGTTTTATTTGGTTCAAAACAAATGCCAGTAAATCAGTGTCCAGCACAGGTCTCAGGTCAGCACTGTAAATAGCAAATACACAGTGAAGAGACGCAGACGCTCAGCCGCCGTTTGTCAAAACCCAGAGTGCCGTAAAGTCAAATGACCCTGTCAGTAAAGTCAGGTGACCCTGTCAGTAAAGTCAGGTGACCCTGTCAGTAAAGTCAAATGACCCTGTCAGTAAAGTCAGGTGACCCTGTCAGTAAAGTCAAGTGACCCTGTCAGTAAAGTCAGGTGACCCTGTCAGTAAAGTCAGGTGACCCTGTCAGTAAAGTCAGGTGACCATGCCAGTAAAGTCAAATGACCCTGTCAGTAAAGTCAGGTGACCCTGTCAGTAAAGTCAGGTGACCCTGTCAGTAAAGTCAAATGACCCTGTCAGTAAAGTCAGGTGACCCTGTCAGTAAAGTCAAGTGACCCTGTCAGTAAAGTCAGGTGACCCTGTCAGTAAAGTCAGGTGACCATGCCAGTAAAGTCAAATGACCCTGTCAGTAAAGTCAGGTGACCCTGTCAGTAAAGTCAGGTGACCCTGTCAGTAAAGTCAAATGACCCTGTCAGTAAAGTCAGGTGACCCTGTCAGTAAAGTCAAGTGACCCTGTCAGTAAAGTCAGGTGACCCTGTCAGTAAAGTCAGGTGACCCTGTCAGTAAAGTCAGGTGACCCTGTCAGTAAAGTCAAGTGACCCATTCAGTAAAGTCAGGTGACCCTGTCAGTAAAGTCAAGTGACCCTGTCAGTAAAGTCAAGTGACCCTGTCAGTAAAGTCAGGTGACCATGCCAGGAAACGTGCCAATTGTAATGCAGCACAAGTTGTGGTGAAAATGTCTGCTGCTCAACTCCATTCAACCTGCTTAACAGCTCAACTAATCCCCATAAATAACATCCCATAAATGACACCCCATATCCCCATAAGTAACACCCCATATCCCCATAAATAACACCCCCTAAATAACACCCCAAATCCCAATAAATAACACCCCATATCCCCATAAATAACACCCCCTAAATAACACCCCAAATCCCAATAAATAACACCCCATATCTCCATAAATAACACCCCATAAATAACACCCCATATCTCCATAAATGACACCCCCTAAATAACACCCCAAATCCCCATAAATAACACCCCATATCCCCATAAATAACACCCCATATCCCCATAAATAACACCCCCTAAATAACACCCCAAATCCCCATAAATAACACCCCAAATCCCCATAAATAACACCCCATATCCCCATAAATAACACCCCATAAATAACACCCCATATCCCCATAAATAACACCCCATAAATAACACCCCATATCCCCATAAATGACACCCCATATCCCCATAAATAACACCCCATATCCCCATAAATAACACCCCATAAATAACACCCCATATCCCCATAAATAACACCCCAATCCCCATAAATAACACCCCATAAATAACACCCCATATCCCCATAAATAACATCCCATAAATAACACCCCAAATCCCCATAAATGACACCCCATATCCCCATAAATAACATCCCATAAATAACACCCCATAAATAACACCCCATATCCCCATAAATAACACCCCATATCCCCATAAATGACACCCCATATCCCAATAAATAACACCCCATAAATAACACCCCATATCCCTATAAATAACACCCCATATCTCCATAAATAACACCCCATAAATGACACCCCATATCCCCATAAATAACACCCCATATCCCCATAAATAACACCCCATAAATAACACCCCATATCCCCATAAATAACACCCCATATCCCCATAAATAACATCCCATAAATAACACCCCATATCCCCATAAATGACACCCCATATCCCCATAAATAACACCCCATATCCCCATAAATAACACCCCTAAATAACACCCCATATCTCCATAAATAACAGCCCATAAATAACACCCCATATCCCCATAAATGACACCCCATATCCCCATAAATAACACCCCATATCCCCATAAATGACACCCCATATCCCCATAAATGACACCCCATATCCCAATAAATAACACCCCATATCCCCATAAATGACACCCCATATCCCCATAAATGACACCCCATATCCCCATAAATGACACCCCATATCCCAATAAATGACACCCCATATCCCCACGGCTTTAACCCACTAGTTAACCAGGTGCATGCTGGGTCGTTGTTTATAGACCTGGATGCTACTGGCACTGATGCTACTAAACCAGCCAACATAATTAGCTCCCTTATCGCTGCTCCTCTCTCATTTCGACTCCTTTCTCCACCCGTCAGCTACTTATAGAACTATAGAAATACAGGAGTAAATCCTGTCGTTCCTTTGTGAGGTTTAATAACCTGAGTCTGAAGTGATATGGATCAGTATATTAATTAGGAGGTCGCCCACCAAGGTGTGACAATACTGCACTATACACACTCACCTTGTCAGACACACACACTCACCTGGTCAGACACACACACTCACCTGGTCAGACACACACACTCACCTGGTCAGACACACACGCTCACCTGGTCAGACACACACACTCACCTGGTCAGACACACACACACACTCACCTGGTCAGACACACACACAGACACACACACTCACCTGGTCATATTGGGGATGAGTATATGAAACCTAGCTGTGTAGAGGGCTGTATATAGTGCTGTTTGTAATAGCTGTGTAGAGGGCTGTATATAGTGCTGTTTGTAATAGCTGTGTAGAGGGCTGTATATAGTGCTGTTTGTAATAGCTGTGTAGAGGGCTGTATATAGTGCTGTTTGTAATAGCTGTGTAGAGGGCTGTATATAGTGCTGTTTGTAATAGCTGTGTAGAGGGCTGTATATAGTGCTGTTTGTGGGATTGTGACAGGGCCAGAGTTACTGGTCATATAAAGTATATAAAGCGTATATAAGCATATATAGGATGATGTGCTCATTATACTGTATAAATATATCTAATGCTTATGATTTAATGCGAGAGAAAATAACTATATAACAGAGATGAATGTAAATAAGATTCAGAAAAGGTTGTAACTTTGTAAAACCATCCAGTCCACTCAAGACTCTCGGATTATTAAATTCTAATTCCAGAACTCGTTAGCCACATTTCGTCTTGGCTTAATTTCATTAATACCATTAGCAAAATTCCTTGCAAAGAGACTTCTTAAATTGGATGAGGCATGCTATTACCTATTCAATTAGAAGAACTAAAGCACAGGCTCTAAAGGATCCAGATATGTTCTTTGAACGAAATGGCTTTGATATCACCTTGGCAACATGTTTCCTTTACTAATTGGTCCCTGAAAAGTAGCCTTAGTGTAAGCACAGCTTTTGTCTCCAGCTATCAGTAAGATGAAGTTAGAACTGTCCTGGGAACAGCCTGGCTGAATGGATGAAGTTAGCACTGGCCTGAGAACAACCTGGCTGAATAGATGAAGTTAGCACTGGCCTGAGAACAGCCTGGCTGAATAGATGAAGTTAGCACTGTCCTGAGAACAGCCTGGCTGAATAGATGAAGTTAGCACTGGCCTGAGAACAGCCTGGCTGAATAGATGAAGTTAGCACTGTCCTGAGAACAACCTGGCTGAATAGATGAAGTTAGCACTGGCCTGAGAACAACCTGGCTGAATAGATGAAGTTAGCACTGGCCTGAGAACAGCCTGGCTGAATAGATGAAGTTAGCACTGTCCTGAGAACAGCCTGGCTGAATAGATGAAGTTAGCACTGGCCTGAGAACAGCCTGGCTGAATAGATGAAGTTAGCACTGTCCTGAGAACAACCTGGCTGAATAGATTCCAGTCACACTGAGAGTGATGCGATATGCTAACTATCATCTCATTGCAAATGTTAATGCTATTAGATACTAAACTCTGCAACCCAAATGGTACCAATTACCTTATATATAAGATACTACTAGTCCATAAGACATAGGGCATAGTGTGTGGTTCAGGACCAAGCACCCATCTACTGCTAGCTAGGGAACTAAATCCAATCATTGAGCATCTATTTATCATCCCCAAACCTCTGAATGAATGCAATTTTAGCTAATGCTCATTTATCCTGATTTCCTGTGAAGAGGCACGGAGGAGATATTATAGGCAAAGTCAGCGTTCTGAATGTTGTCCCAAATGACAGTCTATTCTCTGTGAAGTGGACAACTTTTCACAGAATCTCTCTCTGGCATATGATGATCACCCAGTCACACAACCTCCGGCTCTGTCTGGAATCTCTCTCTGGCATATGATGATCACCCAGTCACACAACCTCCGGCTCTGTCTGGCATCTCTGTCTGGCATATGATGATCACCCAGTCACACAACCTCCGGCTCTGTCTGGCATCTCTCTCTGGCATATGATGATCACCCAGTCACACAACCTCCGGCTCTGTCTGGCATCTCTGTCTGGCATATGATGATCACCCAGTCACACAACCTCCGGCTCTGTCTGGCATCTCTCTCTGGCATATGATGATCACCCAGTCACACAACCTCCGGCTCTGTCTGGAATCTCTGTCTGGCATCTCTGTCTGGCATCTCTGTCTGGCATCTCTGTCTGGCATCTCTGTCTGGCATCTCTGTCTGGCATCTCTGTCTGGCATCTCTGTCTGGCATATGATGAACTCCCAGAGTCTTATGCAGTGAAATATCTAGAGCCACAGTGAAGAGGACAGACAAACAAGGAACTACCGGCCAATCAAGAGCTGCTTCACATTAAAGCGGCCAAATTGAAGAGGGGCACCTTCTCTGCCGTTTCCACAGGATCAAGTCTGCTGTCTCCACCAACACAAATATTGGTTTGCAAGCTGTTCCCTTTTCAGATAGACGACCATGTGACTGGTGTTCATCTTTAGACACACTTAACTGATGTGTGTTCACTAGACCCCGGAAAAGCCCGAAATACACAGTCCAATCTGGACCGTAACATAATGGGTCCGGATATTACCTCAGGACAGGGGAGGAAGACAGAAGAGCCTGGATTTCTAACACCGTAACTATAGATACACATGTTACCTGCTTCTGATTGATAGCATAGTATATGATGCATAAGGAAGTATGGATAATCAAATTACAGTTTTTCTTACATATTTTCATGTAACCTTTGTTTTACAGAGAAAGTGTGCTGCGGTGATAGCCACTTATTCAAGGACAACCGGAAGGAAAATCTACACACATTAGAGAGGATATGTGAGTCATTACTACACTAACCCACATACATTAGAGATGATATGTGAGTCATTACTACAATAACCCCCATACATTATAGAGGATATGTGAGTCATTACTACACTAACCCTAATACATTAGAGAGGATATGTGAGTCATTACTACACTAACCCCCATACATTATAGAGGATATGTGAGTCATTACTACACTAACCCTAATACATTAGAGAGGATATGTGAGTCATTACTACACTAACCCCATACATTAGAGAGGATATGTGAGTCATTACTACACTAACCCTAATACATTAGAGAGGATATGTGAGTCATTACTACACTAACCCCCATACATTAGAGAGGATATGTGAGTCATTACTACACTAACCCCCATACATTAGAGAGGATATGTGAGTCATTACTACACTAACCCCCATACATTAGAGAGGATATGTGAGTCATTACTACACTAACCCCCATACATTAGAGAGGATATGTGAGTCATTACTACACTAACCCCCATACATTAGAGAGGATATGTGAGTCATTACTACACTAACCCCCACACATTAGAGAGGATATGTGAGTCATTACTACACTAACCCTAATACATTAGAGAGGATATGTGAGTCATTACTACACTAACCCCCATACATTAGAGAGGATATGTGAGTCATTACTACACTAACCCCCATACATTAGAGAGGATATGTGAGTCATTACTACACTAACCCCCATACATTAGAGAGGATATGTGAGTCATTACTACACTAACCCCCATACATTAGAGAGGATATGTGAGTCATTACTACACTAACCCCCATACATTTGAGAAGATATGTGAGTCATTACTACACTAACCCACATACATTAGAGAGGATATGTGAGTCATTACTACACTAACCCCCATACATTAGAGAGGATATGTGAGTCATTACTAACTAACCCCATACATTAGAGAGGATATGTGAGTCATTACTACACTAACCCCCATACATTAGAGAGGATATGTGAGTCATTACTACACTAACCCCCATACATTAGAGAGGATATGTGAGTCATTACTACACTAACCCCCATACATTAGAGAGGATATGTGAGTCATTACTACACTAACCCCCATACATTATAGAGGATATGTGAGTCATTACTACACTAACCCCCATACATTAGAGAGGATATGTGAGTCATTACTACACTAACCCTCATACATTAGAGGGGATATGTGAGTCATTACTACACTAACCCCCATACATTAGAGGAGATATGTGAGTCATTACTACACTAACCCCCATACATTAGAGGAGATATGTGAGTCATTACTACACTAACCCCCATACATTAGAGGAGATATGTGAGTCATTACTACACTAACCCCCATACATTAGAGGGGATATGTGAGTCATTACTACACTAACCCCCACACATTAGAGAGGATATGTGAGTCATTACTACACTAACCCCCACACATTAGAGAGGATATGTGAGTCATTACTACACTAACCCCCATACATTAGAGAGGATATGTGAGTCATTACTACACTAACCCCCATACATTAGAGAGGATATGTGAGTCATTACTACACTAACCCCCATACATTATAGAGGATATGTGAGTCATTACTACACTAACCCCCATACATTAGAGAGGATATGTGAGTCATTACTACACTAACCCCCATACATTAGAGAGGATATGTGAGTCATTACTACACTAACCCCCATACATTAGAGAGGATATGTGAGTCATTACTACACTAACCCCCATACATTAGAGAGGATATGTGAGTCATTACTACACTAACCCTCATACATTAGAGAGGATATGTGAGTCATTACTACACTAACCCTCATACATTAGAGGGGATATGTGAGTCATTACTACACTAACCCCCATACATTAGAGAGGATATGTGAGTCATTACTACACTAACCCCCATACATTAGAGAGGATATGTGAGTCATTACTACACTAACCCCCATACATTAGAGAGGATATGTGAGTCATTACTACACTAACCCTCATACATTAGAGAGGATATGTGAGTCATTACTACACTAACCCTCATACATTAGAGAGGATATGTGAGTCATTACTACACTAACCCACATACATGAAGCTCTACTGACCACTTCCTACCAATACAAGCCCTTTACAAGACTCATATCATTTCTTCCTCTGAACCATAATTGTGAGGTCAGAAATAGATTTTCATTCTTGCAATACCTCGGCTGGTGTGTGTGTGTGTGTGTGTGTGTGTGTGTGTGTGTGTGTGTGTGTGTGTGTGTGTGTGTGTGTGTGTGTGTGTGTGTGTCTGTGTCTGTGTCTGTGTCTGTGTCTGTGTCTGTGTCTGTGTCTGTGTCTGTGTCTGTGTCTGTGTCTGTGTGTGTGTGTGTGTGTGTGTCTGTGTGCGTGTGTCATTTAATTCTCTTAGGTCATAAATGATGTCCTGGCAAATCTCCACTCAGCCCAGCTTTATCAACACTGTTAGGAGACGCTCTTCATTCAACAGTCACTTCATCACCAGCAGAAGGGTGTCGTCATGAACGTTGTAAGTGAAATGAATGGAACGGGATCTAACCAAATTAGACCTCCCTCCTCCCACTACTGCCTGCACAAACATGATAAATATACTCACCAGAAATATGCATCACACTTAGTGAGGGACTAAGACTTCCAGAAGAACAATATCAAAAGTCTGACAGCGACCCAAACGCCCAGAATATGACCAACATAAGACAGACTGAATATGACCAACATTAGACAGACTGAATATGACCAACATAAGACAGACTGAATATGACCAACATAAGACAGACTGAATATGACCAACATAAGACAGACATTAGACGGACTAACTATGCACTAAGTGATTGTGACCAGGCCATGTGACCAGAACCAACATCCCAGCATCATATTCCAGGGTGTTTACTGTTTATCCCATCATCTTAATAAGTGCAATAACATGGGCCTGTAGTGTTTCTACAGCTTCCACATGAAACAGCATTAGCATCATTATTAACATTCCAACAGACCATTGTTAGCCAGAGGCGTGTGTGTGGGTGGCTGTACAACCACTACGCTGTACAATGGGCACACTGCTACGATCATCTGCAGGTTTAGTCCAGAACACCACTGCCAGTCCGGCTTCCCAGGAGCCCAGAGATGGCAGGACACACACACACACACACACACACACGCTGTAGTTCAGAAGATGAGCAGCTGAAAACTGCTCTTTATCTGCGGGCGAATAACAGGCGTATATACTTGGCATCCTTAGGCACTAGTTTTATTTTACAGGGTAATGCTGTATTGTTAAGAATTGCTGCAAATTAAACAGCTTTGAAGTTATATGTTTTTAACTGCCAGGACAGATCTGGACCAGCCAGGACAGATCTGGACCAGCCAGGACAGATCTGGACCAGCCAGGACAGATCTGGACCAGCCAGGACAGACCAGGACCAGTCTGGAGAGACCAGGACCAGCCAGGACAGATCTGGACCAGCCAGGACAGATCTGGACCAGCCAGGACAGACCAGGACCAGTCTGGACAGATCTGGACCAGCCAGGACAGATCTGGACCAGCCAGGACAGACCAGGACCAGTCTGGACAGACCAGGACCAGCCACTGGCCAGTCATTAGTAACACATGTCCCATCTCCTCAACATCCCTGCAGTCAGACACCTCCATCAACTGAAGGTGGACTTTTGCTCAGCGGTCTACCCTACCGTCCCAGAACAATTAAAAGACAAAGTCATATTATGGGTCCACTCCTGACTGACGGATATCGGACTTCCTGATCTGAGTGTTAGTTATTACATACACAGGTGTGGTTTCCATGGTTTCAACGTGTGGAAACGGATATTTGACTTGGTGATGGTTTTATTTCCTGCTAGCTGGTATCGGCCTATAAAAAGAGGATTTAGTTGAACAGGTCTCTAGTTGGAGAGCGACACATTATAGTGGTGCTAAAGCTCAGGATGAAAGATCCTAAAGCCCTTACGGAGGACTGTTCTGTGATAGCAGAGAAAAATAGAAGAGAGAGAGAGGGAGAGAGAGACAAAGACAGAAACAGAGAGAGAGGGAGAGAGAGAGACACAGAGAGAGAGGGAGAGAGAGAGGGAGAGAGAGAGAGAGGGAGAGAGAGACACAGAGAGAGAGAGAGAGAGAGAGAGCGAGAGATGGAGAGAGAGAGGGAGAGATAGAGAGAGAGAGCGCACGAGAGAGAGAGAGAGAGGGAGAGACAGACACCTTATTTAGCTGTAGGCTTACCTTACCTTACCTTACTTTTGTTATCCTCATAGAAATGAAAATCCCTGTAATGAACTGACCCCCTCTCGTCTCCTCCCGTCCTCCCCCCTCCCCCATCTACCCTCCTCTCCTCTCGTCCTCCTCCCTCTCGTCTCCTCTCCTCTCGTGGGGAGCAGAGGAGGAGAAAGGAGTGGGGAGCAGAGGAGTAGAGGGAAGGGGGGAGCAGAGGAGTAGAGGGGAGGGGGAGCAGAGGAGTAGAGGGGAGGGGGGGGAGCAGAGGAGTAGAGGGGATGGGGGAGCAGAGGAGTAGAGGGGAGGGGGGAGCAGAGGAGTAGAGGGGATGGGGGAGCAGAGGAGTAGAGGGGATGGGGAGCAGAGGAGTAGAGGGGAGGGGGGCAGAGGAGTAGAGGGGGGGGGAGCAGAGGAGTAGAGGGGAGGGGGGGGCAGAGGAGTCTCAGAGGAGTAGAGGGGAGGGGAGCTGGCGGTTCTCCGTTACCTTTTGATTTGATAAATTAGACGCATATATGAAAGAACAAAAGGTTCAAACACATATAAAATCATTACACACACATAATATGAAGAAGAAGTTACACGTATGAATGAGTTTTACGTATTCAATAAAGGTTTAAAATACATATTCATGATGTGTGTAACATCTCTATGCGTTTAAAATACATATTCATGATGTGTGTAACGTCTCTATGTGTTTAAAATACATATTCATGATGTGTGTAACGTCTCTATGTGTTTAAAATACATATTCATGATGTGTGTAACGTCTCTATGTGTTTAAAATACATATTCATGATGTTTGTAACGTCTCTATGTGTTTAAAATACATATTCATGATGTTTGTAACGTCTCTATGTGTTTAAAATACATATTCATGATGTGTGTAACGTCTCTATGTGTTTAAAATACATATTCATGATGTTTGTAACGTCTCTATGTGTTTAAAATACATATTCATGATGTGTGTAACGTCTCTATGTGTTTAAAATACATATTCATGATGTGTGTAACGTCTCTATGTGTTTAAAATACATATTCATGATGTCTGTAACGTCTCTATGTGTTTAAAATACATATTCATGATGTTTGTAACGTCTCTATGTGTTTAAAATACATATGCATGATGTGTGTAACGTCTCTATGTGTTTAAAATACATATTCATGATGTGTGTAACGTCTCTATGTGTTTAAAATACATATGCATGATGTGTGTAACGTCTCTATGTGTTTAAAATACATATGCATGATGTGTGTAACGTCTCTATGTGTTTAAAATACATATTCATGATGTTTGTAACGTCTCTATGTGTTTAAAATACATATTCATGATGTTTGTAACGTCTCTATGTGTTTAAAATACATATTCATGATGTTTGTAACGTCTCTATGTGTTTAAAATACATATTCATGATGTTTGTAACGTCTCCCTGAAACCACAACTCTGGCTCTTCTTATTGTTCTGGGAAACTGAATAGATAAAGATTACATACAAAAATGGTTTGGTCTTCCTTTTGATCCAACTAAAATGTATTTTAATTAGCTATTTTATTACTTTGTTCTCAATTATGTCCTGTGTTTTGGAATAAACAGTTGATTATTTTCTTGTCTATCGCTGTGTTTAATTCGGCAATAATGTCTATCAGTGTAACTGCTGCCCTTAATTAAACAGAGAGTAGTGAATATTTCTACAGCCCCCAGCGCCAAGGATGTAATTATGTACTAGTTTATTTCCTTATACATTACAGTCGTCATGAAGAAATAACACACACACACACGGCCAAACCCACACACACATACGGCCAAGTTTAGGGTTAGTGGTTAGGTTTAAGGTTAGTGGTTAGGTTAAGGGTTAGTGGTTAGGTTAAGGGTTAGTGGTTAGGTTAAGGGTTAGTAGTTAGGGGTTATGGTTGGTGTGAGGGCCTTATCTGACTTTTCTTTATCCTGCGTGTGGTTTAGTTAAACAGAAGGGTCTGTGGTTATATAATCTACATTAATGACTGGGCTTTGTGTTTCACTCTACATTTCTCTCAATGCCAGATCGTACTGTTTTATTTAGCTGTTACTTGACACCTCGGTCATGTTTGGCATATTTTGGGAGAGCTGGATAAGAAAAAAGCAACAGTTAAGGATATTTGAAACATAAAATAATAACATTATTGGACAGAACGTCTAAGTTTTAGAGGTTATCCAGATCATACCTCACTAGAACACAGCGTGTAATCACTAGAACACAGGGTGTAATCACTAGAATACAGCTAGTGTGACACAGGGTGTAATCACTAGAACACAGGGTGTAATCACTAGAACACAGGGTGTAATCACTAGAACACAGGGTGTAATCACTAGAACACAGCTAGTGTGGCACAGTGTGTAATCACTAGAACACAGGGTGTAATCACCAGAACACAGGGTGTAATCACTAGAACACAGGGTGTAATCACTAGAACACAGGGTGTAATCACTAGAACACAGCTAGTGTGGCACAGTGTGTAATCACTAGAACACAGGGTGTAATCACTAGAACACAGGGTGTAATCACTAGAACACAGGGTGTAATCACTAGAACACAGGGTGTAATCACCAGAACACAGGGTGTAATCACTAGAACACAGGGTGTAATCACTAGAACACAGCTAGTGTGGCACAGGGTGTAATCACTAGAACACAGGTTGTAATCACTAAAACACAGGGTGTAATCACTAGAACACAGGGTGTAATCACTAGAACACAGGGTGTAATCACTAGAACACAGCTAGTGTGGCACAGTGTGTAATCACTAGAACACAGGGTGTAATCACTAGAACACAGGGTGTAATCACTAGAACACAGGGTGTAATCACCAGAACACAGGGTGTAGTCACTAGAACACAGGGTGTAATCACTAGAACACAGCTAGTGTGGCACAGTGTGTAATCACTAGAACACAGGGTGTAATCACTAGAACACAGGGTGTAATCACTAGAACACAGGGTGTAATCACCAGAACACAGGGTGTAGTCACTAGAACACAGGGTGTAATCACTAGAACACAGGGTGTAATCACTAGAACACAGGGTGTAATCACTAGAACACAGGGTGTAATCACCAGAACACAGGGTGTAGTCACTAGAACACAGGGTGTAATCACTAGAACACAGGGTGTAGTCACTAGAACACAGGGTGTAATCACTAGAACACAGGGTGTAATCACTAGAACACAGGGTGTAATCACTAGAACACAGGGTGTAATCACCAGAACACAGGGTGTAATCACTAGAACACAGGGTGTAATCACTAGAACACAGGGTGTAATCACTAGAACACAGGGTGTAATCACTAGAACACAGGGTGTAATCACTAGAACACAGGGTGTAATCACCAGAACACAGGGTGTAGTCACTAGAACACAGGGTGTAATCACTAGAACACAGGTTGTAATCACTAAAACACAGGGTGTAATCACTAGAACACAGGGTGTAATCACTAGAACACAGGGTGTAATCACTAGAACACAGCTAGTGTGGCACAGGGTGTAATCACTAGAACACAGGGTGTAATCACCAGAACACAGGGTGTAATCACCAGAACACAGGGTGTAATCACCAGAACACAGCTGGTTTGGAATGCTATGGGGCTGAGGAGAGGTGAACTTCTTCAACTAGGAATGTCTTGGAAACCTCAATTCCCTGGACCCTCTGCAGAGTCATATCAAGTCACGGCAAGTGGTGGATTGATTTCAGCCCTCCCTACATTTGCCCAAGGGGGTCAGGAGATATACTCTCTGGTGTGACAGCTCCCAGGGATGAGCAGGAGAAACACTGGCTAGGCTATTCAGAGGAGGAGAGACAAGAGGAGAAACACTGCCTGGGCTATTCAGAGGAGGAGAGACAAGAGGAGAAACACTGCCTGGGCTATTCAGAGGAGGAGAGACAAGAGGAGAAACACTGCCTGGGCTATTCAGAGGTGGACAGGAGACACAGGAGGAGAAACACTGTCTGGGCTTGGAGACGATGTGAATCAGATTGACCTGTAGGCCATTATTCTATTCTATCTGCACATGTTGCTTGTCAAAATACGATATATGTTCCAGAGTCCATTAACGGGCAGAAGCTTGGATAGCGGACGAGGTACGGTTCCACAACACACTCATCCGTACCAGGACCACGAATAACGGACAAGGTACCGTTCCGTAACCCACTCATCCATAGCCGAGGGATGATCTCTGTGACGGGCGTTCACCACATTGGGTGACCTACAAGGAGAGGCTGGCTGGAAATGTGCCAACTTCATCTTCAGAGAGCTGCTCATGTGTATGCTGAGGTGGCCTATCACAGAAGACCTTTTAACTGTCAGTACAGGTAGTGACGGCTGTAGGAGGGTTCGGTATTACTGTCAGCAACAGACAGAGGGGGTGAAAGACCAGGACGAATCAGAGGAAGGGGGTGGGGTATATCGCTAGCTTGACTCATTTAAAAAATATCTCATATAACTCATACACTTACTGTGTAAAATCTGCCCGTTTTATTATTCGTATCTTTCTAATGTCTCTATCTTGCTTTTCTGTCTGTCTCTCTGTCAGTCTTTCTGTCACTCTTTGTGTTACGGGTTTGGTGTTTGTACTTATGTTCAGTTAAAGGCCAGAGTGGTTTTGTGTGTGTGTGTGTGTGTGTGTGTGTGTGTGTGTGTACAGATGCAGTATTCTCTCGCCCTCCCTCTCCCTCCCTCTCCCTCTCTCTCACTCTCTCTCTCTCTCATTAAAACAACGTCTTCTATCCTCTCCTCTCGAGTACTGTGTCAGAGGGACAAAAGAAAATTAAATGAGATACTGAGACCTCCTCTGGTTACCAGAAGTGTCTTTTCCAGGGAGGTGCAGATGGTCCTCAGGCATTAAGCCCTGTCCTGCAGGGTGTTGTCTAGGCCTTTGTTTGACCCAAAACCCCTCTCCCTCTGGGCCTCTCTGGGTCTCTGTGGGATGACAGTGCATCATGTGGCACTATGCAGTATGACAACCTGCCTCCTAACTAGTTCCCTATTCACTCTATAGTTCACTACTTTCCAACATAAAGCAGTAGGCTGTCTCCTCCAAACCTGGTACCACAGACCCGGCACCACAGACCCAGTACCACAGCCCTATCAGAGACCCCTCCTCCAGACCCGGTACCACAGACCCCTCCTCCAGACCCGGTACCACAGACCCCTCCTCCAGACCCGGTACCACAGACCCCTCCTCCAGACCCGGTACCACAGACCCCTCCTCCAGACCCGGTACCACAGCCCTATCAGAGACCCCTCCTCCAGACCTGGTACCACAGAAATAAAGACTCATATCATCTGATTGGCCAAACGGGTAATGATTTCATTAGTGTGACACATCTGCTCAGAGTCAGCCGCAGGACATTTACTATAATAACTTCACAATACAATAGAAAACGCTGGCGCTATTGCAGTCTGACTAAAAGAAAGCAGCTTGGACAAATGTTGATTTTTCTCGGCCAGGAAAACAGACTCTTAGTGCCGTGTAACAGTCAACTGCCTCTGGAATGGAACTGGGGATGTTTCACCCTACCAGCTCAGGCATTCATTGGAGAAACCTTTCTGGGACAGACACACTCCAAAATGGTCACATGGGGAGACATCATTATCTGTGTGTGTGTGTGTGTTTACTACAGACTAATTACCTAGGTGACAATATTTAACCCAAATCAGGGAGTAGCACTGACCATCAACTGAAAACAATCAGTCCACCAGCTGATCTGTACGGATATCTGGTTGTGAACTGTGTATGTGACAACAATGTGCATATTTCTCCTGGATCAAACACCATCACTACGAGAACTGATCACGTGTCATCTAATATACCCCGACCGTGACATGTGCCCTTGTTAGGAGAACTTCACCAGTAAGTGGGCATCATGTTTTGGCACATCAGTGTGTTGTTGTATTAAAGATAGACAACACCTTTAAGGTTTGGCATTCTGGAATCAACAGGACAATATATCAAATAGACCTTTCAGAGAAAAGATCTGTCCAGAAACAACTAAATACCAGGAAGACATCCAGGTTAGAGGTAAGAGTATGGCCCGGTTCAGCCGGTAAGAGTATGGCCCGGTTCGGTCGGTAAGAGTATGGCCCGGTTCAGCCGGTAAGAGTATGGCCCGGTTCGGTCGGTAAGAGTATGGCCCGGTTCAGCCGGTAAGAGTATGGCCCGGTTCGGTCGGTAAGAGTATGGCCCGGTTCAGCCGGTAAGAGTATGGCCCGGTTCGGTCGGTAAGAGTATGGCCCGGTTCAGCCGGTAAGAGTATGGCCCGGTTCGGTCGGTAAGAGTTTTGCCCGGTTCAGCCGGTAAGAGTATGGCCCGGTTCGGTCGGTAAGAGTATGGCCCGGTTCAGCCGGTAAGAGTATGGCCCGGTTCGGTCGGTAAGAGTTTTGCCCGGTTCAGCCGGTAAGTGACCAGTCTGGCTGGCTGTTTACTCATTAGCATGGCCGGGTCCCATCTGATTGCCTGACGAAGGTTTTCAAATCCACAGAATGACATAAAATCTGAACTAAACACTATTAGACTACATGATAACCTCCCAGATGCAACACACTCACACACACGCACGTGTACAGACACACACACGTGCACACACACACACGCGTGCACACACACACAGACTTAGAGCCACAGCAGTTAAACGAACCTGGTGCCTGTACCCATTGTTAATCATCCGCTAAGGGAATTAGCATTAGCACTTAATAAAGGTTTCAATGTGGTGACAATGATGGACAACACACACACACACACACACACACACACAGCCACTCTCTGGACACTAACCACTTTCCCACACACACACACACACACACACACACACACACACACACACACAAACACACAGCAACTCTGTGGACACTAACCACTTTCCCACACACACACACACACACACACACACACACACACACACACACACACACACACACACACACACACACACACACACACACACACACACACACACACACACACACACACACACACACACACACACACACAGCCACTCTCTGGACACTAACCACTGTCCCTCACACACACACACACACACACACACACACACTCACACACACACACACTCACACACAAGCACTCACATACAGCCACACTGTGGACACTAACCACTGTCCCTCTCTCACACACACACACACCATACTTCCACCATGAGACAGATGGTCATGGTGAAACCGCTACGTCAGGGAAACCAGGCAAACACCGTAGGGGAATTGACAGATGGGTGGGGGTGGGGGGGGCTGATTGTCATGGTAATATCGGCTGACCCTTTGAACAGTGAAGGGTCTTTTCAACGTTTCCTGTCATCGGCTTGTCTCTTTATTTCTCCACCAGGCCACGCCCACAGTGGCACATGAGACAGCCAGAATGACCCGTTTGTTATTCTGTCCACATCTCTGCCTTTCTCTCTTCTCCCTCTGTCCACATCTATGGCTTGTCTCTCTCTTCTCCCTCTGTCCACATCTATGGCTTGTCTCTGTCTTTTCCCTCTGTCCACATCTATGGCTTTCTCTCTCTCCTCATCTACTTCCTTTCCTCTCTGTCTTCCATCTCTTCCTTACTCTCTCTCACCTCTTCTTTTTTACCCTTCTTCTCCCTCCCTCCATCTCTCTCTCTCCATTTTCTTTTCTCCTTTTCCCTCTCTCTGCTATACATCTCCTTCCTCTGTCTGTCCTCTGCCTCTTAATTGACCTTTACCAATCTTCATCACACAGTGCTGATTACATGGGAGTCTGTTTAAACCAGAGCAGATGTTTCCAGCAGACAGACACCCTAAAAGCACATATTAGATCAAAATAACAAAGCAATATCTTCAGCATATATATATATATATATGTATCTGTGTTTGAAAGGTTTAAATTCTTACAATTAACAAAGTGAGTGTGCAGACTAAAGCCCTCATTATGCTTCTGCGTCAACTCCACGGCGTAGCTACGCCGTCGCTCCTACGGCGTCGTGGCCGTTTTATGGTTCTGCGCCGGGTTGCGTTGCATTTCACCGCCAGATGTATAATCTGACCAATCACAGCCCTTGTGGTCTGCGTCGCCTCGACGCGTAGTTACAATTTTTTGGAGGTGCACGTCGAGCTACGCCGTAGGAGTCGGAGAGGGGTTCGCGTCGACGCAAAGAGGTCTGCGAGGGTACGCCGTCGATTCGACGCAGAAGCATAAAACAGGCTTTAGTCACTATTAGAGAACAAAGAAAGTGACTAGAAGAGGCAGTGTTCATCCAGTTGGTACCCAACCAGGAGTCAATAATACTGTTC
Organism: Dallia pectoralis; assembly: GCA_029465975.1. Taxonomy (NCBI): domain Eukaryota; kingdom Metazoa; phylum Chordata; class Actinopteri; order Esociformes; family Umbridae; genus Dallia; species Dallia pectoralis. The sequence goes on from CM055736.1 coordinate 21,899,470, forward strand.
AACCAGTTGGTACCCAACCAGGAGTCAATACTACTGTCCAACCAGTTGGTACCCAACCAGGAGTCAATACCACTGTTCAACCAGTTGGTACCCAACCAGGAGTCAATACCACTGTTCATCCAGTTGGTACCCAACCAGGAGTCAATAATACTGTTCAACCAGTTGGTACCCAACCAGGAGTCAATACCACTGTTCAACCAGTTGGTACCCAACCAGGAGTCAATACCACTGTTCATCCAGTTGGTACCCAACCAGGAGTCAATACCACTGTTTAACCAGTTGGTACCCAACCAGGAGTCAATACCACTGTTTAACCAGTTGGTACCCAACCAGGAGTCAATACCACTGTTCATCCAGTTGGTACCCAACCAGGAGTCAATACCACTGTTCATCCAGTTGGTACCCAACCAGGAGTCAACACTACTGTTCATCCAGTTGGTACCCAACCAGGAGTCAATACTACTGTTCATCCAGTTGGTACCCAACCAGGAGTCAATACTACTGTTCATCCAGTTGGTACCCAACCAGGAGTCAATACCACTGTTTAACCAGTTGGTACCCAACCAGGAGTCAATACCACTGTTTAACCAGTTGGTACCCAACCAGGAGTCAATACCACTGTTCATCCAGTTGGTACCCAACCAGGAGTCAATACCACTGTTCATCCAGTTGGTACCCAACCAGGAGTCAATACCACTGTTCATCCAGTTGGTACCCAACCAGGAGTCAATACCACTGTTCATCCAGTTGGTACCCAACCAGGAGTCAATACCACTGTTCATCCAGTTGGTACCCAACCAGGAGTCAATACCACTGTTCTTCCAGTTGGTACCCAACCAGGAGTCAATACCACTGTTCATCCAGTTGGTACCCAACCAGGAGTCAATACCACTGTTCTTCCAGTTGGTACCCAACCAGGAGTCAATACCATTGTTCATCCAGTTGGTACCCAACCAGGAGTCAATACTACTGTTCATCCAGTTGGTACCCAACCAGGAGTCAATACCACTGTTCATCCAGTTGGTACCCAACCAGGAGTCAATACCACTGTTCTTCCAGTTGGTACCCAACCAGGAGTCAATACCACTGTTCATCCAGTTGGTACCCAACCAGGAGTCAATACCACTGTTCATCCAGTTGGTACCCAACCAGGAGTCAATACCACACCTCAGCCCAGTGAACCATGGTTCTGTTGGCTCTTTATCTTGCTGTTAGAATTACTGGGGGAAATAAGTTGGCTGAGACATTTGTACAAACATTTTGTCAATATGGGTTCAGTTTGTGAATAAAACACATGCCCTGCTGGTCGATACAGATGTTATCTCGGGCCAAACCGGCACTGGGCACAACAGCAGCAGTGAAATGGACGTCCTACCCACAGTTACAGCACACAGAGCAGCCAGAGTGAGACAGGGTGAGACAGGGTGAAATGGGGTGACACGGGGTGAGACGAGGTGACACAGAGTGAGATGGGTGACACAGAGTGAGTTGGGGTGAAACGGGGTGAAAAGGGGTCCGACGGGGTGACACAGAGAGAAACGGGGTGAGACTGGGTGAAACGGGGTGAGACGGGGTGACACAGAGTGAGATGGGGTGAAACGGGTGAAATGGGGTGAGACTGGGTGAAACGGGGTGAGACGGGGTGAGGTGCAGGAGGACATAAAGGAGGAGGGAGAACATTTGGGAGACTTTAGCAGGACATCTCATCACACATTTATCTGGGCTGCATGTGAGCAGATACCTGGTCCTAAATAAAAGACACCAGAACCTGTAACCAACGAGAAAAGAATTAGCAGACCCATGAGCAGGGTGGTGACTGGGGGGGGCCAGATGTCGACTCAATGTCTCTGCTGTTGGCAGCTGCTGTGATTTTGTGGATGGATGGCGTTGTCGGCTGGCTAGAGAAATGAACAATAAAGTCTCCTACATCAATGCAACCCCTTGTTCCAACATCTACAACAGATGTGCATCAGCTCAGAAATATATGTGACTGTGTCTCAAATGACACCCTGTTGAATATGAAGTGTGCTACATGTGACAAGGTCTCTGGTAAACCTCAAGGTATGGGATGGTGTGTGCTCCCATGACCCTAATATCTCCCCTCACCTGCTCTTCATTCCAGGAGGACCATGAGTGGGTAGATCAACGTGAAAATAATCAGAATAATTCTGCACGAGAAACAATCCGGTTAGCTTGTCCAGATGTGCTTTATTTATACAATCAGCAGGTTGCGTCTGAACCTGGAGAATTAGAGAACTGACGTCTCCTATCGGTGATGACTCTGCTGCACCTCCTCCACCCTCCCTACACTCCGCTGCACCTCCTCCACCCTCCCTACACTCCTCTGCACCTCCTCCACCCTCCCTACACTCCTCTGCACCTCCTCCACCCTCCCTACACTCCTCTGCACCTCCTCCACCCTCCCTACACTCCTCTGCACCTCCTCCACCCTCCCTACACTCCTCTGCACCTCCTCCACCCTCCCTACACTCCGCTGCACCTCCTCCACCCTCCCTACACTCCGCTGCACCTCCTCCACCCTCCCTACACTCTGCTGCACCTCCTCCACCTTCCCTACACTCTGCTGCACCTCCTCCACCCTCCCTACACTCCACCGCATCTCTTTCACCCTCCCTACACTCTGCTGCACCTCCTCCACCCTCCCTACACTCTGCTGCACCTCCTCCACTCTCCCTACACTCTGCTGCACCTCCTCCACCTTCCCTAAACTCCGCTGCAGCTCCTCCACCCTCCCTTCACTCTGCTGCACCTCCTCCACTCTCCCTACACTCTGCTGCACCTCCTCCACCTTCCCTAAACTCTGCTGCACCTCCTCCACCCTCCCTACACTCCACCGCATCTCTTTCATCCTCTTTACACTCGGCTGCACCTCTTTCATCCTCCCTTCAGGCCTCCAGATATGCTACTGGGTAGTGTCTGGAATGCCGTCCAAGCCGTACGTCCTAAATCCCACCCTATTCCCTACGTAGGGCACTTCATTATATCAGGGTCGTTGAGAAAAGAGAGTAATTGGGGATGCAGATTTGGCAATCATCGCTCGTTAATTCCAAACTATAGGCGGTCGGCAAGACGGCCAGCCAAACCACAGTGATGTCCCACATGCTGAAATCAATGACAGTATAATCTCTACAGCCAGGAGTGGCACATAACCAATGAGCCGTCAGTCTGGATGGGAGGATCACATACACACATAACCAATGAGCCGTCAGTCTGGACGGGAGGATCACATAACCAATGAGCCGTCAGTCTGGATGGGAGGATCACATACACACATAACCAATGAGCCGTCAGTCTGGATGGGAGGATCACATACACACATAACCAATGAGCCGTCAGTCTGGATGGGAGGATCACATACACACATAACCAATGAGCCGTCAGTCTGGATGGGAGGATCACATAACCAATGAGCCACAACCCAGTACACACAACCCAACCCCACAGACACACATACACACAACCCCACAGACACACACTGACAGTGCTCTATTCTATATTTATGTGATTTTTAATTAACTAAGCATCATAATGGTTCTGCCTCTTTATAGCATGTCGTGTCAACGTATCTACAGTCCAATACATCCTTGAGGCCATTTCAATGATCCAATATAACACAGTTAAAGACCTTCATCTGTGAGGAATTCTCTCTCAGTGTTTTATTGCTCTTTTATACTTTGTGTCCACATCTCAGGTAAATAAGAAGTTGAACACAATAAAAACATTATTTTGAATTCGAACACAACTGTTACTGTTGATATAATGTGAAAGGTTACCCACCCCACAAGCCTATAAGAGATGAATGAGAAACAGATCCTGATACAGTCCTACCCTGCCTAGTCTAAGTACAGGGAATAGTGTCCAATTTGGGAACCTCCCATGGCGAGAAGGAAAACAAGCAGACATGTTTATTTCTCTCCCAACAGATGCTGCACTCCTGACTATGAAAAATAAAGCCGTAAGCAGCTGGATGCCTGCGGAGGTTTGAGACTGTGAATCTGTTTGGATAGGTTTGTTATTTTAGCTTGACATTTGTTAGGCATATGAATTGGATATAACTGCCATGACATTCTGCTTTACACATGCAACGATTGCAGAAGTCAAGTGTAGCTGCAGTGTCCCAAATGGAACCATATTCCCAGAGCACACTACTATTGACGAGCACAAATGGGGCTCTGTTCAGAGGTAGGGTACCATATAGGGAATGTCTGCATCCCTAAGGGTATTTGGGACGCAGACATACTCCAGTTCCGGTAAAGGCATGAGGGAATTCACAAACCCTTCAAGTAAGGAAGTTGTAATAATTAGTTGTTCCTATGTTTCTGTGAGTGAACTTACTTACCTGAAGTAAAACGCATCCCCAGTGATACGAACAGCCCAGTGATACACGCTGTATGTCAGCCCAGTGATACACGCTGTATGTCAGCCCAGTGATACACGCTGTATGTCAGCCCAGTGATACATGCTGTATGTCAGCCCAGTGATACACGCTGTATGTCAGCCCAGTGATACACGCTCTATGTCAGCCCAGTGATACACGCTATATGTAAGCCCAGTGATACGAACACGCTGTATGTCAGCCCAGTGATACACGCTGTATGTCAGCCCAGTAATACACGCTGTATGTCAGCCCAGTGATACACGCTGTATGTCAGCCCAGTGATACGAACACCCAATATGTCAGCCCAGTGATACACGCTGTATGTCAGCCCGGTGATACGCGCTGTATGTCAGACTATTGATACGCGCTGTATGTCACCCCAGTGATACGAACACCCTGTATGTCAGCCCAGTGATACACGCTGTATGTCAGCCCAGTGATACACGCTGTATGTCAGCCCAGTGATACACGCTGTATGTCAGCCCAGTGATACACGCTGTATGTCAGCCCAGTGATACATGCTGTATGTCAGCCCAGTGATACACGCTGTATGTCAGCCCAGTGATACACGCTGTATGTCAGCCCAGTGATACACGCTGTATGTCAGCCCAGTGATACACGCTGTATGTCAGCCCAGTGATACACGCTGTATGTCAGCCCAGTGATACACGCTGTATGTCAGCCCAGTGATACACGCTGTATGTCAGCCCAGTGATACACGCTGTATGTCAGCCCAGTGATACATGCTGTATGTCAGCCCAGTGATACACGCTGTATGTCAGCCCAGTGATACACGCTCTATGTCAGCCCAGTGATACACGCTGTATGTCAGCCATTCTTTCAATCAATCAATGAAATGAAATGACTTTATAAAGCCCTTTTCACAACATCAATTTTCACAAATTGCTTTTACAAACACCCAGCCTGACTCTCTTATGACTCTCCTCCATCCTCAACTCTTTCCAAATGTAACACATGCATCCATTTGGATCTCACAAAGATAACGTGTTGGAGCAGTTTTAAGGAGACATCATAAAAGTCCCAACGTCGAATGAAAATAACTCAGAATTGAAGAGACAAGCGTTTTTAGAATTATTACTTTTTACAAGAATACCCCGTTTGACACAACAGGAGGAAACAATCTAAAATGATGTTGTGTTTGTCGTATGATGTTAAACACGACCAACGCATTATTTTTCCAACAGCATAGTCGATATTAATCTACATTAGCAGGCCGCCCTGGGGTTGAAGTTCCTCACAACATCTGTTTCTGCTTGTCCAACTCAAGCATTACCAGATAGGTTGATCCTTATGCAACATCAAGGACGAGAGGATGTCACAGCAGGGCACATCAGTCAGTGAAGTGAACCAGTTCTGAAAATCACATCAACAAAAGTTTACTTCCCACAAATCTCATGGGGTTAGCATGTTCAAGCCATGAAAAGTGCACGGATCCAATTAAATATGAATCAGAGAGCCAGGGAGTCCTGTGGCCCTGTGATGTCATCACCATTGATGTTGTTTACCATGTGGCCCTCAGCCAATAGCATGTTTACATTGTGGCCCTCGGCCAATGGCATGTTTACATTGTGGCCCTCGGCCAATGGCATGAGTCAAACAACGTTAGACAAACTGACGACAGTAACATCTTCTAGCTATTCACACACTTTCAGCAACTGACAGAGGAGAACCTGCTGCCACCGGACTGGAGTCTGTACTACCTCATCTGATTCACTATGCAGAGACCAGAGAACTGTACCACTGTACTACCTCATCTGATTCACTATGCAGAGACCAGAGAACTGTACCACTGTACTACCTCATCTGATTCACTATGCAGAGACCAGAGAACTGTACCACTGTACTACCTCATCTGATTCACTATGCATCTGATTCACTGATTCACTATGCAGAGACCAGAGAACTGTACCACTGTACTACCTCATCTGATTCACTATGCAGAGACCACTGTACTACCTCATCTGATTCACTATGCAGATTCACTATGAGAGACCAGAGAACTGTACCACTGTAGTACCTCATCTGATTCACTATGTAGAGACCAGAGAACTGTACCACTGTAGTACCTCATCTGATTCATTATGTAGAGGCCAGAGAACTGTACCACTGTACTACCTCATCTGATTCACTATGCAGAGACCAGAGAACTGTACCACTGTACTACCTCATCTGATTCACTATGCAGAGACCAGAGAACTGTGCCACTGTACTACCTCATCTGATTCACTATGCAGAGACCAGAGAACTGTACCACTGTACTACCTCATCTGATTCACTATGCAGAGACCAGAGAACTGTACCACTGTAATACCTCATCTGATTCACTATGCAGAGACCAGAGAACTGTACCACTGTACTACCTCATCTGATTCACTATGCAGAGACCAGAGAACTGTACCACTGTAATACCTCATCTGATTCACTAAGCAGAGACCAGAGAACTGTACCACTGTACTACCTCATCTGATTCACTATGCAGAGACCAGAGAACTGTACCACTGTACTACCTCATCTGATTCACTATGCAGAGACCAGCGAACTGTACCACTGTAGTACCTCATCTGATTCACTATGTAGAGACCAGAGAACTGTACCACTGTAGTACCTCATCTGATTCACTATGCAGAGACCAGAGAACTGTACTACATCATCTGATTCACCATGTAGAGACCGGAGAACTGTACCACTGTAGTACCTCATCTGATTCACTATGCAGAGACCAGAGAACTGTAGTACCTCATCTGATTCACTATGTAGAGACCAGAGAGCTGTACCACTGTACTACCTCATCTGATTCACTATGCAGAGACCAGAGAACTGTACTACATCATCTGATTCACCATGTAGAGACCGGAGAACTGTACCACTGAACTACATCATTTGATTCACCATGTAGAGACCAGAAAACTGTACCACTGTGGTACTTCATCTGATTCACCATGTAGAGACCGGAGAACCACTGTACAAGTTGATTCAGGATGTGCAAGAGAATGTTGGAAAACTCTAGACAGCTCTGGAATAGATATAATGTCTGGAATGTCAGGAGATCTCTGAGAGGAACTTTGAGAATCGCTGGCCTGGCCTGCATATGTTCCTCATCTGTTCCGCTTCGTTACCACAACAGTCGGAGGCAGACTGGGAACCTACAGGTAGGCCGAAGAACCTACAGGTAAGCAGAGGAACCTACAGGTAGGCAGAGGAACCTACAGGTAAGCAGAGGAACCTACAGGTAGGCCGAAGAACCTACAGGTAAGCAGAGGAACCTACAGGTAGGCCGAAGAACCTACAGGTAAGCAGAGGAACCTACAGGTAAGCAGAGGAACCTACAGGTAGGCCAAAGAACCTACAGGTAAGCAGAGGAACCTACAGGTAGGCCAAAGAACCTACAGGTAAGCAGAGGAACCTACAGGTAGGCCGAGGAACCTACAGGTAAGCAGAGGAACCTACAGGTAAGCAGAGGAACTTACAGGTAAGCAGAGGAACCTACAGGTAAGCAGAGGAACCTACAGGTAGAACACTGGAGGCAGCAGGAACAGACCTTTTTTTTGAACGCTTAAAATACAGATTTGTACATAGTGAGGTTTCATTTCAGCACAGTCTGACAGAAAACAAGTCCAGAGGTTATCTGTCAACACTTTATCTATTTAAATGTACCCCCCCCCCCACCCCGAGAAATAACACAAACATATGAATGTATGTGACTACAGTTCACAGAGTCAAACGACAAACTTGTGCATTTGTTGCCTAGGGTGATGATGTGGTCCAAATCAAACACTAAATGCTGCTGCCTGGCTTTGATGTTTCACACTATCAATGAATCATGAAATGGCTGAAAATATCTCTATGTATTTGCTAGCAAAATATTCCTGTCAGGCAGTTGGAGCTCACTGAAACCACCGACCCAAGACCAACAGTTCTGAAGCATACAGCCATAGCCATAGAATACACACACAGCGCACGCACACACACGCACGCACGCACACACACACACACACACACACACACACACACACACAAACACACACACAGCACGCACATGGGCGTGTACTCCCACATGGTATCCAATAAAAAATGTGCGGCCACTTACAAAGATTAGTGAAGCCCTGCTACACCCGAGACTAGCTCCTCCCCCTTCCACCCCCTTCCCCCCACTAGCTACCTTGGCCATAATGTTTTCCAGCTGCAGGTATAGGCCTACCAAATGCTCCAACGTCCTGAGAGGGGATTGAAGCAAAACGCCAAAGTCATTACATCTCGTTGCTATAGTTACATATGAGGTCTTAATGAATTCAAATTGTCTCCGTGCATGTTCCAGCCTGCACAATTTCCCATCTACACATCACCTCTAAAAAGTCACATGACACAGTATAGTTTAGGCCTTGTGGCGTGTCATATGCTTCGGGTAAACAGTCCTAACCCTAACCCTGGCGGGCTGGTGCCTAAACAGTACTCATGGGTGTCTGATCATAAACGGTGCCTTTACCTTTGGCCCTTAATGGCCTAGTTCAAATGCAGTTCAGCTGCCAACACAACATGTTCTTAAAGTTCATTTCTCAGAAAAGACTGAAAAAAGGGTTCTGGGGAAGTGTCATGTGGTCGGAGTCAAAGCCCCAGGCATTACTTTGACTAGTCTACTTATGACACTTGATTACGGGTGGCATTTGGAGAGAGAGGTTGAAACACTGATCGTCTCTGAAGGCAGCTGACGGTGCTTGTCAAATGCTTTCCCATCACACGGGGAAACACTCTGTTTTGAATTCATTCAAATCAAAGATGAAGAGCGATAAAAACAATATACCATATTGTCATGACGGTGTGCAAGAGAGGGCGTCACACTGCTTCTATGTGGTGTGTAGATGAAGTACACGCGTTCAGGTGTTATACAGAGCCTGCCCAGGTCCAACCAGGCTGAACAGAACCACCAGGTAGTGGAATAATCAGCACACGTTCACAGCAGTGAGATTCATATGTCAAACATTGCAGACTAGCGCGGAGTAATATAGAAACGTGAATGAACAGCAGTCCCTGGTCAAGTTTGCGAGCGCATATTGGAAGTGACGGCTGGAATCTGTCCGCTTTATCAGAGGTTTCAAACCTGTTTTATTCATTCAGATTTCTGCGGTCGATGTGTACTTTCTCCTTGGTGCCAGACAACATATTTCAAATGGACATGCGGTGTTACCGGGGGCGCAGAATATGAGGGTTACAGAGCAATTTAGTATCCTGGTGCTCCGTTTAACAGTGCTGGAGCCCCAAGCTGCAGCCGGTAAAAAGCTGCCGGCGCACAGAAAACCAGCCTGCCACCGTGCTCTCCTCTGGTCTCTCACACACAGACACATACGCAACACACAGCTTTTCTGAAACGCTCTCCCTCCCTGTCTGTCTCTCCCTGTCCGTCTCTCCCTTTCTCTCTACCTCTCTGTCTCTTCCCTCTCTGTCTCTCTCTGTCTCCCCCTTTCTCTCTCTCTCTCTGTCTCTACCTCACTGTCTCTCCCTGTCCGTCTCTCCCTCTCTCTGTCTCTACCTCACTGTCTCTCCCTGTCCGTCTCTCCCTCTCTCTGTCTCTACCTCACTGTCTCTCGTTCCCTCACACACCAAACCCATTTCAAACAGCCTCTCTCGCCAACTAAATTGTTTCTCCATTCAACACTTTTTGAGCAACACCATAGAATACTAATGAGCGTATTCTCATCATGAACATTTCCAATTAGAAACAGATGCACATCCCCAGATTTAAAACAGACGGAGTCTCTGGAGTTATAGTCTAGGATGTTACCAGCAGTCCATGTCATGATAATGAAGCTAAACTTGCATACAGATAGGATGGTGCGTGTTTTCTGGGTAGGGAGTGGATTTAGCATTTAGACCAGTAGTTGAGTGCTTCTGTTTAGGTAGAAAGCGAAATATTCATGATACAAGTGAATGTGGTTACATTTAAATTGCTCTGTTGTTTCCGCAGGTGATTTATTGTCACAAACACATAGTGTCCCTCAATCAGCAGGTAGTTAATCATATCAACCTGATCATGTATTTAATAGAAGTCTGCAATAATGTGGAAATAACTCAACAACCCATCACATCCGGAATATATCGGGTCAAACCCAAACACACACACACACAAGATAATCAGCTGGCAGAAAAACAGCCAATCAAAAGGGAGGTGAGAAATAAAACGAGAAGTAATTAACGGAATGAAACCCGGATCGGTCCCCGGGTGTGAAGAAAACACAGTAACAGTGAAGCGTTAAAACCCAGGAATAGTTCAGCTGTTTTGTCTCTGCAACAGAAGCACGACCCATCCGGCGGTACCTCCAGTAACCCACAGACCAGTCAATACATTTGTATGGGTGTCATGATGGGTCATATATACCCGCATCTAGTGCACATAGACACACCAACATGGGTTCTATATTTACACTTACCATATGACGTGGAGTCCTTAGACAGATAGCAGAACCAGAGAAATACCGACAGTCCTTTGATCCAAATACATCCACATGATGTCTCCATGGTTCCACTGGTCCACTATCAGTCCACTGGTCCACTATCACAAGTGAATGAATGAGCACCGTGCGTACGGAACAGGTTGCCCACCTCCCAGATAATAACCCCCCGGATACAATAGGAACCTAATGCCGGTAACGCGAAGGTAGTTTCCAAGTTCTGAAGGAAACACATGAACCCGTTAGTTCTCCATGTGTACAGATATAAGGATCCACGAGGAGAAAACCCTCACGTGTAAAGCGACTGGCTGAGTCCGGATCACTGGTACCGGTACCGGGAGCTGTCCAGTGGTTACTGTGAAATACCGGGGAGAGAGAGAGAGAGGAGAGGGAGGGAGGGGAGAGGAGAGTGGGAGGGAGGGAGGGGAGGGGAGAAGGAGAGGGAGGGTAGAGGGAGAGAGAGAGAGAGAGAGAGAGAGGGAAGGGGGAGCAGATGGGAGGCTACGCGAATACATTGATCTAAAGCAATTGGATGGAAACAGCGGAGTGGGACAAACTGGACCGGATCTGATGTCTGGATGTTCCACGGGACTACTGGCTGGAACCCGAAGCACAGAGCAAATGAGTGAGCTCTACTGCCATATGTGGTGGAAGGAGGAACTAGAAATGCTTCTCACCTCCAGTCCAAATGCCACCTCCAGTGAGCTGTCTGATCGACACATTACATTATTTCACTTCATTGTGGAAATCATCCACTTTGCCTATTGCTGCTTTTGGATATTACTCTGTGAGGTACTGTATTAACTGATAGGAAATACATAGTTGCAGACCTTTGTTGAATATGGCATTTTGAGAAATTCATGATTATTATTCAAGCCTCAATTTAATATGTCAAAAATATTAGAAAACAGGGCAGAAAATCATTGTGACAGATTGGCTTGTGTGGTTGTCTATGGGCAGTAGGAAAAGCTTCCCGACCAGGGTTTATCACCTATCCAATAAGTCACATCACAGGTAGATGATGAACTTGGACGGGTGCTATTGATATGGAAGAGGAGGGTGAGAAAAGGAAGGTAAGGATGAAGAAGGATAAGAAGAATCTGGAACAGGCAGGAGAAGAAGTATGACTATAGAAGGAAGAGTGTGAAGAGGTCAAAGTGTGAAGAGGTCAAAGTGTGAAGAGGTCAAGTGTGAAGAGGTCAAAGTGTGAAGAGGTCAAAGTGTGAAGAGGTCAAGTGTGAAGAGGTCAAAGTGTGAAGAGGTCAAAGTGTGAAGAGGTCAAGTGTGAAGAGGTCAAAGTGTGAAGAGGTCAAAGTGTGAAGAGGCGTCTCAGAAGGGATTTGGTTTATAGAAGCCTAAAGAGTACCAATTCTTTTAATTTGAACTAATATTTGTCAAGTTAACTAGCCTGTTAGCTTTGCAGGAGAGTGATCAGGTCAACTAAGCAGCAAATGAAATGATCCTAAACTAACAGCTGATATGCTATAAGAATATAATTTCACTCAGATAAAATGTAATTGATAACACAGAAGCAGCATGCATTTTGTCATAATGCGTTGACAAGAGGTGTTGAGCTTCACACAAGCTTTACATTCTTCTAAATCCCCCTAACCCACCGCAAAAATACCAATTAAATAATTAAATACACCCACCAACAGAGGAGTGCTTGAATCAACACGTTAATGACACTATTATCAGGAAACACACAGCCTGTGGGCAAAATGGCACACTTCCTTTGGAACAGGGCTATGGGGCACACAGAGAAGATAGAGCTGTTTGAGATGTACCACCAACCCCATTCACCCATGGTGACACCCAGCCTGGCTGCTGTTATCTCTCAGTGTGGGCTTGATGAGCAGGGGAGGATAACACAGACAGCTGTAACAGGGAATTACCTAATTGGGTATTTATTCAATTAGCGGGGAATGAAATGTCAGTCGGGTACGAGGAGAGCGAGAGCGGGATCTGAAAGGGGCCCTCGAACACACAAAATGTGTGCCCTAAAAAGTACGGTTGTCCCAGCGTGCGGTCCCTCGGCTAGTCGCATTTAGGGCGCTCCTGTAGGAAACGGGGCGGCATTTGAGATACAAGTCCTTTCTTTTCAAACACCCTTTTATCCACCAATGAAACACGCTTTATACTAATACTGCTTCAATTATTGTTAGAATGATAACATACATTTTCATCTTGCTCGGCAAAAAAACAACATGAATGGGCTATTTCCCTGCACTGCTAACACAGTGTGTGTGTGTGTGTGTGTGTTGGTGTGTGCCTGTGTGTGTGTAAAAGTGTGTTCCCATTTTGCTGCCCTTCTGGGGATGAAAAATGTCTGCCAGGACAGTAAAACAACAACATGTGACTTTGTGGGGACATTTCCTCAGTCCTCATGAGGAAGGAGTGTGTTCTGGTCTTAGGGGTTTGGTTCGGTGTGGAAGTCACAGTTGGGATGAACACATTGATTCGTTGGCGGCAGGTTTCTGCTGACTTTGTAGACTGTTGTGAAAAACAAGATACAGTGTAATTATGCTGTCTATGTTTGCATTGCTCAGCACTGCGAGTCGTTAGTGGCTGGTCCCTTTACTAAGAGAACACTGTGTACATTTAGAAATAGAAACCATTCCCCTGTACACACACTCTGTATACACACCCAGAAGCTTCTACCACAAGACATACAAACGCTTCTTATGGATCCTGTTTCTTCGATTTTCAGTTCCCAGTCAAAATAAATGCATTAGAACTAGAATAGGTTGTTATTTGGGACACAAACATGGTTTTGCTTAGAATCCATGTTATGGTTGTCATACACGAATACATACATTTCTTAGTAGGACAACACATTTAATTTATGTAACTTAAATCATTTTAAACTCAAAAGGTTCTTAATTGGTATGATTCATAAGTTCCAACCTTGTCTTTGTCCTCCTCCTCCAGACAGGAAGCAACAACCCGAATCCTAAACGGTGTACAGGGTTCCACTACTACCACCAGGGATACGGGTTAAAACATCAGGCAAACAAAACAGGCAAACAAAACAGGCAACAAGGTCTGGGATATTCTCGTCTGTTGTCCTGAGGCGGCGGACAGAGACAGAGGGGTGCTGGGTAATCCAGAGCGGATCTGAGGGTTGACCAGGACAACAGAGATGAGAGGTCAGGGTCTTAGTGGCAGGCCACTCAGAACATGTCAAAGCCTTTCTCCACCCCGTCACGTTCGTTGTTTTACACTGGCAACCCATAAAGACAGCTCTCACTGACCGTATCACCCCAAACTGAATCAGCTCCACTTCAACCCTTCTCCCCATGTAGTGCCCTACCTTAGACTAGATCCCATGTCAAAAGTAGTGCATTATGTAAGGAATAGTGGGTGAACTGGGGTGCGGTCATGAGGCATAAAACCCTGACCAACTACCTCACTTCACGCTGTCGACCAACTCAATGTCTCTCTGATTCTGACGTGGAGAACGAGGAGCGGGTGTGAAGGGGTGAGGAGGGGTGAGGAGAGGGTGTGAAGGGGTGAGGAGGGGGTGTGAAGGGGTGAGGAGAGGGTGTAAAGGGGAGAGGAGGTGTGAGGAGGGGTGAGGAGAGGGTGTGAAGGGGTGAGGAGGGGTGTGAAGGGGTGAGGAGGGGTGTGAAGGGGTGAGGAGAGGGTGTGAAGGGTTGAGGAGGGTTGAGGAGCGGGTGTGAAGG
>CM055736.1:21914518-22034518 GCA_029465975.1 Dallia pectoralis
CCCTCACCCGGAGTTGGGAACACCACTTCACAGATGCTTTTACCAAACACAGGAGCCCCTCACCCGGAGTTGGGAACACCACTTCACAGATGCTTTTACCAAACACAGGAGCCCCTCACCTGGAGTTGGGAACACCACTTCACAGATGCTTTTACCAAACACAGGAGCCCCTCACCTGGGGTTGGGAACACCACTTCACAGATGCTTTTACCAAACACAGGGGCCCCTCACCTGGAGTTGGGAACACCACTTCACAGATGCTTTTACCAAACACAGAGCCCCTCACCTGGGGTATTGATGCTTTTATTTTAGCTCCAAACACAGAGGGGTAACTATATTCGGTCGGGTACGAATAAATGCACATAAAAAGACCCAATGTTTACAAAATTCACCTCGTTGAGAAAACAATGCTTCTATATTTCAATCATTCCCTTGTTTCATGAAGTTAATTTTTTTAACTATTTGGACCCAGTAAAGGTGAACGTCTTTCTGGTGTTAATTAAAGCCTGGTTCTGTAATGTGTGATGTGTGTTTTGTTTTCTCAGGTGATCTAAACATGGGCTTTTGCTCTGTTGAGGCAGTCACGTAGCATCTGGGGTTAAGTTAGAATAGAATAATGGAACATCTATTGAACCCAGAACAGTAATATTTACATTTGCCAATTCCAAGGCATCCATGCTATAAAGCTCAGACAATGAAAGAACTAGAGAAACAAGATAAACAGATGCTGGCTTCATCAATAAAGCATTGGCACTCATGGGGTTGTGTTAGTGTCCCAAATACATAACAGTAGCTGTTGTTTTATCTCCCTATTACCTATCTCACTCTGCCATTGGTCTCTAATCCAACATTAACGTTTTGCTCCTTTAATGTACTGATAATGGGTGACACAGGTAACTAAACTAAACAGGCTCTACAGTCAGTGCCAGCTGTGGATGTTTGATGGTTTCCAGATAGCAAAGCAGAACAGCAAATTAGAACAACAACAAATTAAGAAACCCACATTAACCGGCTGTAAGTCTTGTCAGTTTCTTCAGAGTAGAAAGTCTTGCAAATTAAATCCTTTTGGAATAGAAACAACTGACGTGTAAAGAAGTGTAAGCATGTTTCCCCATTATCTCCTGGACCTGACATTACATTATCTCCTGGACCTGACATTACATTATCTCCTGGACCTGACATTACATTATCTCCTGGACCTGATATTACATTATCTCCTGGACCTGACATTACATTATCTCCTGGACCTGATATTACATTATCTCCTGGACCTTACATGACATTATCTCCTGGACCTGACATTACATTATCTCCTGGACCTGACATTACATTATCTCCTGGACCTGACATTACATTATCTCCTGGACCTGACATTACATTATCTCCTGGACCTGACATTGCATTATCTCCTGGACCTGACATTACATTATCTCCTGGACCTGACATTACATTATCTCCTGGACCTGACATTACATTATCTCCTGGACCTGACATTACATTATCTCCTGGACCTGACATTACATTATCTCCTGGACCTGACATTACATTATCTCCTGGACCTTACATTACGTTATCTCCTGGACCTGACATTACATTATCTCCTGGACCTGACATTACATTATCTCCTGGACCTTACATTACGTTATCTCCTGGACCTGACATTACATTATCTCCTGGACCTGACATTACATTATCTCCTGGACCTGACATTACATTATCTCCTGGACCTGACATTACATTATCTCCTGGACCTGACATTACAATATCTCCTGGACCTGACATTACATTATCTCCTGGACCTGACATTACATTATCTCGTGGACCTGACATTACATTATCTCCTGGACCTGACATTACATTATCTCCTGGACCTGACATTACATTATCTCCTGGACCTGACATTACAATATCTCCTGGACCTGACATTACATTATCTCCTGGACCTGACATTACATTATCTCCTGGACCTGACATTACATTATCTCGTGGACCTGACATTACATTATCTCCTGGACCTGATATTACATTATCTCCTGGACCTGATATTACATTATCTCCTGGACCTGACATTACATTATCTCCTGGACCTGACATTACATTATCTCCTGGACCTGACATTACATTATCTCGTGGACCTGACATTACATTATCTCCTGGACCTGATATTACATTATCTCCTGGACCTGATATTACATTATCTCCTGGACCTGATATTACATTATCTCCTGGACCTGACATTACATTATCTCCTGGACCTGACATTACATTATCTCCTGGACCTGACATTACATTATCTCCTGGACCTTACATTACATTATCTCCTGGACCTTTTATTACATTATCTCCTGGACCTTTTATTACATTATCTCCTGGACCTGACATTACATTATCTCCTGGACCTTACATTACATTATCTCCTGGACCTGACATTACATTATCTCCTGGACCTAGTAACATCCCCACATTATTACAGAGACCACATAACATCCCCACATTAATACAGAGACCTCATAACATCCCCACATTATTACAGAGACCACATAACATCATCAGGTTATTACAGAGACCACATAACATCATCAGGTTATTACAGAGACCTCATAACATCATCAGGTTATTACAGAGACCTCATAACATCCCCATATTAATACAGAGACCACATAACATCCCCACATTATTACAGAGACCACATAACATCCCCACATTAATACAGAGACCTCATAACATCATCAGGTTATTACAGAGACCTCATAACATCACCAGGTTATTACAGAGAGCACATCACACCACTACTACAGAGACTTCATAAAATTCCTGACTGTGACTGTATATATAAAGATGGAGGCACCAGGGCGGTTTAAAGGACCGACAGATGCAGAAGAGTAGAACAGAGTAGGAGGCGGAGTTAAATAGGAACATTGACTTAATGAAATGGTGATTAAAGAGCTCAGCCATTCGCTCCAAGTCAGTGACAACCACATCTTTCAACGTTTCCCAGAATGTCTTCAGGCAAGACACAGAGTGAGAACTGCTCCTTTAGGTAATTGACTTGGGTCTTCCGGACAGCCTGAGTGCAGCTATTTCTCATTTGCCTGAATAAAAGCTTGTCATCTTGAGCATTTTTGTGCTAGGCCTTTCCGTCGAATGTTCTTTAGAGAGAGTAAAAGTTTTTAAATGAAGCCCAGACAACCGAGCTGATTCTGAATTCATTTTCAGAAAGCCGCTCCATGAGGGGAGCATGTTGAAATTTTTCCATCAGGATGACAGGTATGTTGTTTTTAACCGAGTCGTCGTTAAGGACACACAAATGTAAGGCACAAGTCCAGGGTTTTGTCTCAAACTGAAACCTCTCACCAATGGAGTGCACTTATTTTGACTGCTAACCACAGGGCAAAGGTCCAAAGTGCTCTATGTAGGGAAAAGGGTGCAAGTTGGGGACTACGAAGGTGTCGACTATTCGTTTCCAGTGGCAATACCTCGTCCCTTCACTTCATTTCAATTAAAGTAAAAGCGCTCTCTCTCTCTACGCCATTGTTGACATGAAAGGCAGTAAATCAGCATTTTCTGACGGACGAAATCAGGGGGAAATTGCAAGACTGAGACAGTGTATGAAACATTATGAAAAGCTTCAACATTGTAGCACTTTTGAATGTATCATTATGCCGTACTTATTTTCCATTCATCCTCCACAGATGAAAATACCACACAGTCTTTGAAGGTAATGGACCAAGGGTTTGGACGTCTTCATGTAAGATCAGAGTCCAAAACTTCTGATTTTACAATTCACCAAGAAAAACAAAAGAAAGCAGATGTAGATGTAGGGAGAAAGAGAGAGAAATTGGGTGAGAATGAAAGGGAGAGAGAGCTAACCATCACAACAAGGATTAGGAGTAGGGTTCAGTTAGCATTAGGGTTCGGTTAGCATTAGGGTTCAGTTAGCATTAGGGTTCGGTTAGCATTAGGGTTCAGTTAGCATTAGGGTTCAATTAGCATTAGGGTTCAGTTAATATTAGGGTTCGGTTAGCATTAGAGTTCAGTTAGCATTAGGGTTCGGTTAGCATTAGGGTTCAGTTAGCATTAGGGTTCGGTTAGCATTAGGGTTCAGTTAGCATTAGGGTTCAATTAGCATTAGGGTTCAGTTAATATTAGGGTTCGGTTAGCATTAGAGTTCAGTTAGCATTAGGGTTCGGTTAGCATTAGGGTTCAGTTAGCATTAGGGTTCGGTTAGCATTAGGGTTCAGTTAGCATTAGGGTTCAATTAGCATTAGGGTTCAGTTAATATTAGGGTTCGGTTAGCATTAGAGTTAGCATTAGGGTTCGGTTAGCATTAGGGTTCAGTTAGCATTAGGGTTCGGTTAGCATTAGGGTTCAGTTAGCATTAGGGTTCAATTAGCATTAGGGTTCAGTTAATATTAGGGTTCGGTTAGCATTAGAGTTCAGTTAGCATTAGGGTTCGGTTAGCATTAGGGTTCAGTTAGCATTAGGGTTCGGTTAGCATTAAGGTTCAGTTAGCATTAGGGTTCAGTTAGCATTAGGGTTCAGTTAGCATTAGGGTTCAGTTAGCATTAGGATTAGGTTAGCATTACATGTGAGTGGTCATAATGTTTTGGCTCATCAATTTATATAAAACAAGAGAGTGTTTAAGCGAATTCATTACTGAGTTGTAAGGAAATGTTTCCATGGTTACAGTGGTGTGGTACACATGTCCGTTTTATCGTGTATCCAGCACATACATGTACATGTTCATTTTGTAACGTTGCCCTTTATGGAAACATTTGGTAGATGAGAAGCCGGTCTACAGACTGACACCCCTGTTCTGTCGGCTGCTCTGGGGTCCCCAGCTGAGTGGTTCAGGTACTTAAACCTCGTTATCACGGTCAAGTATTCCCCTCAACACGCCGAACACCCAGTCGTCCAAAAATGTCTGCATCCTAAATGGCACACCACTACCTTTTGCTAGTAAACTCCCTTTAACCATCGTCCATAGAGCCCTAGTCACAGGTAGTTCCTTAGCAAGTGAATAGGCTGCCATTTGGTACTCGCATACTGACTACACACTGCATCTGAAAGCAGTGGGATCCTCCCGCCTGCAACCCCCCATCCCCCCCCCCCGGCTCCTCCCCTGGTACCTCCCCTGGGGATGCCGGGCTCCTGTGTTAGCAGGCAAGTCTCGTAAGACACAACACACAGGATCGAGCGACGTGACCGTGATTTATCACCACCAGGGCGAATACGGGGGGGGATGCGACACTGGCTTTGTATGGCTCGGGCGCTGGTGAATGGTAGACAATTCAAAACCAGATACGGAGGGAGGTTTGGCATCATAACCGGCTGTGTATGAGAAAAACATCTTCAAATGTAAACAGCATGCAGTGTCGTATTAATTTAACGTACTCTGATGCATTTTAATGTTCTGATCCGTACTGCTTGGTTACACCAGTTGGAGAGCGCCTCATGTTTCCAAGGGACAGATAGGTGGTGTCATATTTGCTCCATATTACAATTCACTGCAGGTCACACCTCAGATTAAACCCGAGTGGCAAAGTTCAGATTGACACTATTATATCCTTTCCTGACACCTGCTGAGCAGTTTCTATTGGTAGAGGACAGACACCTCACACACACCTCACACACACCTCACACACACCGCACACACACCTCACACACACCTCACACACACCTCAGCAGGTCAGTAGAGTGATTGATGGTACTGTCCGTGTCTGCTTCCTACACATGGTTAGTAATTGGCCTGGTGCTGAGCCGTTAAATTCACCAGGAGGGGCTGCCCACCTTGCCCATGGCCCCTGGGTAAAACAAGTGCACTATACAGAGAATAGAAGGCCATTTAGGACACAGGCTCCATCAGACGCCAACATGGCCGCCCGATGACTACGGCTTCACGGCAACAATAACCAATCACCGCTCAGAGATTAGATCAAACCAGTTCAAACCGGATCCGGGGGATTTGCACCACAAACATCCAGGCAGCTGCCATTATGAGAAATAGGTAGCTGGAGTCTGGGAACTGACATGCTTCACCATTATGAGAAATAGGTAGCTGGAGTCTGGGAACTGACATGCTTCACCATTATGAGAAATAGGTAGCTGGAGTCTGGGAACTGACATGCTTCACCATTATGAGAAATAGGTAGCTGGAGTCTGGGAACTGACATGCTTCACCATTATGAGAAATAGGTAGCTGGAGTCTGGGAACTGACATGCTTCACCATTATGAGAAATAGGTAGCTGGAGTCTGGGAACTGACATGCTTCACCATTATGAGAAATAGGTAGCTGGAGTCTGGGAACTGACATGCTTCACCATTATGAGAAATAGGTAGCTGGAGTCTGGGAACTGACATGCTTCACCATTATGAGGAATAGGTAGCTGGAGTCTGGGAACTGACATGCTTCACCATTATGAGAAATAGGTAGCTGGAGTCTGGGAACTGACATGCTTCACCATTATGAGAAATAGGTAGCTGGAGTCTGGGAACTGACATGCTTCACCATTATGAGGAATAGGTAGCTGGAGTCTGGGAACTGACATGCTTCACCATTATGAGAAATAGGTAGCTGGAGTCTGGGAACTGACATGCTTCACCATTATGAGAAATAGGTAGCTGGAGTCTGGGAACTGACATGCTTCACCATTATGAGAAATAGGTAGCTGGAGTCTGGGAACTGACATGCTTCACCATTATGAGGAATAGGTAGCTGGAGTCTGGGAACTGACATGCTTCACCATTATGAGAAATAGGTAGCTGGAGTCTGGGAACTGACATGCTTCACCATTATGAGAAATAGGTAGCTGGAGTCTGGGAACTGACATGCTTCACCATTATGAGAAATAGGTAGCTGGAGTCTGGGAACTGACATGCTTCATCATTAGTTTTCTCTTCAGACTCAAACCATCTCAGCTGCTGGTGAGCACGAGAAAATTGGACATCAGGTCGCGGTGAAATAGAACCAACCAGTGCCTTTCGTTTTTTTATTTGAAACACCAGGTTCAGGAAGAGTGGTTTTCCAGTAAAGGTTTCCCAGTGAAGGTCCCTGACATGTGGATGTAGAGGTGTCAGGTGACCACACAAGCCAATCAGAGACAGGGTACATTATTAGTACAGCTGCAGCCAGGTAGGTGATGTTACCTGGGGTCCTTGATAAGCCCCAGGGGTAACCGTCGGCAACACTGCCACCTGGGCCCCGGACAATAGATGCGTCCCATTGGACGCCTTGGTCTCCAGTTGTTTTTATTGTCTGGTGAGGTCATGCTGAAAAAAAACTGCCTCACAGTTGAGTCAAATGGCTTGTTTAGCTAAATGAGGCATGGATGGCTTTCTTACTGACTTGTCATATATGGCTTTTTGTCTCCCGTCCTGGATGTTGAAGACGATGCAGTCCTGAGGCATGGATGGATACTGTTTCCTGGGACGTATGTGTGATGGTTTGAGTTTAGAGGTCAATTAATAGTGAACAAAGTCATAGACAATATGGTCTCATGCAGCTTAGAAGCAGGATGGTTCTTCTGGTTTGATATTTTAATCAGTTTTTCTAGTAATTTATTGGTGCAACAAGAAAGAAGAAAGAATCCTAAATAAAATCTGGTACTTGTGTGTTATTTTACATTTCACGCTGCCTCCCAAAACCTGACCCAATAAAACCAGTTCTCATTACCATCTTGTGGTGTGTGTGAGAACGGCAAATCGGGACTAATCTTCCCCTCTAAATACATACGGAACTCATTTATGAAATGCTTGTTAATTCAACAAGCCCACTTACAAACAGCAATAACTAATTTCCTCAACATGATATTAGGCTGCATTTGGACAGGACCACTTGGCTATTAGGAGGACAGAAACATGACTGGGATGATAAGTGCTAAAACCGCTCAGGACCTGCCTCTGCCACACTCCAGTAACGAGCCTCTGCACAAAGCAAATTGCTTCACAGTTAATATACTGCGCATTTCTTCTGCTCCACAGGCCCTGGTCAGATGTGGTGGAGGTGGTGTGCAGGAGTACCCCTGGCAAACAAATACCCGGGATGCAACACAGACTACAGTGAGCGCAGAATATTTACATGCTTGTAAAGCAAAGGTTAAAGGAACCGTCCTCCTACATCTGGCACACAGCTCGCAGACGGTGATGAGGGGAACCTGCCAGTGGAATGTAATCTCCTCAGACATGTCTAGTAACAAAAGAAATACCTAGAATCGGCTGAAATACACTTTCAAGTGGCTCCTTTAGTCTCCAGGTTGTATGGAGTAGTTTAGTAGGAGACATAATCTCGTCTCTGTGAGATAGATGTGACATTATTAAACGGCTAAATCCCAAATCGCTCCGATAGTAGTGCTCTACGGAGAGAATAGGGTGTGAGTTGGGACGCATAGGGGAGATGACAAGCTTCTTTCCCCTTTTCTCTACAAGGTATGTGACAGTATCTCAGGGGGGAGAAAGGGATTGAGAGGGATGGAGGGAGAGAAGGGGGAGAAGAAAGAGATTGAGGGAGAGAGAAGTGTATACTTTTTACTTTGACTTACTTGTTACCAGTTAATAGAAATACAGTACCTGATTCTGGCTCATACACAACTTATTTAAATTAATTAGTAAATAAATGAGTAAGTTAGATAAATGCACATATTAGTCCTTCCTGTTTTAAAAATTACAATGAATTGTTGAGATCCAAGTCACAAGCATTTAGCTCATTCCGGTGACCTATAATATTACTACATTTTCTCTCTGTGGGAAGTCCGTATGACATGTGGGTTGGTTCAGAGCACTGGGTTGATAGTCCGTATGACATGTGGGTTGGTTCAGAGCACTGGGTTGATAGTCCGTATGACATGTGGGTTGGTTCAGAGCACTGGGTTGGTAGTCCGTATGACATGTGGGTTGGTTCAGAGCACTGGGTTGGTAGTCCGTATGACATGTGGGTTGGTTCAGAGCACTGGGTTGGTAGTCCGTATGACATGTGGGTTGGTTCAGAGCACTGGGTTGGTAGTCCGTATGACATGTGGGTTGGTTCAGAGCACTGGGTTGGTAGTCCGTATGACATGTGGGTTGGTTCAGAGCACTGGGTTGGTAGTCCGTATGACATGTGGGTTGGTTCAGAGCACTGGGTTGGTAGTCCGTATGACATGTGGGTTGGTTCAGAGCACTGGGTTGGTAGTCCGTATGACATGTGGGTTGGTTCAGAGCACTGGGTTGGTAGTCCGTATGACATGTGGGTTGGTTCAGAGCACTGGGTTGGTAGTCCGTATGACATGTGGGTTGGTTCAGAGCACTGGGTTGGTAGTCCGTATGACATGTGGGTTGGTTCAGAGCACTGGGTTGGTAGTCCGTATGACATGTGGGTTGGTTCAGAGCACTGGGTTGGTAGTCCGTATGACATGTGGGTTGGTTCAGAGCACTGGGTTGGTAGTCCGTATGACATGTGGGTTGGTTCAGAGCACTGGGTTGGTAGTCCGTATGACATGTGGGTTGGTTCAGAGCACTGGGTTGGTAGTCCGTATGACATGTGGGTTGGTTCAGAGCACTGGGTTGGTAGTCCGTATGACATGTGGGTTGGTTCAGAGCACTGGGTTGGTAGTCCGTATGACATGTGGGTTGGTTCAGAGCACTGGGTTGGTAGTCCATATGACATGTGGGTTGGTTCAGTACTGGGTTGGTAGTCCGTATGACATGTGGGTTGGTTCAGAGCACTGGGTTGGTAGTCCGTATGACATGTGGGTTGGTTCAGAGCACTGGGTTGGTAGTCCGTATGACATGTGGGTTGGTTCAGAGCACTGGGTTGGTAGTCCGTATGACATGTGGGTTGGTTCAGAGCACTGGGTTGGTAGTCCGTATGACATGTGGGTTGGTTCAGAGCACTGGGTTGGTAGTCCGTATGACATGTGGGTTGGTTCAGAGCACTGGGTTGGTAGTCCGTATGACATGTGGGTTGGTTTACTGTCTGAGAGCCAACAGCCTCCCACCCTGCTTTCCACCCCAGCCACGCACGCCCAGCCTGGCTGCCCTCAATGGAGCTTTCGATCAGAACACACAGGTAAATACCTAATCAATGACCGCTGGCGGCGGGAGGAAACCTGAGCTGAATATAGAGTGACCTGAGCTGAATACAAAACACTGACGTGCCCTCTGCATGAAATGAAAACCAACGGAGCCTCCAGGAGTTTGGAAGTGGCTTCAACTACTATTTCTCAAAATCAAACTGATGCTCCAAACTACATTTCTAACCACATATTTAGGCAGTTTAAAACATCAGATTCAAAACAGATACCTGTCCCTCTGACGAGACGAGCACTTGTGAAAATCAGATTCAAAACAGATACCTGTCCCTCTGACGAGACGAGCACTTGTGAAAATCAGATTCAAAACAGATACCTGTCCCTCTGACGAGACGAGCACTTGTGAAAATCAGATTCAAAACAGATACCTGTCCCTCTGAAGAGACGAGCACTGGCACCTCTTCCTGAAGTTGGAGTCAACATATGTTGTACAGCATAAACCTCCCAGAACGGATCCACACATGGATGTTTGCCTGAGAAGCAGAGAACAACTGGTGAAAGCCGTAGAACCACTACTTGCATCAATTCTGCTTTGAGAAATAACAGGGCCGACCTCAGAACAGGCACCAGGGCTGACCTCAGAACAGGCACCAGGGCTGACCTCAGAACAGGCACCAGGGCTGACCTCAGAACAGGCACCAGGGCCGACCTCAGAACAGGCACCAGGGCTGACCTCAGAACAGGCACCAGGGCCGACCTCAGAACAGGCAACAGGGCCGACCTCAGAACAGGCACCAGGGCTGACCTCAGAACAGGCACCAGGGCCGACCTCAGAACACGCAACAGGGCCGACCTCAGAACACGCAACAGGGCCGACCTCAGAACAGGCACCAGGGCTGACCTCAGAACAGGCACCAGGGCTGACCTCAGAACAGGCACCAGGGCCGACCTCAGAACAGGCAACAGGGCCGACCTCAGAACAGGCACCAGGGCTGACCTCAGAACAGGCACCAGGGCTGACCTCAGAACAGGCACCAGGGCTGACCTCAGAACAGGCACCAGGGCTGACCTCAGAACAGGCACCAGGGCCGACCTCAGAACAGGCAACAGGGCCGACCTCAGAACAGGCAACAGGGCCGACCTCAGAACAGGCACCTTGCAGGGTCATTTAAGAAAAATGTTCACATAAAACCAAAGGTCAGTTGCCTACTTACAAATGTAACAGTCACTACAACCTCATAAACAAAACTGTACCAATCTAGTTTCAGACGTGACCCTGTAACTGCTTTCCAGGGGCACACAGGAAGTTTGGGTTTCTTATCGATATAAACATCAAGGAGGAATTTGGTGACTGGCTACGACCAATTTCTGTGAGAGTAGTGGAGACAAATCTTGAAAGCAACTTATGGCACAGATTTACCATATATCAAACAAATAATATTTTACACTGGGGGAGGCAAACATGTTTGACGGCAACTAACGAGCCTTCTAGTGTTTTTCTGCTGTCTCGCCCACCAGGTGCTTCTGCCTCGTCACCACAACTTGTGAAAGTGACGTCAGGAAAATCCAAATTAAAATGGATGGATTCTATTGCACATAGCTGGGGGGGAGGGGGGGTCTGTCATATAAAGAGTTTCATCTAACAAATAACAATGTCTTGTGTTCTCTTTTCAGCCAATTCTGATTTACACATCTCAAATGTCAGAAGTTCAACTTATCTGTCGTTTTTTTATTCCTGAAGATGAGTGAATATGTTTAGGACAGGGAGTTTGGATCTCTGCTGAGTGCCACTGAGAAAGCATTACATGTGTTTATGGTGCCACAGTAGTCCAAAGCATGGTACCAAGTCCATTAAACTCTGGTCCTGGTGGGCATGAACACGTGTGTCTAATTGGGCTCACCTGGCGTTACCGGGTTTAGACCGGACACTATTTAGTCGTGCCCTACATCACAGCAGGGGCCCTGGTCAAACGGGCGGCAGTATTTAAAGACTAGGGTGTAATATGGTCTAATGTGAGGGGGAATGATGATGCCAAGGAAGAGGCAGATGGAAATCCAGTCTGTCCAAAGATAGAAAACCATACATCACTGGATAAGAAGACAAATCGGAGAGGACGGAGTCACGCTGGGATGGTGATGAAGACATACACTGTATGGTAGATGAAGACACACACTGTATGGTAGATGAAGACACACACTGTACGGTAGATGAAGACACACACTGTATGGTAGATGAAGACACACACTGTATGGTAGATGAAGACACACACTGTACGGTAGATGAAGACACACACTGTATGGTAGATGAAGACACACACTGTATGGTAGATGAAGACACACACTGTATGGTAGATGAAGACACACACTGTATGGTAGATGAAGACACACACTGTATGGTAGATGAAGACACACACTGTATGGTAGATGAAGACACACACTGTATGGTAGATGAAGACACACACTGTACGGTAGATGAAGACACACACTGTATGGTAGATGAAGACACACACTGTACGGTAGATGAAGACACACACTGTATGGTAGATGAAGACACACACTGTACGGTAGATGAAGACACACACTGTATGGTAGATGAAGACACACACTGTACGGTAGATGAAGACACACACTGTATGGTAGATGAAGACACACACTGTACGGTAGATGAAGACACACACTGTATGGTAGATGAAGACACACACTGTACGGTAGATGAAGACACACACTGTATGGTAGATGAAGACACACACTGTATGGTTGATGAAGTTAGGGTTAGGGTTTAGACACATACTGTACGGTTGTGTGGGCGTAGTGTAGAGTTTTAGTCTTAGTGTTAAAGACATAGTGTAGAGTTTTACTCTCAGTGTTAAAGACACAGTGTAGAGTTTTAGTATCAGTGTGAAAAACAGAGTGTAGAGTTTAAGTCGTTCTGATTTCCCCATCACAACTTTGTTAAAATCACCTGTATAATTTATAGCTAAAATGTGTGACAAGTTTATACTGTAAAACATATCCTAACTTAACAACAGCGTATACTTGGACAGCATTTGGAGACATTTTGAGCTGATTGTCTTATTATCTTAAATAGTTAGGGTTGTATTTTTACTCAAAATACGTTTTTGTTCACCTCACAATCTTACATCAAATCCAAAATATCAGCAAAATATTTTATTTATTTTTATAGTGTAGACAATAATGTTTCAGCGTGTAGAGACACCCAGATATCCACCCCTTCAGCTGTCACCAGCTGTCATCAACCCAAATAGAGCAAATCCAATAGCCTGCATGTGGCACTTGCTAACCATCTCCTGTGTGAGTACCAGCGCTAAATAACACTCAAACACTTTCCCTCAAACCCAAAAACGCTCAGTTTTTTAACCAATTATTTCAATCTCTTATTGGTCACTAGCCCCCCTCCCTCTACCCCCCCCTCATTGCCTCCATTTCACATCATGAAAAATTCAAGTGCTCTTCATCCACACCATCCACCCCCACCTCCCCCCCTCCATCCACAACCAGCCCCCCACCATGCACTCCCCCTCCATCCACACCAGGCACTCCCACCTCCCCCACCATGCACTCCCCCTCCATCCACACCAGGCACTCCCACCTCCCCCCATGCACTCCCCCTCCCCCTCCATGCACTCCCACCTCCCTCCCTCCATGCACTCCCACCTCCCCCTCCATGCACTCCCACCTCCCCCTCCATGCACTCCCACCTCCCCCTCCATGCACTCCCACCTCCCCCTCCATGCACTCCCACCTCCCCCATGCACTCCCACCTCCCCCTCCATGCACTCCCACCTCCCCCCCCATCCCACCTCCCACCCATGCCCCCTCCATGCACTCCCACCTCCCCCTCCATGCACTCCCACCTCCCCCTCCATGCACTCCCACCTCCCCCCATGCACTCCCACCTCCCCCTCCATGCACTCCCACCTCCCCCTCCATGCACTCCCACCTCCCCCTCCATGCACTCCCACCTCCCCCCCATGCACTCCCCCCCCATGCCTCCCCCCCCCTCCATGCACTCCCACCTCCCCCTCCATGCACTCCCACCTCCCCCTCCATGCACTCCCACCTCCCCCTCCATGCACTCCAACCTCCCCCCTCCATGCACTCCCACCTCCCTCCCCCCATGCACTCCCAGCCCCTCTTGTCATCTCATCATATATTGAAGAGGACTAGTATGATAGATAAAGCTAGTCTGACAAGTGCTCCTTCTTTCTCCATACCTCCCTCTCTCCTACTCCCTGTCTATCGCTTTTCTCCTTGCTCTCCTCTCGCTCGCTCCAGTTCTGTCTCTATCCCTCTCTCAGACACCCCCTCCCCGGCGTCTACCACTTTACGGTGGTCAGAAGTCACTTCATGTCAGTGTAGAGTGGAGCATGGGGAGAGCATCAAAGCCCGACTTCACACACATATGGCCACTCGGTTCACCCCAGTTCCACTGATCTTACAGACGTCTGTCCATTCCATAACAGGCCACTAGGGGCAGTCATACTGACTGGGATGGTGGATGAACGGTTAACTTCTGGCCTTTCTCAAACCGTAGCTTTGAACTTAGACTGAGTCATAACCATAACCATTAGAATATACATGACCATAACCCTTAGAATAAACCATAACCCTTAGAATATACATGACCATAAACCATAACCATTAGAATATACATGACCATAAACCATAACCCTTAGAATATACATGACCATAAACCATAACCCTTAGAATATACATGACCATAAACCATAACCCTTAGAATATACATGACCATAAACCATAACCCTTAGAATATACATGACCATAAACCATAACCCTTAGAATATACATGACCATAAACCATAACCCTTAGAATATACATGACCATAAACCATAACCATTAGAATATACATGACCATAAACCATAACCCATAAACCATAACCCTTAGAATATACATGACCATAAACCATAACCCTTAGAATATACATGACCATAAACCATAACCCTTATAAACCATAACCATAAACCATAACCCTTAGAATATACATGACCATAAACCATAACCCTTAGAATATACATGACCATAAACCATAACCATTAGAATATACATGACCATAAACCATAACCCTTAGAATATACATGACCATAAACCATAACCCTTAGAATATACATGACCATAAACCATAACCCTTAGAATATACATGACCATAAACCATAACCCTTAGAATATACATGACCATAAACCATAACCCTTAGAATATACATGACCATAAACCATAACCATTAGAATATACATGACCATAAACCATAACCCTTAGAATATACATGACCATAAACCATAACCCTTAGAATATACATGACCATAAACCAGAACCATTAGAATATACATGACCATAAACCATAAACCAGAATATACATGACCATAAACCATAACCCTTAGAATATACATGACCATAAACCATAACCCTTAGAATATACATGACCATAAAGAATATACATGACCATAAACCCCCTTAGAATATACATGAATATAAACCATAACCCTTAGAATATACCATAAACCCATGACCATAAACCATAACCCTTAGAATATACATGACCATAAACCATAACCCTTAGAATATACATGACCATAACCTTTAGAATATACATGACCATAAACCATAACCCTTAGAATATACATGACCATAAACCATAACCCTTAGAATATACATGACCATAAACCATAACCCTTAGAATATACATGACCATAAACCATAACCCTTGGAATATACATGACCATAAACCATAACCCTTGGAATATACATAACCCTAAACCATAACACTTAGAATATACATGACCATAAACCATAACCCTTAGAATATACATGACCATAAACCATAACCATTAGAATATACATGACCATAACCTTTAGAATATACATGACCATAAACCATAACCCTTAGAATATACATGACCATAAACCATAACCATTAGAATATACATGACCATAAACCATAACCCTTAGAATATACATGACCATAAACCATAACCATTAGAATATACATAACTTTTTTACTAATCATGTTGTCTTGGGACAGTGCTTGGTTGAAAAAACACAACCAACACTCTGTGTGTTTATTCACAACCAACACTCTCTGAGTGTTTATTCACAACCAACTCTCTCTGAGTGTTTATTCACAACCAACTCTCTCTGAGTGTTTATTCACAACCAACACTCTCTGAGTGTTTATTCACAACCAACTCTCTGTGTGTTTATTCACAACCAACTCTCTGTGTGTTTATTCACAACCAACTCTCTGTGAGAGTGTTTATTCACACCCAACTCTCTGAGAGAGTGTTTATTCACAACCAACTCTCTGTGAGTGTTTGCTTGAGGGAAATAATCCCTACGCTACACTCTCTATGGGCATCGGTTCCAAAGAAATGTTTTGATTTACTTCGGATTAGAATGTGTTTTACTTCAATATTGAATGATTTAAGCGTTTTCTTTCATCTTGCATCTGTGGTGATGCAGTGGAATGTATTGGCTTTAAACAACTTCTTAACTGTTGGCTCTAATTCCTTGGCAACCAACCATGGTTTCCCATAAATTAAATGCAAAAAAAAAATCATATAATCCTCTTTATCTACTCATGGTGTTACAGCACAGAAAATCTTTTAAAGAAATAATATTCCCTGAGTCTATTCATGAGATTTTCATGTATGTCTGATGTATATTAGTTGTTCCACAAGCAAATGTCCCCCCAGGTGTGACACAGTTCTGCGACAGAACAATAAACCAGCATTTGGCCACTATTGCACAGATGAGTGTTCCACTGAAATCAATGGGTACAGCAAATATGACTAAATAAATAGACTGAGGATGACCGCTCCCATCCGGGTAACGGACTATTCAGAACTTTCTACGATCTAGAAAGACCAAAACATCCCACATTGCTCCTTTGCACTACTTGGATATATATGACACACACTACATCTATTACATAATAAAGGCAGGCCTCCTGTCCAACTGTTTGTGCCTGTATGCTGCAGCTGTGGGTCCGAACAAATTCCTTGTATGTGTAAACAGACTTGGCTAATAAACCTGATTCTGACCAAATAAGACATACTGGGATAAGCCCTATTCATTGTATGTTTCAACTGGAAGTTACTTGGACATCATCAGAAATTATCTGATGATCAACTCAAATGCCATGGTTGCCGACGTAAAAGCCAAACTACTCATTTACAAGAAAAACTACTTTTTCTGTCTTTTTGGAATTCATATCTTAATATTCATATTATTTATGATGATACTCAAGAGGACATATGCAAATTCATTAAATAATTTATTTAACTGGAAATACATTTAAAATATTTCTTTAACTGGATATACATTAAATATTTATGGCAGTGCTAGAAGATTATAAGCTGTTTACAATTTGTTCTGAACATTGATTTTAAATACATTTTATTTTCCGTTTATTCTGGCCAACTGGCAACTACCCAAAAATCCAAGAATTATTCTCTTTTTAATATTAAGAAAGAAATATTTATTTTAAATGTATGTCACATTGAACCTTTGCAAAGATGGACTGAGGTATGTCTCTGTGAACATCAGGTCATGTATGTAGTTAGTAATGTGGCTAGCTGTAAATATACACCACAGCCCTAATTTGGGTAACTGATCACTTGACTGCTATTGATTGGTTGTCTGGTACTTGAGTCATGTTACCAAACACCACAAATCCTGTTTTGTTACACAGGTCTATCAGTAAATAAACACAGGTCTATACATTTATAATGACACCAGTATATAAACACAGGTCTATACACTTATAATGACACCAGTATATAAACACAGGTCTATACATTTATAATGACACCAGTATATAAACACAGGTCTATACACTTATAATGACACCAGTATATAAACACAGGTCTATCAGTATATAAACACAGGTCTATACACTTATAATGACACCAGTATATAAACACAGGTCTATACATTTATAATGACACCAGTATATAAACACAGGTCTATACATTTATAATGACACCAGTATATAAACACAGGTCTATACATTTATAATGACACCAGTAAATAAACACAGGTCTATACGTTTATAATGACACCAGTATATAAACACAGGTCTATACATTTATAATGACACCAGTATATAAACACAGGTCTATACGTTTATAATGACACCAGTATATAAACACAGGTCTATACACTTATAATGACACCAGTATATAAACACAGGTCTATCAGTATATAAACACAGGTCTATACATATATAATGACACCAGTATATAAACACAGGTCTATACATTTATAATGACATCAGTATATAAACACAGGTCTATACATTTATAATGACACCAGTAAATAAACACAGGTCTATACACTTATAATGACACCAGTAAATAAACACAGGTCTATACACTTATAATGACACCAGTAAATAAACACAGGTCTATACACTTATAATGACACCAGTATATAAACACAGGTCTATACGTTTATAATGACACCAGTATATAAACACAGGTCTATACGTTTATAATGACACCAGTATATAAACACAGGTCTATATATCTATGATGACACCAGTAAATAAACACAGGTCTATACATTTATAATGACACCAGTATATAAACACAGGTCTATACATATATAATGACACCAGTATATAAACACAGGTCTATACATTTATAATGACATCAGTATATAAACACAGGTCTATACATTTATAATGACACCAGTAAATAAACACAGGTCTATACATTTATAATGACACCAGCATATAAACACAGGTCTATACATTTATAATGACATCAGTATATAAACAAAGGTCTATACATTTATAATGACACCAGTAAATAAACACAGGTCTATACATTTATAATGACACCAGTATATAAACACAGGTCTATACATTTATAATGACACCAGTATATAAAAACAGGTCTATACATTTATAATGACACCAGTATATAAACACAGGTCTAATGTGTTTAATTTGAGCTGACCAATAATTCTCCTCAAATCAATAAACAGTGACATGTCGTAGAAGACTCTTAGAGGACACAGGTTTAATTTGCGTCGACCAGGGCCCCTCATGTTCCAGCGGGTTTCAAGGCATTTCTTAATGAATGACAAGACTGTCATCAATGATCACAGGATGGGATTATTGCACGTTGGCAGAGTGTCAAATGCTCTCGCTTCATTAGCACACATCACATCAGCAGGTCGTGTAACTGAACTGAGCAGAGGGACACTGGACACAGAGTCCTAAATGACATGCAATCATCTAGATCTCCCTTCAGATTTGAACTGGTCTGAAACAGAGCACTACACAGGGACTAGAGTGCTTCTTGGGATGTACAAATCCCCTCCCCCTTTTCTCTGACCCCCGTCTGTCGTAACCCCGTCTATCTGAGCAAGACAGAGACGGTGGGCGATGTTGAGGCGAAACTCAAAACACAGACAGAGCATCAAAGTAGGTGGGAGCCGACGGTTAATTTATCTGTGTGATCTCTTCAGATGTCTTGTCAGACATCAGAGGGAGTATGTGACGCCATTAGAGATGGTTTCACTAGTGGGGTTCATTTATAAATGAGCTACTAGTGTCTTCAGGGAGAGCGGAACCAATGATAGAGCTGCCAGCTATCAGGCCAGTGACAAACCACAACCTCCCTCTACATCTGTATACCCCCTTACCTATTCATATATATATTTAACAATTTATCTTCACAGAAGAGTGAGAATAGAATAGAAGACCAGTTCTCTGCATGAGACCATATTTGTGAAGCCTCTGGGATTAGTAGTGCTGCATTAAGAAACACCTCAACACGTTGCACCAAACTGCACCCCTCCTTGCTGTAAACAGGTTTATTGTGCGATGTGGTGGAGTCAACAACCACATAATAATACCCGTATTAATGGTACAGTCCACCGTTATTAATGGTACAGTCCACCCGTATTAATGGTACAGTCCACCCGTATTAATGGTACAGTCCACCCGTATTAATGGTACAGTCCACCCGTATTAATGTTACAGTCCACCCGTATTAATGGTACAGTCCACCCGTATTAATGGTACAGTCCACCCGTATTAATGGTACAGTCCACCCGTATTAATGGTACAGTCCACCCGTATTAATGGTACAGTCCACCCGTATTAATGGTACAGTCCACCTGTATTAATGGTACAGTCCACCCGTATTAATGGTACAGTCCACCCGTATTAATGGTACAGTCCACCCGTATTAATGGTACAGTCCACCAGTATTAATGGTACAGTCCACCTGTATTAATGGTACAGTCCACCTGTATTAATGGTACAGTCCACCTATATTACTAGCATGGTCCACACGTCATCTATTGACCTGTTTTACCCATGATTCCATACTGCATGGTTTGGCTGAATGTTACATATGGCAACATATTATAATTTGGTCTCTCAATCACAAGACAAGATTTATTCACGTATCAGGGAAATAATTTGAGGATCAGGCCAGGG
This sequence comes from Dallia pectoralis, assembly GCA_029465975.1. Taxonomy (NCBI): domain Eukaryota; kingdom Metazoa; phylum Chordata; class Actinopteri; order Esociformes; family Umbridae; genus Dallia; species Dallia pectoralis. Next base: position 21,935,016 of record CM055736.1, read on the forward strand.
ATTAGTATAATCCATAGCTGTTTTACAGAGTGTACGGTAAATGTGATGTGAACCAGAGGAGCCACCAGAGTGGTACACAGCAATGTCTGATTTCCCCTACAGATGTGAGTGTGCATTAACAGCTGTGTTCAGACCGTTATCCCAGCACCCTCCTGTGAACCGGATACGGTGAGTCGCTGCGGTCACATGACATCTCACCCAGGCTGCGGGTGTCGTTCTGGACGTCCCAAATCACATCCCATCCGGTTGAATACGGTTAAGCAGGGCTAACAGAATAGTGTGCTATTTGGGATGGGCAGAATGTGAGTGTGTGTAATGAAACGGTGAGGGAGCAATATTCTCCAGGCATCCAGCTCACGGCACACAGCGGTGTGGGGGTCTGGGAGGTGGGTGGGGAGGTCTGGGAGGTGGGGGTCTGGGAGGTGGGTGGGTGGGGAGGGAGGTCTGGGAGGTGGGGGTCTGGTGGTTCCGCCTCCCCCGGGAAGCAGAGAGAGCTGGGGATCCAATCTAAACGCTGGATCATTCCCAAGGGCATCCAGCCATCGAGTGGCACACACACACACACACACACACACACACACACACACACACACACACACACACACACACACACACACACACACACACACAGAGAGAGAGAGAGGGAGAGGGAGAGAGAGAGAGAGGGAGAGAGGGAGAGAGGGAGAGAGGGAGAGAGGGAGAGAGGGAGAGAGCCAGAGGGAGAGAGAGAGAGCCAGAGGGAGAGAGAGAGAGGAGAGAGAGAGAGAGAGAGAGAGAGAGAGAGAGAGAGAGAGAGAGAGAGAGATGGGGACAGGAGAAGCCATGCAGAACTGCAGCTGCATGCAGCACAGTATTTATGAAAACACTGTTACAGCATAAAGGCCTTTAAATCAACCAGGACACTTCTTTGTGTTGGATCATTTCTCCGTCCAGGTTGAGGCTTGGTGTTTAAACGGTTCCTGTGTTTTGGCCAACAGCATATCTGCAAAGGCTGGTGCCAGAGAGTAGAGGCTTGGGGGGTGTGGGGTGAAGGTGAGGGAGGCTTCTGAGAGTGAGGGATGGAGAGAGATAAAGAGGAAGAGAATGGAAAAGAGAGGGAAGGGGTTGCTTAGTGGAAATGCTAGGTGGACTAGAGAACTGTACCGTAAACCTTGTTGTTCCCCTTTAAAACCCTGGGCAAGAATACAACACAATGATAGATGAGTATTCTGTAAATATCTAACCTTTAACAAACTGCCTCACATAAGACACAGAATAACAATCCACACAAACCTCCATAGGATCAAGCCAAGCCACAATCTAGGAAATATTTTAGACCACTGGACCACCAGTTAACTAAACCACCCCAGATAACTAAACCACCAGATAACTAAACCACCCAAGATAACTAAACCACCCCAGTTAACTAAACCACCCCAGATAACTAAACCACCCCAGATAACTAAACCATCCCGGTTAACTAAACCACCCCAGATAACTAAACCACCCCAGATAACTAAACCATCCCGGTTAACTAAACCACCCCAGATAACTAAACCACCCCAGATAACTAAACCACCCCAGATAACTAAACCACCCCAGATAACTAAACCATCCCAGATAACTAAACCACCCCAGATAACTAAACCACCCCAGATAACTAAACCATCCCAGATAACTAAACCACCCCAGATAACTAAACCACCCCAGATAACTAAACCACCCCAGATAACTAAACCACCCCAGATAACTAAACCACCCCAGATAACTAAATCACCCCAGATAACTAAACCACCCCAGATAACTAAACCATCCCGGTTAACTAAACCACCCCAGATAACTAAACCACCCCAGATAACTAAACCACCCTAGATAACTAAACCATCCCGGTTAACTAAACCACCCCAGATAACTAAACCACCCCAGATAACTAAACCACCCCAGATAACTAAACCATCCCGGTTAACAGGCTACCTTATTTGCCATACATTTCAAATGACTGTGCGTTATGATTTATCAATAGCAAACACAGATATCTTTTTTAATTTAAAGGAAACTCTCAAGAAACGGAACATTCTGGAATTTGAATTAAAATACAAAATAATCCAGTACTTAACATTTCTGTGACAATTTTTGTTTGATGTTCATGAATGCATGATAACCCGCTAGTGACAATACCTACTAATTAAAATTCCTGAATATAATATAATTACATTTCTGCTGGTTTGGCTACCTAGACATAGCATGTCTGTGAACAGTTCAATAAACGTCCCTATTAGTTCACACACACACACACACACACACACACACAGCCCATCATCCAATAACAGACCCATTCAGTTCATTACAGTTCATCCATCAACATCATAGGTAAATTAAAGAGTGTGTCTGTGAAGCTCCCTCCAAACGTTCATCACCTGAGCGGCGGCTCAAACGTCACCCTAACTCACTACATAGTGCCCTACTTCAGACCAGAATCCTATAGACCTTGTCAAGAATAGGACTGTTTTAGGAAATAGTGTGCGATTTGGGATGCTCTCAGGCTAGTGGATAAACAGCTTTCTTCCGCCTAATAGGTGTGAACAGACACTTTTCAGACAAAATGAAGACAAAGGTTTTTTTTGGGATGATTTATAATGTTTCTCAATAATAGGTTTGGTGCAGTGCTTTATTTAGTGTTTTTTATTATTATTAGATACTTACATTTCCATCCAGTTTGTGAATAAGGAGCGCTAAATGAAGTTCAGCATGGTGTGCCATAAGCCCCTCACATCAATCACATGTAATTTATACAGCACATTTTCCTCCGCACTTCCAGTTCATATATATGGGCTCCCAGATGATGCAGCGCTTCAAGTCTTTTCAATTACTGAACGGAACCCAGAGTCCCCGCAGAGGGCGTCCAAAACTGGCTTAGCATCACCCCCGGAGTGGATGAGGACGACGACGGCCAGGGGCGCCCCGCGTATTCCAGTCTGTTTGAGCTGGAATGACGATATCATCAAACTCTGAGAGAAGATGAACGACGTTAAGAGAATTTCAATTAGAAATACGCCAGTATTTGTGCTGAAGAGAGGCGGCAAAATGTCAACGGCGTGTGACAAAAGGATTTGGCGTGTGAGGACAGAATGCTCCGGTATAATGGCAGCAGGGAAACAGGCTGACTTAAGACGTCTGAATCAGATGTGAACACGCCAGAGACACAAACCGATGCAATCACTCTGTCAATGTGTCCAAATAAAGATCATGCTGAGAATTCACCTACCTGACGGCCACTCGGAAAGAAACGTTGAGAACACATGTGTCCCAAATAGCTGTCTGTCTCCTGTCATAGTGCACTATACGTCCCATGCACACTGGTGAAACATAGTGCACTAGAACGGCCTTGGATTCCTACTGGAACGCAGATAATTATGACATTGTGAACTCAGCCAGAGTTGGCCAGTCTGTCGATAATTGCATTTTTAACTTTTGCACCCAGTCACAGGATTATTAGGGCCGTGGGAGGAGTCAGGGCAGGCAGTAAAGCCTCACACACACACACACACACACACACACACACACACACACACACACACACACACACACACACACACAGGCATTAAGGTCTTTCTGCCTCACAACACAACCACTAAACTGCTTAGCTACTAAGCTACTTTTAAACATCTTTGAACTTGTCATGTATGGTAATGAGCTGTTATAGGCGAGAACTCGACACGAAAAGGTACTTAGCTGTGATTACAGGATGCTCCCGGTTCCTCCACAGTCAGAGTGGGACGAGGAAAAGATGTATTGGTCGGTTTGAACGGCACTTCTTCAAGCGGACGCATATGAGCAGACAGAAAATTATCTGAAATTCAGTTGGTGATAAAAAAAATATAGGACGCCGAAGTTGATGACTAAATATAAACTGAAAATAAAAAGGAAATTAAATACTTTCCTCCAGACAGTGCAGGTTAGGTCAGAATGTGAACAATTAAAAATAACCTCCTATACAAATTATCCCTGTATCCTAGCTGAATACCCTATCTGAAAACTCTAGCTGAGCACCCTAACTGAGCACCCTAACTGAGCACCCTAACTGAGCACCCTAGCTGAGGCAGCCTAACTGAATACACCCTATATGAAAACACTGAATGCATTTCCAAATGAGGGATACCAGGACAGCATTTATCATTAAGGGACACCAGGACAGCATTTACCATTCACCGATACCAGGATAGCGTTTACCATTCACAGATACCAGGACAGCGTTTACCATTCACTGATACCAGGACAGCATTTATCATTAAGGGACACCAGGACAGCATTTACCATTCACCGATACCAGGACAGCATTTACCATTCACCGATACCAGGACAGCATTTACCATTCACCGATACCAGGACAGCGTTTAACATTCACTGATACCAGGACAGCATTTACCATTCACAGATACCAGGACAGCGTTTACCATTCACTGATACCAGGACAGCGTTTACCATTCACTGATACCAGGACAGCGTTTACCATTCACCGATAGAGGACAGCGTTTACCATTCACCAATAGAGGACAGCATTTACCATTCACTGATACCAGGACAGCGTTTACCATTCACCGATAGAGGACAGCATTTACCATTCACTGATACCAGGACAGTCTCAGACTCCACATCCTGTATATTATTTCACCTACATCTCAGACTCTATTTTCTGATGGTCTTTGTTCAGTTTTAGAGCTGTGGTGAGGTGTGTGAAAGCAAGTGGACATTGTAAAGCAAGTGTACATTGTGGTGAGGTGTGTATGTTGTATGTCTGGTGTGTCTTCAGTGTGTCTTCTGTGTGTCCTGTCTATGCCACAGCCTGAGTCAGGGGACCCAATGCTGCATTACTTTTCAATTAGGCTACGCCTGGCCAGTCCCCAAATTCCCCCCAGGCCCCAGACACTTCAGACTGGACTGAAGAAAGCCAGGAGGGCTGGGAGGAGCTGTCAGTGTCTCTGAAACAGGCTTTATCTGCGAGGCAGGGGACTTGTCATTCAGATGTTGCCCTGTCTAGGACGTTCTCCCTCTCTGCTCTATCTTTCTCTATCCGTCTCTCTGTTGCAAGTGGTTTGTACTGTGTCTGTCAGTAATCACCCAGTCTGTCTGTCTGTCAGTTATCACTCAGTCTGTCTGTCTGTCAGTAATCACCCAGTCTGTCTGTCTGTCAGTAATCACCCAGTCTGTCTGTCTGTCAGTTATCACCCAGTCTGTAACCCGGTCTGTCTGTCTGTCTGTCAGTTATCACCCAACATGTATTCTGTCTCTGTGTTCAAATAAACCTGCCGTTAAAATTATAGACTGATCATGTCTTTATCAGTGGGAAAATGTACAAAATCATCAGGTGATCAAATAATGTATTCATACACTGTTTATATCTATCTATCCATCCATCTATCCATCCATCTATCCATCTATCTATCTATCTATCTATATATCCATCCATCTATCCATCTATCTATCCATCTATCCACACACTCATATCTATCCATCCATCCATTTATCTATCCATCCATTTATCTATCCATCCATCTATCTATCCATCCATCTATCTATCCATCCATCTATCTATCCATCCATCTATCTATCCATCCATTTATCTATCCATCCATCTATCTATCCATCCATTTATCTATCCATCCATTTATCTATCCATCCATTTATCTATCCATCCATCTATCTATCCATCCATTTATCTATCCATCCATTTATCTATCCATCCATTTATCTATCCATCCATCTATCTATCCATCCATTTATCTATCCATCCATTTATCTATCCATCCATTTATCCATCCATCCATCTATCTATCCATCCATTTATCTATCCATCCATTTATCTATCCATCCATTTATCTATCCATCCATCCATTTATCTATCCATCCATTTATCTATCCATCCATTTATCTATCCATCCATTTATCTATCCATCCATTTATCTATCCATCCATTTATCTATCCATCCATCCATTTATCTATCCATCCATCCATTTATCTATCCATCCATTTATCTATCCATCCATTTATCTATCCATCCATTTATCTATCCATCCATTTATCTATCCATCCATCCATTTATCTATCCATCCATTTATCTATCCATCCATTTATCTATCCATCCATCCATTTATCCATCCATCCATTTATCCATCCATCCATTTATCTATCCATCCATTTATCTATCCATCCATTTATCTATCCATCCATTTATCTATCCATCCATCCATTTATCTATCCATCCATCCATTTATCTATCCATCCATCCATTTATCTATCCATCCATTTATCTATCCATCCATTTATCTATCCATCCATTTATCTATCCATCCATTTATCTATCCATACATTTATCTATCCATCCATTTATCTATCCATCCATTTATCTATCCATCCATTTATCTATCCATCCATTTATCTATCCATCCATTTATCCATCCATCCATTTATCTATCCATCCATCCATTTATCTATCCATCCATTTATCTATCCATCCATTTATCTATCCATCCATTTATCTATCCATCCATTTATCTATCCATCCATTTATCTATCCATCCATTTTATCTATCCATCCATCCATTTATCTATCCATCCATTTATCTATCCATCCATTTATCTATCCATCCATTTATCTATCCATCCATTTATCTATCCATACATTTATCTATCCATCCATTTATCTATCCATCCATTTATCTATCCATCCATTTATCTATCCATCCATTTATCTATCCATACATTTATCTATCCATACATTTATCTATCCATCCATTTATCTATCCATACATTTATCTATCCATACATTTATCTATCCATACATTTATCTATCCTTACATATATCCACACACCCATATATCCATCCAATCATTTATCCAACCATCTATCCTTCCAAGAGAGCGATATTACACCCCGGCTTGAATTTCTGATTTGTTTCCACATGGAGAATGCTATTGAGGCTGGTTGTGAGGGAGTTTTAGGGTTGTAAAGGACTTACCCAGTTACACACCCAAACCGGGGCGTCAGCAGTGACCAGATGCTTGGAAATACCCTCTCATATTTCCTTAATTAACCTGTGTGACCTAGACAACAGGTATTCTGTGAGGGCAAACACGCTACTGATTCTTAATTAGCTACATCCATGTCCTGTGTGTCCTTTTGGACTGAGCGTGTGTGTGTGTGTGTGTAAAGGCCTGAGAGGATTACAGGCGTCTAAAGCAGAAATGCTAAATGTAAATAACGTGAGTTAAAAGTGGCCCGGCCCAAATGCCCCCCCTAGTGGCCAGGGCCCATCAGGGGTATTCTCTGGAGAAGAACTCAGCAATGTGTGTTCCAAGCCAGGTATTTAAAATGCACCTGTTCAGATAAGGCTAAAGGTGATACAAACAAATCTATTTGCAGGCCAACTGAAATCTGTGAGCACTTTGGCATTGTGTTCTATTGAAACGTGTGGAAATGTAGACATGGTAGTGTTCCTTTGAACAAATTTCTACCTTTGTGTGTGTGTGTAAAGCCTGTCTTTGTCTTATACGTGTTTGTATGTGAGCAGAGAATTATAAAGAAGGCCTTATGACATCTGTGAAAGCATCTAGAATACAAACGTAGGAAGGCCTTATGACATCTGTGAAAGCATCTAGAATACAACCGTAGGAAGGCCTTATGACATCTGTGAAAGCATCTAGAATACAACTGTAGGAAGGCCTTATGACATCTGTGAAAGCATCTAGAATACAACCGTAGGAAGGCCTTATGACATCTGTGAAAGCATCTAGAATACAACCGTAGGAAGGCCTTATGACATCTGTGAAAGCATCTAGAATACAACTGTAGGAAGGCCTTATGACATCTGTGAAAGCATCTAGAATACAACCGTAGGAAGGCCTTATGACATCTGTGAAAGCATCTAGAATACAACCGTAGGAAGGCCTTATGACATCTGTGAAAGCATCTAGAATTCAACCGTAGGAAGGCCTTATGACATCTGTGAAAGCATCTAGAATACAACCGTAGGAAGGCCTTATGACATCTGTGAAAGCATCTAGAATACAACCGTAGGAAGGCCTTATGACATCTGTGAAAGCATCTAGAATACAACCGTAGGAAGGCCTTATGACATCTGTGAAAGCATCTAGAATACAACCGTAGGAAGGCCTTATGACATCTGTGAAAGCATCTAGAATACAACCGTAGGAAGGCCTTATGACATCTGTGAAAGCATCTAGAATACAACCGTAGGAAGGCCTTATGACATCTGTGAAAGCATCTAGAATACAACCGTAGGAAGGCCTTATGACATCTGTGAAAGCATCTAGAATACAACCGTAGGAAGGCCTTATGACATCTGTGAAAGCATCTAGAATACAACCGCTTCCACTAAATCACAATAACACTTCTAAAATGGTGGGTCCTCTTTACATTTGTTGTCTCAGCTTCACTCCTGCCTGAATGAACAAATGTGATAGCCTCAAATTAAGGCCAACCCACCTCGCTGAATATTGTTCTAATGTGGGGATCCCAGTTTAAATTCCCATTAACCCTGACATCAGCGGCAGAGGAGGAAGACATTTGTTTGAATGAGGAAGTTGAAACCCACTGTTCTGAAGCTATTGCACCCTGTTAGTTTTATGAACTACATCCGTGTCTCCACTCAAAATAACACAATCTCCAGAATATCGCACTTTCTTTCTCATGCAATTACATTTTACAGGGAAGACTCTGGAACTCTGGAGTATTGAATTGTACCCATGTTCCCGAAAAAATCACCACCAGCCAACTAGTTGACGTATTTCTAAGATCCGTTACCTAACACAAAAGGCAAATCTATATTCTGGTAAAAACACCATACCACACCCCAGTTAATTTGATGACACTTCCATTGTATTGTTATAGTATGGTTTGTGTGTATACACTGATACATTATGACCACTCACACGTGAAGCGAATAATGTTGATCATCTCAAAACAATGACACACGTCGAGGTCTAAGCAAACAATGAGTTCTCATAGTCCACACTTTGGGTGCAAGAGAAATGGGCTGTAGTGAAGACCTGAGTGACATGGGAGTGGTCAAATTGTTATTGCCAGACGACTGGGTCAGAGCTCACGGCACACATTGTTTGGGAATGATTTGAGGTACATGATGAAGAGTTCAAGGTGTTTCCTGATCTCATCCGAATGAGCATCTCTGGGTTGTGCTGGACCAACACGTCTGATCCACGGCGACTCCACCTTACGTCAACTTACAGGACTTGAAGGATCTGCTGATCATTTCTTGATGCCAGATACAACAGAACACCTCATGGTCTTGTAGAGTTCATGCTTTGGCAGGTTGGCACTGTTTTGCCGGCACGTGAAAGATGAACAGCATATTAGGCAGATGTCATAATGTTCTGGTACAGGTTGCACAAACCTACAGTTACATCTCTGTCCCACTCTCAACTCCCGTAGAAATCAGACTGTAACTCTCATCTCTACAGTGTTGAAAAACTCAATGTATTTCCTTATAGAATCATACAGTAACTGCCAAATAGATTCTGTGAAAGCTACTTACAAATAGAACTACATATGCCAAAGCTTTAGAATTAGTTTGATTGCTGTCTTTTCCAAAATAAATTAAATAATTCCCAAATCTACACCAGGAGAAGACCTCTAATTATGCCACAAGGGACTATAGCTTGTTAAAACAGACAGGGGGATTTTGACTGTGCTGGTGACTGAGCTTAGCAGCATATTATGAATGAGAAAAGCTATATTTTTAATCTTACAATGTCTACAGACTTGTAGCGGTATACAGGATAGACGGAAGAGATGTTGCACAAAGGGCAATTCTTATTTCTTTTTTACATTGCCTGGGGCTTCATGGGAGGACGTTGAGTCAGGATCTCCTCAACCCTTGGAGGCTTCATGGGAGGACGTTGAGTCAGGATCTTCTCAACCCTTGGAGGCTTCATGGGAGGACGTTGAGTCAGGATCTTCTCAACCCTTTCACCAGTTCAGATGTTGAGTCAGGATCTTCTCAACCCTTTCACCAGTTCAGATGTTGAGTCAGGATCCTCTCAACCCTTTCGCCAGTTCAGATGTTGAGTCAAGATCTTCTCAACCTTTGGCCTATTCAGACTTTGAGTCATGATCTTCGCCTGTTCAGATACATTGCGATCTGTCTGATTTGTAGTGTTTCCTCCGGGTTGGTTCAGGTGTTCCATCGTGGGTGACAGTAGACCCAGGCTCCAGTCTACCTTCCAGTCTGTGTTCCCGTGACATTCACTCAAGTCCTGGAGCACAGATCTTTGAGTCTTTCCAAATCTGTCAGGTCTCCCATGTAAAAGGATTTTTCCCAGAATGTTGTTCTGTCGTTGGCAGGTAGGAATCTAGTATATTTACAGTTTAGACATTCAAATGACTTACATTTAGTGCATTAAGATGTCCAAGTTGGACAACCAGAGGTGGTAGAATTATTGTCATTGTTTGAAATGCTAAATTAGAATTTTAAACTCACATATTGAGCCAGATGTTTAATAGTTCAGTACAATCTCCGTCAACATAGTAGAATATTACCAGAGAATCTTTCTGCCTCCACAGCAGCACTTTCACAACCAGTGGGCAAAAATCTTTAAGCACATCCAGTTTCTCACCGCTTCAACATTTTTCTTTTCCTCAGAACGTTTTGCAGAACACAGTGTCAAACAGACGATTAATCTTTAGCTGGACTAGCGCAGTCACAGCGCTAGCCTCATGGCCACAAGCTGAGAGAAAAAGTCAATCATTTCAAGCCTGGTGGAATTACACAGTCAAGCCGTTCACATGTTCACCCTCATTGCCAGAAACATTCAAATGTTGTCCAGGACATCTGTATTTTGTACACTCTGACGGTTGATTAATTTCAGTAAATATTGGCAGATTCATTATCAGTTTTAAAATCTTAGCCTCCTCTGCATCTTTCAACCGGCACTGCACTTTCTGTGTCAATAAAATCTACAAGCGTAAACGGTGTCTCTGACAACCAGTGTCTCCCTGGAGGAGTGGTGAGCGTCACCAGCGTACTTGGCTAGATGACCTCACGTGGGCTTGGGGACACAGGCCAACTTCAACCTGCGGTTAATGGATGAGTCCCGGAGCTGCTCGCAGTTACAAGAGGGATTGGATGAGTCAGCTGCTCCCCACAGATAACTGGGAGCTCTAGTACACACTGGATAACAGAATGCCCAGATAAGGCAGAGAGAGTTGTATTTGTACAATGCAGCGTTATACAATCACAAAATGAAAACAAGCCTGCGTAAAACACACACACACACAGTTGATGTATACACAAATAAATGTAGATAAACTGTATATACATACATAAACACATAATGAAATATGTGCATACTACACACGCACACAAATACTTACCAACGGTCCTTAGACAGAGCCTCATGAATAAATCAACAGATGCAAAGCAAACGCAAGGTCTGCTGTAGGACAGAGAAAGCACACACACACACACACACACACACACACCAACACACACACAGTTCTTGAAATCAGAAGCGAGAACTAAAAGGAATTTCAGTCTGGGTACTCAACACCTCTTCATAAGAAGGTTACTTAGCATAATACGTGAAGATTCAATTAAGTGTTCATTATACAGTATTTACCTAAAACTAGTCTTCAGTCCCGGGCGTAACATGAAAGTCACTTGGTTAACTAACCATAACATCTTTCATATTGACATCAGCTGACACAAGTGTCGATTGACAACTCAAATGTTTCACTGTGCTCTACATTTTCTAGAGCCCTTACATTTCTGGAACTGGTTTAGAGTTTTGGTAGCCAGGTAAATACGAAGACCAGGTGGAATGATTTTTACAACTTTAAACACCTGAGTTCATATGACATTTCCTTTTTACCACTCAGGACACCAGAGTGTAAATCAGAGACCATTATTCTGGTTCGAGCACCTAAGTCTATATCACATCTCTACTGCCATGTGACACAGTGCCACTCATGAAAATATCTAAACAGTCTACTTGGTTGATATCTCAGTGTGCCCTGCTTTTCATTGAACTGAAGCTCTGGGCTCCAGAGACAGTCAGACACTGCCACCTGCTGGTGAAGTGGGGGTAAAGCAAGGCATGGGTATGCTTGCTTGTATTGTCTCTCACAGGCTCTTGGGGTCAGGATTGCAAAGGCAACAAATAATATCTTTTAGCGTAGAAGTGTGTTTGTACAAAAAAAATCTTTAGTGAATTTAAGAAAGCGACTATTCATTTAATCTAAAGGCAGAGATACACAGAGTATATATTTGGAAGACAAATAATGTTTAGCCTCTAACTCTACATCATAAAACATGTAGAAAGAATTCAAAGAGTTGTAATCATTCATTAATTATTACCTCCACTGTGCACATGGTCTAGTTATTGATTAAGTTACTTATTAAGAACTAAATTGGGATTATTAATATTATTAATACGTTTCTAAATACAGACATTTATAAATGATAAGCTTTTCGTGTAATTTCATGTAGCATAATTTAAAGCGTGTACTATTTAAAAAAAGTCAAAAGTCAAACAACTCCTTGGTTAGAATTGGTTTTCAGGGCAGGTTAAAGCACTTGACTCAATTACATGTCAGAAAGATGTAAACACCACCCCGAAAAACCAGAGGAACAAGACTGTAATCATCAACCGGCAAACTGCACAGACTATGTAAATTAGAGAATAAAAACCCAGTAAACTGTCAACTCAACTGAGGGGTCTAGAGTCTCCAGAATATCCCTGAGACTCTCGAAGTGGAAAGAAGAACCGACCTTTACATTATTACCCCCGGAGTCGGAGCAGCTCTCTGCGTCCACAGTTTCATCTGTCAGTATCTGGGTGTCTCTCCACAGCATAGGCCTCCTCCAACTTAAGCTGTGTAGCAGTGGGCAGCATACCAGGGGCAGTGTGGCACAGACTCTCTGTCATCTGTTGTGTCAACCTTCAGGATGTCAGAGACTTTGGATGAGACTACAGGGTTGTCACTGATCATAAACACATAAAAAAGATTAGATGATAAGGAACAATCAATTCTTCTACGTGATGGATGCAGGAGATATGGGCAGGAGTAAAGACCAGAGCAACATAAACAACGACCAAATTGGTATGGCCAGGTGACTGGGTCAGAGCATTTCTGCTCCAAGTCAGCAGTGGTGAGTACCTACACAGCGGTGAGTACCTACACGCAGCGGTGAGTACCTACACGCAGCGGTGAGTACCTACACGCAGCGGTGAGTACCTACACGCAGCGGTGAGTACCTACACGCAGCGGTGAGTACCTACACGCAGCGGTGAGTACCTACACGCAGCGGTGAGTACCTACACGCAGCGGTGAGTACCTACACGCAGCGGTGAGTACCTACACAGTGGTGAGTACCTACACAGTGGTGAGTACCTACACAGTGGTGAGTACCTACACGCAGCGGTGAGTACCTACACGCAGCGGTGAGTACCTACACGCAGCGGTGAGTACCTACACGCAGCGGTGAGTACCTACACGCAGCGGTGAGTACCTACACGCAGCGGTGAGTACCTACACAGTGGTGAGTACCTACACGCAGCGGTGAGTACCTACACAGTGGTGAGTACCTACACAGTGGTGAGTACCTACACAGTGGTGAGTACCTACACACAGTGGTGAGTACCTACACACAGTGGTGAGTACCTACACACAGTGGTGAGTACCTACACAGTGGTGAGTACCTACACAGTGGTGAGTACCTACACAGTGGTGAGTACCTACACGCAGCGGTGAGTACCTACACGCAGCGGTGAGTACCTACACGCAGCGGTGAGTACCTACACGCAGCGGTGAGTACCTACACAGTGGTGAGTACCTACACGCAGCGGTGAGTACCTACACGCAGCGGTGAGTACCTACACAGTGGTGAGTACCTACACAGTGGTGAGTACCTACACAGTGGTGAGTACCTACACAGTGGTGAGTACCTACACACAGTGGTGAGTACCTACACAGTGGTGAGTACCTACACAGTTACACAGTGGTGAGTACCTACACACAGTGGTGAGTACCTACACAGTGGTGAGTACCTACACAGTGGTGAGTACCTACACAGTGGTGAGTACCTACACAGTGGTGAGTACCTACACACAGTGGTGAGTACCTACACAGTGGTGAGTACCTACACAGTGGTGAGTACCTACACAGTGGTGAGTACCTACACAGTGGTGAGTACCTACACAGTGGTGAGTACCTACACACAGTGGTGAGTACCTACACAGTGGTGAGTACCTACACACAGTGGTGAGTACCTACACACAGTGGTGAGTACCTACACAGTGGTGAGTACCTACACAGTGGTGAGTACCTACACACAGTGGTGAGTACCTACACACAGTGGTGAGTACCTACACACAGTGGTGCAAGGAGGGACACACCACATTGTGGGAGGTGTGATGCTCTGGCCAATGCTCTGCTGGCATTCGGATGACGTCAATTTGACATGTGCCACCTACCTAAACATTGTTACAGACTACGGTATTTCCTGATGGCAGTGGCCTCCTTAGGCAGGATAATGCACCCTGCCACACTGCACACATTGTCTGGGAACAATTTGAAAAACACGATGAAGAGTTCAAGGTGTTGCCTGGCCTTGGCAGGTCAGCGCTGATTTGGCAGCACACGGAGGACCAACAGCTTATTACGGTGGGTCCTGCATAGGGTGGTCATAATGTTTTGGCTCATCAATGTACGTACTCTGGTAATTGAAAGCAGAGTTTTTCACCATGCGTGACAGGGGATGAAGTGGTGAAATGCAGCTACAGAGGACTCAGACGTAGAATAAATATTGCTATTGGGGATCAGTGCCATTAGCCGCTTTCCGCTTGTGTAACAACGTGTCGTGCGGGACTGTGGTGGGGGGTTAGGACCAGGCAGGACTGGGCCCAGCTAGGGGGGTTAGAACCAGGCAGGACTGGGCCCAGCTAGGGGGGTTAGAACCAGGCAGGACTGGGCCCAGCTAGGGGGTTAGAACCAGGCAGGACTGGGCCCAGCTAGGGGGGGTAGGAGCAGGCAGGACTGGGCCCAGCTAGGGGGGTTAGAACCAGGCAGGACTGGGCCCAGCTAGGGGGGTTAGAACCAGGCAGGACTGGGCCCAGCTAGGGGGTTAGAACCAGGCAGGACTGGGCCCAGCTAGGGGGGGTAGGAGCAGGCAGGACTGGGCCCAGCTAGGGGGGTTAGAACCAGGCAGGACTGGGCCCAGCTAGGGGGACTTAGAACCAGGCAGGACTGGGCCCAGCTAGGGGGGTTAGAACCAGGCAGGACTGGGCCCAGCTAGGGGGGTTAGAACCAGGCAGGACTGGGCCCAGCTAGGGGGGCCCAGCTAGGGGGTAGCAGGCAGGACTGGGCCCAACTAGGGGGGTTAGGACCAGGCAGGACTGGGCCCAGCTAGGGGGTTAGGACCAGGCAGGACTGGGCCCAGCTAGGGAGGTTAGGACCAGGCAGGACTGGGCCCAGCTAGGGGGGGTTAGGAGCAGGCAGGTCTGGGCCCAGCTAGGGGGGTTAGAACCAGGCAGGACTGGGCCCAGCTAGGGGGGTTAGGGAACAGGAGCCATAGGGTCTGGACAGAAGTAGAGCACTACATAGGGAAGTGGGTGTTATTTGGGACAGCTGCAGTCAGGAGGCAGCCAGGGGTTAAGCTGAACATGCGTTCAGCGTGGTCCTACTCTGAAAGGCACCTTTAACCCACATAGACAGTTACTGATTAGTGGTTGTTGTGTGTGTGCATGTGTGTGTGTGCATGTGTGTGTGTTTGTGAGAGGCACATTACCGCTGAACACAAAGCAGAGAGTACTGGGAACAAACTCTGCAGTTAAATGGGGAGTGAAAGAGCTGGGTTGTCACACAATACAGTGGATAGAAAGTCTACACACCCCTGGTTTGTGATGTGAAAAACGAAACAAAGATAAATCATGTCAGAACATTATTCACCTCTAATGTGTTAGCTATAGAAATGAACAATTCAATTGAAAAACAAACTGAGGTCTTTAAGGGGGAAAATTAAAACCTCACAATAACCTGGTTGTATTTTCCTGACATTTTCTTAGTTGCATCTCAGAGCAAAAGCCACGGTCCACAGAGAGCTTCCAAAGCATCAGAGGGATCTCATTGTGGAAAGATATCAGTCAGGAGAAGGGTACAAAAGTATTTCCAAAACTTTACATATATCATGGAACACTGTGAAAGCAGTCATCATCAAGTGGAGTAAATATGGCACAACAGAGACATTACCAAAAACTAGACGTCCCTCCATAATTGATGAAAAGACGTGAAGAGGCCTACAGCAACATTAAAGGAGTATTGGCTGTGTGCAACATGTGACAACAATCTCACGTATTCTTCATATGTATGGGCTATGGGGTAGGGTAGCAAGATGGAAGCATTTATTACGGAGAAAAACATCCAAGCCTGGCTGAATTGTGCAAAAACAAACCTTGGTTTCAGGGTCTGATGAAACCAAGGTTGAACTTTTCGCAAAAACAACACTGCACATAAACCAAAGAACACCATACCCACAATGAAGCATGGTGGTGGCAGCATCATGCTTTGGGACTGTTTTTCTTCAACTGGAACCGAGACCTTAGTCAGGGCGGAGGGAATTATGAACAGTTCCAAATGCAATTTAGCCACAAAACCTTCAGGTTTCCATTAGAAAGCTTCAATTTCATTGTTCATGTTATGGGTCACTTTAAAAGTGGAATGTTCTGACATGATTTTTCTTTGTCCAAAAAATTTGTCTAATTTTTTCACATCGCAGGTTTAACAGTTACAGACATGTAAGCTATGTAATAGAAATCCCCTAAATAATACCTTCTCTCCCGTAAACAATACCCCCGATTCCCTTACCAATACCCGTTACCCTAACCAATACCTCCTAATCCCTAACCAATACTTCCTAACCCCTAACCAATACACCCTAAGCAATACCTCCTAACCCCTAACCACTAACCCCTACCTGTGGGGATAAACGTGGCAGGTTATACAATCTTTTGGGAAAGTATCATGTTTTGTTGTACATACAGTAAGTGTTATCTCACATTCTCATACACACAGAGAAACACACTCACTCAGTGTCAACAAAATGATAAAGTACCAAGTGACAGACTATTGTGATAATATGCTCATTGACAGCTACATGGACCATTAGAAGAGTTTGAACTGTAAGTGAGCATATAATGAAAACAGTCTGTCTATTTGTACTTCATCACATTGTTGTGAGTTTGCGTGTGTTTAAGGGAGTGTGTGTGAGTGTGTGCAGGCGTGCATGCAAAAGGCTACTAGATAATGTTAATGAAAAAAGCATTATAACAGAAGGGTTCACAGATGATATATGTTGAGTTCGGGGGCATTGAACCCGAGTGGGAAATGTTCAAAGCTTCTATTGCTGAAACTGCGACGGTGAGCTGTGGTCTCAAGGTCTTAGGTGCCTCAGGGGGCGGTAACCCTTAAACACTGTGGTGGACACCGGTGGTTAGGGAAACTGTCCGACTGAAGAAGGGATATCTCTGAAGGTCTCCATAGACGGTTGCAGGGTACCGGTGGGCCCAAAGGGCTGCAGCCTTGGCAGTGGAGTTTGGAGAGGCTATGGGTTAGGCTTCGGTCGGCTTCTGGAAAACCGTTTGGCACCTCAGAAGTGGGAAACGGGGAACCATACAAGCTGAGTGTGAAGCGGCTGGGATGAGGATTAGCACCTCTAAATCTGAGGCCATGACTTTCAGCAGGTAACCGGGGGATTGCATACTCCGGGTAGGTATCTTAACCGCAAGAGCTGAGCCAGAAGGCAAAACTCTCGATCTAAATGTCAATGTTTGTTCCAACCATCACCTATGGTCATGAAGGCTGGGTGATGACTGAAAGAACGAGATTGTGTGTACAAACGGCCAAAATGGGTTAACACAGGAAGGTGGCAGTCCTCTCCCTTAGGGACATGGTGAGAAGCTGCTCCTTCGCGTAGAAGAGCCTGTTGAGGTGGTTCGGGCATCTGGTAAGGAAGGGAGGTGTTCCTAGCACGTCCAGCTGGGAGAAGGCCTCTGTGAATACCCAGGACTAGGTGGAGAGGTTATGGATAACCAGGGAAAGGAAAGTTTGGGCCCCTTGCAAGAGCTGCTGCCCCCAGGACCCGAACCCGGATAAGCGGTTGAAGATGAGATGTAACACATTGAGAAACATTTTAAATAAAATAATACATATTGTGGTACAGTGGAAAATCTTTGATTAAACATCACGTTAACAATACAGTGCACTCTGGGATTGATAATTGATACATCATAATATGATTGAAGCCTATTTGTTTAAGGAGGGATGCAGAAAATAAAGGAGAGTAGAGTGTTGTTATCTAGAATTGTTTAAATAAAGGAGAGTAGAGTGTTGTTATCTAGAATTGTTTAAATAAAGGAGAGTAGAGTGTTGTTATCTAGAATTGTTTAAATAAAGGAGAGTAGAGTGTTGTTATCTAGAATTGTTTTGACATATCAAACATTCGCAGATGCATATCAACTGATCACCGTCCATCTGTTTAAATGCGCCCAGAAGTAATTTTTTTTACAATGTTAAAAAATGCTAAATGTATTTTAACCCCCAATTTCTAAATGTCTGTGTTTTCCGGTATTTAATCCGGTGCAGAACATATGGTTTTAATTCAGGCAGATTTACTCTGCGCAAACTGACTCATGACAATTCTGAAATCCTAGCCGCACGTGAATGATTTCATGTGACTTAATTGCTCGTATTTTATGAAGTACTAGTAAAATATTCTGCAGTAATAGCTCCAAGCACAAAGAACAAAAGAGATTATAGTTCTACTTTAATAGTAATTAAGACATACAGGTGTTGCCTTAGTAAAAGCCACGTAACCAGGTAACATACTACAATTCATGACATATGTTCTTTCAGATACTGTTTACCAGTCTACGAGGAGTCTGGCAAATGTAGTAAAATGTTAAGAGAGCATCGCATTTACCATTGTAGACTTTCAGAAGTGATTATTTGTGCTTCTGCTATTTCTGCTGGTTTTCAAAAAGAATATTTATTGTCCTGGAGAGGCATAATCAAACATTTTTTTACACCACAATGTCATACATACACACTTCTCTGAACTCTAATTTCAGTAATCCGTTAATTTTGCCTCAGTGCACTGCTTGTTTAAAGCTCGTCAGAACAAAGCACATGTTGAGATGCGTTCATATAATTTCAGAATCATTTCAGGAATAAAGGCCCTAGCGATACACAAAAATACAATACGGCCCTTCATAGTCACACTAAAATATAGTGCTTCAGAAAGAGCAGTTCTTTGATGTTTTACTTTGGGGGCATGAATATGGCCTGTGGGCCTTTCTTTATCTGTAGGAGGATATCTATACGTGTGCACATTGGCACCGGACAGCATTTTCATAGTAGAGATCTTTAGATTGCCTGCTTGCATGTGAGTGTGTTCACAAAATAGATGGTTGGAACTCCTTCTCCAGAGTCTTCAGAAGAAGCCCTGCTCTGAGCCTGATGTCCATAAGTCCCTGGCTTGTCTCAACACCCCTGCTCCTTCAACTCAGCTTGGGTTACTAAATACAGTTTCAAATGAGATCCAAAAACAGGCAGTCCTGGTCTGTCCAGAGCAAACACAAAGCTTCCGAGGACAATAATTACCAGAAGCCCTGATGTGTGGCTGAAAGGAGATTCAGCTTCTCTGAGTTCCAAATGGAGGTCCACACTACCACTGTATTGGGTTAAGGGTGCTATTTAAGGGCCCTAACTGGACCCAGGGATCTGTTCTGGTGTGACACAAAGTACACAACGTGTTTTGTTTTTGTTTAAGTCTGACCAGACGGCCATGTTTTCTTTGAATCTGTCAGTCACCTAGCTACCCTATCATCTAATGATGTGTTAAATATCGTCAGCCGGTGGAGTCAGGAAATCTGCCTTTTCTGTTAAATGAATGACAGACACAATTCTTGGATCATTCAAATCCTATATAAGAAATAATAGTGGAAATAATTGGATATAATAGTGGAAATAATAGTGGAAATAATAGTGGAAATAATAGTGGAAATAATAGTGGAAATAAGTGGAAATAACAATGGAAATAACAGTGGAAATAACAATGGAAATAACAGTGGAAATAACAATGGAAATAATAGTGGAAATAATAGTGGAAATAATAGTGGAAATAATAGTGGAAATAATAGTGGAAATAATAATGGAAATAATAGTGGAAATAAGTGGAAATAATAGTGGAAATAAGTGGAAATAATAGTGGAAATAAGTGGAAATAATAATGGAAATAATAATGGAAATAATAGTGGAAATAATAGTGGAAATAATAATGGAAATAATAGTGGAAATAAGTGGAAATAATAGTGTAAATAATAGTGTAAATAATAGTGGAAATAAGTGTAAATAATAGTGGAAATAATAGTGTAAATAATAATGGGGAAAAAATTGTGTAAATAATAGTGTAAATAAGTGGAAATAATAGTGGAAATAATAGTGGAAATAATAGTGGAAATAATAATGGAAATAATAGTGTAAATAATAGCCCCCCCCCGACTATTCTTTTGGCTGGAATAAAAACGGTATGGAATGTAGTCAAGGTCACTAAAAATACACCCAAAATGTAACTTCTCCAACACAGCCAATATGTTTTTGAACAGCCAGGATATGTATGTCAGCACGTGTCATAATTTAAGTCAAAATTACCCTGTAATTGAACCCACAGATGCTCCAGATACTGAACTAGTCTAAAAGCCAATTTTATGCAGTATTTAATCAGCACAATAGTTTTTAGCTGTGCTAACGTAATCGCAAAAGGGCTTTATAAAGATCAATTAACTTTTTAAAATGATAAACCTGTATTAGCAAATACAACCTGCCACTGGAACAGATGTGACAGATGCTAATAATAGCCGTCCGTACACACATGTAGACATTCCATTACAAATCAGACGTTTTCAACAGTCATTTACAACATTAACAATGTCTACACCACATTTCTTAACAATTTAACGCCATTATAATAGAAATAAAATATTATTTCAAAAGCAAGGTCATTTTGTAAGTGACCCCAAACTTTTGAGTTGTAACGTATTTATCACATTTGTCAGACAGTTACTAAAATGTCACAAAAAATAAATAATCGACCCTGTAGAGTTAGAAATCAGTGTTATATCTGATTAACTGTTGTGTCCTCAATGATGGTCTAATAATTGTCCCTTAATTAACAGAATCATTATTACTGTTTATGAATTTGCATTAATTTTTAGCCTATCCATTAAGTGCAAAACATTAAAGGGCCTTTGAACATGACTTCTAGCTGTTTCTGAGATGCATTATGTTACATTGTATGAGAAACAGCTTTTCTAAAGACACCAATGGATCTAGTCCATAGAAACATTAGCCTCTGTCAGTATCTATAGCATGTTGCTGGGTCAGGGGTTTGAACAATGGAGCTAGATATTCTATAGGTTTGTACAGGTATAAAAGCAAGGGTTAAACCAGGAAGAAAGACAGTTCAGAGGCAGCAACCAGCAGCACAGTAACCAAACATGACCAACATGAACATGGGCAAGGTAAGTACTGAGGAAGTATTTTATTGTTTAATATGCTTATATATGTATTATACCTGTTAGAATGTTATCCTAAAAGGCACTATGCTTTAGCATCTCAAACTACAACAACGTGACTTACATATTATATGGATATTTTTTATTCATATGAATACATTATTCAATACCATTTTTTCCATTCTATTAATTTTCAGATCACCTTCTATGAGGAGAGGAACTTCCAGGGTCGTTCCTATGATTGCAACAGCGACTGCAGTGATATGAGCTCTTATCTGAGCAGGTCTCAGTCCTGCAGGGTTCACAGCGGCTGTTGGATGATGTATGAGCGCAACAACTACATGGGAAACCAGTACTTTCTGAAGAGGGGCGAGTACCCTGACTTCATGCAGCACTTTGGAATGAGTGATAGCATCAGGTCCTGCCGCATGATCCCCATGCACAGAGGAAACTACAGGATGAGGATCTACGAGAGAGAAAGCTTCGGAGGTCAGATGCACGAGATGATGGACGACTGTGACTCCATCATGGATCGTTACAGCATGTCCAGCTGTATGTCCTGCAACGTGATGGAGGGACACTGGCTGATGTACGAGCAGCCCCACTTCAGAGGCAGGATGATGTACATGAGGCCTGGAGAGTACAGGAACTTCAACATGGGTGGAATGAGTGGCATGAGGTTCATGAGCATGAGGCGTATCATGGATTCCTGGTACTAAATATTGCTACTTGTACGGTACCTTTATTTTGAATAAAAATAATTTAATTTGAAAATATCCCGCTACGTGAAAGTTCGCATTTCATAATTACAGTAGTTTTACAGTGTCACAGTAACTTAGAGATAATTTGCTATGGTAGATATGTAAAAACGGAAATACAGTATACAGTCAAAAATTCTGACAAAAATCCATTCAAGTGAATTGGTACTTCACATTGAAATATCATGCACCGAAGATACCAGAAATCCACATACATGTTTAGAATAACCAATTAATGTTTATCCAGACATGAAGTCATGAAACACATATTTTGATATTTGATATATTATTTAGATTGAAGTCCAAGACCTCCTGTAAAAAATCTGTTAAATGTGCATTGTGTTGATGCTCTGGAGAACCGTTGGACACCATCTGATCAAGGTCACAACGACTGTATCTTCGGCTGACGTGGCATCAGGGATAATTCATAAGTGAGAGGATACATTTACTGAGTGCTCTACACTAAGCCTACATCAAAACATTTTGACGAATATAATTGAGAGGAGGGCAGGTTTTACTTTTACCTTTTGGAAAACAAGGGGCCTCAACCAGCCTTCAAGAGAAGCTCAGAAGTTCATTTGCACTGTTTCCTCTGATAATATATACTTACTCCAAACAAACGCCTGAAGAATAACTCCCATATCAAATTTACAAGGTAGATGGGTGGGACACAGCAGCTTTAATACCAGAGCAAAAGGTTTGGCAATTTTGTATTGCCAGTCAGTACAAAACCACTATATGACTATGAGATGATTATATTAAGTGATATTGATGCTACCACAATCAATTTCAACATTGTGGTCCACTTGCATCGTTCAAGCCAACAACCCGGAGCGCATCTGCAAAGGAGAATGGGAGAAAATCTCCGGACAATGTGCACAAAGCTGATACATTACTTAGCAAAAGACTCAAAGCAGATACATACTTAGCAAAAGACTCAAAGCTGATACATTACTTAGCAAAAGACTCAAAGCAGATACATACTTAGCAAAAGACTCAAAGCTGATACATACTTACCAAAAGACTCAAAGCAGATACATACTTAGCAAAAGACTCAAAGCTGATACATACTTAGCAAAAGACTCAAAGCTGATACATACTTACCAAAAGACTCAAAGCAGATACATACTTAGCAAAAGACTCAAAGCTGATACATACTTAGCAAAAGACTCAAAGCTGATACATTACTTAGCAAAAGACTCAAAGCTGATACATTACCTAGCAAAAGACTCAAAGCAGATACATACTTAGCAAAAGACTCAAAGCGGATACATACTTACCAAAAGACTCAAAGCTGATACATACTTACCAAAAGACTCAAAGCTGTTATTACACCGAGTGGTGGCTATACTAAATATTAATGTGTGGGGGTTAAATGCTTATGCAAGTATCACAAATATTATTATTATTAGCTCACTTCTGGGTTTCAACTGCGATAAACAGAAACACACATGTGAATTGAACTAGCTCCATACATGTGCTTTTAAGACTCGATTCCAGACACAAGCCTTTTCTTGTCCTTTCTGAAGAGGCATCTACAGTGTCCCTGATTATAGGCAACTCTTCCCTGGCAGAGCAGAGAGACATCATCAACATTTTTTCATTAGCAGGGGTCATTGTGAATGTGCACAAATCTCCGCTCCTGCCAATAATTGGATACAGAATTTTCTTTAAAAAAACATGTAAAATAAAGAGCACAGGCAGAGCCATATTTTGTTAATATAAACAGATTACTTTTATTTGTATTATTAATTCATTTATTTAGGAATTGTTTCAATGTTATTTGACATTACAGATATATCAATTTCACTAAGCAATGTGCAGCACTTTGTTGAAGTGAGAAATAATAAAAGGACACAAACTTAATATTGGTCTTAAATTGCAGTTTGTAAAAAGAAAAAATTGTATTGTGTCATCAGCATCGTGAATGAAATTGCAGTGTGACTAGAGTGAATCGTAACATGCATAATAAACATAATAGGAAAACATACACATAAGAGTCAACTGTTTGTTCATTTAATAGATTTATTGGTTAATTGTTCATCAAGCAATATTTAGTACCAGGAATCCATGATACGCCTCATGCTCATGAACCTCATGCCACTCATTCCACCCATGTTGAAGTTCCTGTACTCTCCAGGCCTCATGTACATCATCCTGCCTCTGAAGTGGGGCTGCTCGTACATCAGCCAGTGTCCCTCCATCACGTTGCAGGACATACAGCTGGACATGCTGTAACGATCCATGATGGAGTCACAGTCGTCCATCATCTCGTGCATCTGACCTCCGAAGCTTTCTCTCTCGTAGATCCTCATCCTGTAGTTTCCTCTGTGCATGGGGATCATGCGGCAGGACCTGATGCTATCACTCATTCCAAAGTGCTGCATGAAGTCAGGGTACTCGCCCCTCTTCAGAAAGTACTGGTTTCCCATGTAGTTGTTGCGCTCATACATCATCCAACAGCCGCTGTGAACCCTGCAGGACTGAGACCTGCTCAGGTAAGAGCTCATATCATTGCATTCACTGTTGCAATCATAGGAACGACCCTGGAAGTTCCTCTCCTCGTAGAAGGTGATCTGAAAACAGTGATTCATATATATGAAATGGCATGAAAGTGGGATAGTTAGGAAATGTGATTATACGTTTGAGGATATGTACCATTATAGCTGTTAAACAAATAATTGAAATTTTTAAATATTTATATTTGAAGCTTTTCCAGTACTTACCTTGCCCATGTTCATGTTGGTCATGTTTGGTTACTGTGCTGCTGGTTGCTGCCTCTGAACTGTCTTTCTTCCTGGTTTAACCCTTGCTTTTATACCTGTACAAACCTATAGAATATCTAGCTCTATTGTTCAAACCCCTGACCCAGCAACATGCTAGAAAGGCCTACTAAGGCCAGTTCCCATGAACTGGAACCCCTTCGTTAGAAACAGCTGGCAACATCTAGTCGCCATACGTAACGCAACACATTCCCAATGTTTTGTTATCCAACCGTTATCTGAACACCTGACTAAATCTGGAATTATTTTTAAGCCCTTTGCTTTTATTGTCCCCTATGATACAATTGGGGAAATTACTAAGGATTCTTCAGTATCCGTACATTTGTAGAAATCAGCTAGTGGACTAAATGCATTTACATTTTTTATTTAGCCTTTATTTAACCAGGTAGGCAGATTGAGAACAAATTCTTATTTGCAACGCCGACCTGTATGTAATAGTATGGACACAACTGGCCTGACTTTGAAATCATCTTGGTCCGTCATTCGTCTTACAGCAGAGATTCGTCATTTACAACATGACAATGATTTAACTGATAAAAAAATGTCTATGTCCAAAGTGACACAAATCCATTGAATTTACAGTAAAATCTCTCTCAAACACCTTGTCTCAAAAAGCTGGCCTTTTCCAAATCCCTAATCGAAAGTACACTTGAAGTATGGTCTAAGACCTACAAAACTCAATACTTCGATTACATAACCGAAGAGTAAAGGCATTATCGACAATACCAGTAAAAGGTTTTGGCTATTGGTGTCCAAACCTTTAACTGGTACTGTACATCCGTCACTCCTGCTATAAAAGATAGTACAAGATGTATACAGATAAAACCTTTATCTTAATAGCTCATCCCGTTTTTAGCATACACAACACCCTACCATTGCAACCAGACAAGACATGAAGGTCAGTTAATCCAGAAAATAACAACTGCAATTTCAAAAAGAAATAAGCACTATGATGAAACTGGCTCTTATGAGGACAAACCACTGGAAAAAAAGACCCAGAATAACCTCTGCTGCAGAGGATAAGTTCATTAGATTTACCAGCCTCATTAATCAGCAATTAACTGCACAGCATATTTAAGCTAACAAAAAAGGATGCACAGAAGTCAGGCAACAGACACATCTCAACATCAACTGTTCAGAGAAGAATGTGTGAATTAGGTTGAATTGCTGCAAAGAAAACAGCGAAACCAGTATTGAAGCGCACTAATAAGAAAACTTTCACGTATACAAGAAACATGGTCTCCATGTACGGAGGGAACTAAAAATGAGGATCAACGAGTCAAGATGTATGATGTACAGATGTACTGTGAAGAACTGTGGCACAATCATGGATCATATTATGTCAATAACATTCTAAAAGATAGTAAATAGCAATAATGCAGACTTGAAAGATACTGTCAAAACGGCAGCTGTATAACGAGTCTAATGTACATAACACAAATTTGGCTCCAATTCTTTGTTGCAGACAATAATGTAAGATACAAAAAAAATCCCAAGTAATTTCCTACTCCCTGTGTAACTGCTTCAATGAAGCTTGTTTAATTTGAGCAGGTCAGAGACACTCTAAGGGCTACAATGGAGATTTTTTTTTTATATTTTAGATCTTTATCAAAAATGCAAGATTATTTATATAGCACAATACATAGAAAAATTCAATATGCTTTACAAATGAAAAAAATACAAGCATTTTAAATTAATAGCATTTTTCATAGCAATTTTTTGGGCACAGATTTACAGTGCTCCTGTAGTTTGAGATGAAAAGTTGAGATGAGTGATCACCTCAGTAGGTCTCTGTCAGTATCTATAGCATGTTGCTGGGTCAGGGGTTTGAACAATGGAGCTAGATATTCTATAGGTTTGTACAGGTATAAAAGCAAGGGTTAAACCAGGAAGAAAGACAGTTCAGAGGCAGCAACCAGCAGCACAGTAACCAAACATGACCAACATGAACATGGGCAGGGTAAGTACTGGGAAGTATTAGTATTGTGAAATTAATTCCTATATAAGATCATATATGGTAATAAAAACTACAGTAAAACAATTTTACTAATCACAATAACCTGGTTACAGGAAAACATCTGTTATTTTATTAAAATGTTATTTTCATGAAATATTTTATTGATTTACATTTTAACGTTTTATTTTAAATGAATCACTGTTTTCAGATCACCTTCTACGAGGAGAGGAACTTCCAGGGTCGTTCCTATGATTGCAACAGTGACTGCAGTGATATGAGCTCTTATCTGAGCAGGTCTCAGTCCTGCAGGGTTCACAGCGGCTGTTGGATGATGTATGAGCGCAACAACTACATGGGAAACCAGTACTTTCTGAAGAGGGGCGAGTACCCTGACTTCATGCAGCACTTTGGAATGAGTGATAGCATCAAGTCCTGCCGCATGATCCCCATGCACAGAGGAAACTACAGGATGAGGATCTACGAGAGAGAAAGCTTCGGAGGTCAGATGCACGAGATAATGGACGACTGTGACTCCGTCATGGATCGTTACCGCATGTCCAGCTGTATGTCCTGCAACGTGATGGAGGGACACTGGCTGATGTACGAGCAGCCCCACTTCAGAGGCAGGATGATGTACATGAGGCCTGGAGAGTACAGGAACTTCAACATGGGTGGAATGAGTGGCATGAGGTTCATGAGCATGAGGCGTATCATGGATTCCTGGTACTAAATATTGCTTGATGTACAATTAACCAATACATCTATTAAATAAACAAACAGTTGACTCTGATATGTATGTTTTCCTATTATGTTTACCTTTAGTTCTTAACAAGTTATAAGATATTCTTGTCACCATTTTCTGATTAAGTCTTTATACTAGTAACATACAGACTTATCCTTGGTTACATACCACTGTCGTACCCTATGCAGAAATCAGCTGCAGTTGAATCCACAAAAAGACCAAAAAAGCTCAAAGACACCTGTCTATACTCTGCATTAGTATAGTTGCCCATAATCAGGGATCATAAAACACAAAGAGGCTTGTGTTTGGAATTGAGTCTTCAAAGCACAATTATGGAGCCATTTCAATCTACGGGTGCATATGCTGTGCATTGTTTCACCAACACACGGCATGATTAAACACACGGCAACAACACATATTAAAAATAATAATAATAAAAGTCCCTTTTCGAAATTACTTTTAGTATAATTTATGTCGCTCTCTCTCCTCTACATTCTGTGGGCCCACCACCGACAGTAAAAAACACAGGGGTCCGCCAGGGCTGCGCTTTGTCACCAATCCTGTCTGTGATATTCATGGACAGGAAATCGAGGCAGTCATGGTGAGGAGGGGTTGTAGTTTGGTCGGCTGAAGATCTCATCACTGGATTTTGCAGCTGATGTGGTCCTGATGGCATGACCGGTCAGTGACTTTCAGCAATCACTGAATCGGTTAACAGCCGAATGTGAAGTGGCTGGGATGAGGATTAGCACCTCTAAATCTGAGGCCATGACTCTCAGCAGGAAACCAGTGGATTGCATACTCCGGGTAGGGAGTGAGTCCTTACCGCAAGTGAAGAAGTTTAAGTACCTCAGGGTCTTGTTAGCGTGTGAAGGGACAATGGAGCATGAGATTGGCCTGGAGAATCAGAGCAGCATGGACAGTGTTTGTTTTACCGCACCTTTGTGACGAAAAGAGAGCTGAGCCGAAAGGCAAACTCTCGATCTACCGGTCAATGTTTGTTCCAACCATCACCTATGGTCATTAAGGCTGGGTGATGACCGAAAGAACGAGATCACGTGTACAAGCACCCAAAATGGGTTTTGTCAGGAAGGTGGCAGGCCACTCCCTTAGGGACAGGGTGAGAAGCTCAGTCATCCGAGAGGAACCCGAAGTAGAGCTGCTGCTCCTTCATGTAGAAAGGAGCCAGTTGAGATGGTTCAGGCATCTAGTAAGGACGCCACCTGGGTGCCTCCCTAGAGAGGTGTTCCAGGCACGTCCAGCTGGGAGGAGACCTCGGGGAAGACCCATGACTAGGTGGAGAGATTACATCACCACACTGGCCTTGGAACGCCTCAGGATCCCCCAGTCAGAGCTGGTTAATGTGGCCATAGAAAAAAAAAGTTTGGGGTCCCCTGCTAGACCCGACCCCGGATAAGCGGTTGAAGATGAGTGAGTGATCGATAATGCATGTCATTTTGTGATTCAACCTTTCACGATAACATTAGTTCAACAACAATTGATTCTGCTACTTTATTAGTACAATGACACAATCAATTCCTGGTGTGTTGCCTATTGGTAATTAAAGTCAATATAAATGTTTGTGAAAATAGTGCACAACCATTGGAAACATTACTGAGATGACAGGTGGGTTAGGAGTGAATAATGTACAGTGAATAAAGGTACATGGATTCCTTGTTCTGGCTTACATCAGTCTCCGTTTTTTAACAATGAATTCGAGCAAATCAGACCTAAAATTGGCCTAAAAGATATGTACGGTACAGACATTGACATCCATGTTTGATTTAATAAAAAATGGGACAGTCAATCAATGAACAACCATCTTAGGCGCTACACAGTGAAGCATTCAATTGATCACAATCAGATAGTGATCTACAAACAAGGTTATTCTGCAACAGGTAAAGCATGTCTTAAGTCCTGCCTCCCTCCAACACTGGACTCACATCAGTTTGGCTATCGCCCTAACAGATTTTCTGAGGACGCCATCTCCACTACTGTCCACTCAGTCCTGATCCACCTGGACAAAACCAACACCTATGTTAGGATGCTGTTTATAAACTTCAGCTCAGTATTCAATACTGTCATCCCCTCCAAGATGGTTACCAAAATCCAAGATCTTGGGTTCAGCCCCTCTCTTTGCATCAGCCCCTCTCCTAACCAACAGACCTCAGTCAGTTAGGTTGGACAACCTCACCTCCTCCACCCTGAAATTCATAACTATGCATTTGTCAATGGTAAAGTCAGAAGTTTTGTTTGTTTATATACAATATTGATATTACACTAATTCACATTGTTAGTAATATAAGATATATTTCTCTTCTTCAAAAACCTGTTTACTAGAATGTCTAATAAACCAAATTCAAGTATCATCAAGAAAATATATTTTTGCAGTTCCTGTTCCAGTGTGAGGTGATACATGCCAAACACACTCATTCATTTATCAACATAGTGAAAAGTCAGAGAACACACCCATGAAATGTGACAAAAGGATGTTGAACTTCAGCAATGAGTCCACAATTAGATCAGTATTTAGAGCTACTTTAACAAGGTTTGTAATTAACCTGGCTGAATATGTACAAAAGTGTATTTTGCTCCACACTGAGGAGGAAAGAGCGAGATTAAACAATTCTCCATGGATCACAGTTTAAGAATATGTGGAGCTGGTTGATTCTCAGGGTCAACAAGTTCTTAAAACAACAATTCGATGCCAACTTCATGCCAACTAGGTATTTAGACGTCACTCCCGAAAAAGTATTAATAATCCCATTGCCCATACTTTCCAGCAGTGAAGTTTCAAAACAGAATTCGGGCATCAGTAAAATCGGTTTTAAATACAAAATAAAACAATTAACAGATCTACCAAGTAATCGGCCAGTTAGCATTTGTGTCAGTACATAGTTACTCATGACGGCAAAACATATTAACCAAAAGCATCTACTTTATGAATCCCATAAAAAAAACTCAATTTCAAAGGTTTTACTAGTAGTTTTATATTCTCTTTGTTTGAGAAAAAGCCAATAGAGAAACAGGGAATCCCTGAAAACAGCGGCCTCAGCAGGCCTCTTTAGCATGTTGCTTGGTCAGCAATTTGAACAATGGAGCTAGATATTCTATAGGTTTGTACAGGTATAAAAGCAAGGGATATACCAGTTCAGGAGTAGCAACCAGCAGCACAGTAACCAAACATGACCAACATGAACATGGGCAAGGTAAGAACTAGGAAGTAATATTAATGCCAAATCCAACATGTATAATACATGTTATTGGTAGATTTTAAATGAAAAATAGTGTTCTAGCAAACAAGTCCAAAATAGTTTTATGTATGACAATAACATTCTGGTTACTAATATAACTGCGTATTATTTAATAGGATTTCATTTCAAGAAAATATTCCACTTTATTTTCAGATCACCTTCTACGAGGAGAGGAACTTCCAGGGTCGTTCCTATGATTGCAACAGTGAATGCAATGATATGAGCTCTTATCTGAGCAGGTCTCAGTCCTGCAGGGTTCACAGCGGCTGTTGGATGATGTATGAGCGCAACAACTACATGGGAAACCAGTACTTTCTGAAGAGGGGCGAGTACCCTGACTTCATGCAGCACTTTGGAATGAGTGATAGCATCAAGTCCTGCCGCATGATCCCCATGCACAGAGGAAACTACAGGATGAGGATCTACGAGAGAGAAAGCTTCGGAGGTCAGATGCACGAGATGATGGACGACTGTGACTCCGTCATGGATCGTTACCGCATGTCCAGCTGTATGTCCTGCAACGTGATGGAGGGACACTGGCTGATGTACGAGCAGCCCCACTTCAGAGGCAGGATGATGTACATGAGGCCTGGAGAGTACAGGAACTTCAACATGGGTGGAATGAGTGGCATGAGGTTCATGAGCATGAGGCGTATCATGGATACCTGGTACTAAATATTGCTTGGTGAACCCTAAGCAAAACCAGAAACTGAATAACATTATTCACAGTTAATAAAAAAATTATTGACAAGTATATCTAATGAGTTCGATTTGAGTCTATGTCAAAATGTTTACTGTAATTTGTTGTGTCTTATTTTGCAGAAAGGTGGATGGAAATGGACTTTTAATCAATGATGGTTCAGATAACAGGGACAGAGTAAGCTTTTAATCAATGATAGTTCAGATAACAGGGACAGAGTAAGCTTTTAATCAATGATGGTTCAGATAACAGGGACCGAGTAAGCTTTTAATCAATGATGGTTCAGATAACAGGAATCCAAGTAAGCTTTTAATCAATGATGGTTCAGATAACAGGGACAGAGTAAGCTTTTAATCAATGACGATTCAGATAACAGGGACCGAGTAAGCTTTTTCCGTTTAAAAACAACAATATAAATATGTTTAAACCGAGCACTGTTGGTACTAGACACAAGATAACTTCCTTATTCTAAAAAAGCAGCTAAACATCTAAGAGTGAATGGCAGACAACCTAATGCAAATTAAAATGTAGTTATTCAGGTGAATATAATGGTACTAACAGGCAAACATTTCCTGAAATCCAAGTGCTAGGTGTCTGCTTTTGACAGTCTAAGAAACAGAGGCACGTCTAGTAATAGGTCTGAAAGAGTCTTTAGATAAGGGACAAATTCAGCTGTTGTCAATGCCATGGGTGCAATGAATGTCATGGATATGGAGTTTGATGATATTTTCATTGGAATAAGAGTATTTCCCCACCGAATGCCCCATTCTGCTTGATATGAACACAACGCTAGTGATCCACAAACCGAGAGAGTCCCCATTCTGTTTGCTGCAGACTGAACCAACAAAATGTGGCATTGCGTCAGTCATGATGAAGAAACCAAGGGCAAGCTGTATGTCCTGACAGCGGGGTACTTAAACATGGCTTTCAAACTGCCTCATGACGCTTTACCAACACCCGATGACAGACACACAAAAATGTTTTACTTAAGAGCCCTAGACGCCAGATCAAGGAACTTAGAAATGATTCATGCAGCGTCGAAATAATTCATGCAGTCACCAATGTGAGAGAAAAAGTATAATTTCTGACACACTAACACAGGGGAGGGCAAACTATTCAGCTCAAGGGCCACATCAGGACGTTGAAATGAAATATAGGGCAGCATTTGTTTTGGAACTTGATAATCATAAATTATTTTTGTGTCAAAGGGCAATAATTAAAATGTATACACATAATATTTATACTGTATGTCATATATTATATATCAGATACATAACTACTGGAATGGCATGTTATTTAGTACTTCCCCTCAAAACAGTTTTAATACCTATCAGGGGACGGATTCGACCCACAGGCTTTAGTTTGTCCACCCCTGCACTAACAGATTTCCATGCCGGACAGTGTTCTATGTCAGCAGTTCTCAAACCTTTCTTCCTAGACTGCCAATTCAGTGCGGTACCTATGAACTAGTTAACTGATTCACAGTCAAGGGCTTGATAACCAGTTGAATCATGTGTGTGAGCTCTGGAATAAATCAAATACCGTCTGGCTCAGAGGAGTTAATAGAGCTATTAGATAAGAACGAAGCATTATTAAGAGACTGTTATGAGTTTCTGAGTTTCTTTTGCAAACCAAAACCAATTTCGTCCATGTCAACCAACTATAGTCCTGCCTGACTGACAATAGGCATGAAACAGCCAATATTGTTTATTTAAAAAATCTGGGAATATCTTATCTTGCCATTTTCATACATAACATGGCTAACAAAGAATATTAATGATGAGGATATTCCACATGATGGGTACAAAGATAGCAGACAGTATGAACACATGTGGAGTTATAACGACATTTGCAAAAAAAAAAAACATTCTCACAGATAAGATCTATTTGAATAGCTATCCATTAGTATCAAACTAGGAAAATTTCAATGAATGGTTTATGTCATCGACCATCAACCAAGAAAGGTATGCGAACAAAGCTAAATAACCTATTATAAGAATGTATATGAACTAAAGTGATTATCCGTGAAGGTATCAATTTTAAACTAGGAATCACAAATAGCAAATGGTAAGAAGGATTTTCTATTACAACAAAACTTAACACAGCTAATCACAAAACCTACATGGCCAAATCTAGAAAAGCCTACCAAGGCAACTCTAATTGATGCATTTAACATTTCACTAGATAAATATATATTGCAAACAGTGCGTCTCCAGCAGAAAATGTGTAATCAATGCCAAAATACTTGTGTTACACAAGTCAGAACTCTGCAGACCAAATTACTTTTTATAAATGTATTATATTAATGTGGTATAATAATACATTTGGGGAATTTCTAATTAGGATTTAAGACACACCGAAGTGATTTAACTGGTATATTTTACTGATGTTTTCACCTTTGTTGCAGAAATAAAACTATAGTCCTTACTAGAAATAGATATTAAGAAAACTAAAAAAAGACATGTTTGTTGGATAGTGCTGCACCATTTATCTCAGGGGTTAATAGAAAAAACAGCCACGTCTCCTTATCTGAAAAAAACACATTATATTGGATGTATAGTGTACATAAATGTTGCTCTGTTTTTTGATCTATCAAAGTATTGTCTAGGACAATTGTATCCAGATTCAAAAGGACCTCAGTGATAAAACTGTGGTTATTTTAACTGAAGCTATACAATCTGAACATCTTGTGTTAAGAAAGGAGTTCCACAAGGTTCCATTTTGGGTCCCTTAATGTTGTAATTGTAATTTTCAATTATAATGTGATAACTCATAGTGTATACTACAGCTCCATCAATTGCATAATCTGTTACACATTAGTAGCCTGTGACTGTAACACTGAGGGATGTGGTTCATGGGAACAGTGGGGCCTCTTTAGCATGGTGCTGGGTAAGGGGTTTAAACAATGAAGCTAGAGATTCTATGGGTTTGGACAGGTATAAAAGCAAGGGATAGATCAGGAAGAAAGACAGTTCAGCAGCAGCAACCAGCAGCACAGTAACCAAACATGACCAACATGAACATGGGCAAGGTAAGTACTGGAAAAGCTTCAAATATAAATATTTGAAAATTTCAATTATTTGTTTAACAGCTATAATGGTACATATCCTCAAACGTATAATCACATTTCCTAACTATCCCACTTTCATGCCATTTCATATATATGAATCACTGTTTTCAGATCACCTTCTATGAGGAGAGGAACTTCCAGGGTCGTTCCTATGATTGCAACAGTGACTGCAATGATATGAGCTCTTACCTGAGCAGGTCTCAGTCCTGCAGGGTTCACAGCGGCTGTTGGATGATGTATGAGCGCAACAACTACATGGGAAACCAGTACTTTCTGAAGAGGGGCGAGTACCCTGACTTCATGCAGCACTTTGGAATGAGTGATAGCATCAGGTCCTGCCGCATGATCCCCATGCACAGAGGAAACTACAAGATGAGGATCTACGAGAGAGAAAGCTTCGGAGGTCAGATGCACGAGATGATGGACGACTGTGACTCCGTCATGGATCGTTACCGCATGTCCAGCTGTATGTCCTGCAACGTGATGGAGGGACACTGGCTGATGTACGAGCAGCCCCACTTCAGAGGCAGGATGATGTACATGAGGCCTGGAGAGTACAGGAACTTCAACATGGGTGGAATGAGTGGCATGAGCTTCATGAGCATGAGGCGTATCATGGATTCCTGGTACTAAATATAGCTTGAGGTATCCAAATGAAGAAATTATATTTTATTAAGCAATTCACTAAATAATAAATAAAGTTTTTCAAAACACCATACGATGAGTTTGATTTTAATGCACATCATTTGAGGGTTCCTAGAACAGGTAGTGTGTGGATGTTGGGAGGGGCATGGTAGGGGAGGACACAGGTCACCTGGTGAATAGGCGACCTGGTGATTTGTCAGGCCGGCTGCACTTTATAGGTTGGACCAGTGTGCAAATAAATGATACTAAAGAGCAGGCTGTTGGGCCTCTGTTGTATTTCAGACCCTCAAAAGTACAGTATAATTTTGAAACAAGACAAGAGGAAACCATTACGGATTAGGCAGTAAGGGCCGACAAGAAAATGAGCAATGTTTTCAGTTATGAAAAGAATGCAGTGTTTAGAAGAATCTATACACAAACAATAGTACAACTCAAGGAACAGATTGGAGCTACAAAGCTCCTAAATGCATTGGCGAACAAGGAAAATCATGTACTAATGGGGAATAAAGTTAGGTTTGGAAATCGGATACTGGCACAGGATTTGCAATATTGGCAACTCAAAATGCTACCCAAAAATGAAACTAAGAAAATGTCAGGAAAATCCTACTGGAACAGCTGACCTTCATTTGGATTAATCAGAGTCACTTTAAATTATGGCAGTTGTGTAATAAGTTCTATTTAACATGAGTTAGAATGTGATTGATTAATTCTGAACACAGCCACATTTCCAGTTAAAAGAAGGTGTGCCCTCGTACGCAACCAGGTTATTGTAATGTTTTGATTATTGCCAATCAAAGATTTCAGGAAGTTTTTCAATTGAATGGTTTACGTTATAGGTCACATTAAAGGTGGGAAAGGTTGACATGATTTATTTTTCTCTCATGTTTTCACATAAAAAACTGTCATTTAGAGGTCAGGGTTAGACTGTATTCCATTGTAATCAATTAAGCGGGTAAAAAGTCTGGAGTTGATTCCAGGTGTTGCATTTGCATTTGAAAGTTGCTGCTGTGAACCAACAACATCTGTATTGGGTCTCAATAGAAGTAAAACAAGTAGAACATTTGGCTCCAACAAATAAAAACAGAGGAACATTAGGAGCAGCCAAATCAACATTTTGGTATATTCTTGGGGGGAAAACGTACTGGTTAGCTCAGCAACACAAAGAGGCCTGGACGACCATGGAAGACAACAGTGGTGGATGATCGTAGGATCCTATGGAACAGAAAATAAACCTTTACAAAGTCCAGCCAGGTGAGAAACATTCTCCAGAATGTAGGCATATCATTAGCCAAGACTACCACAAAGAGAAGAATTCCCAATTCCTAAGCCTCAAACACCCTTTGTGAAAAACTGTCTGAAAAAGCCAGCACAGTTCTGGAAGACCATTTTTGGAACAGAAAAAGCGAAGATCAACCCCTATCAGAATAATGGGGGGGAAAGTATGAAGATGGCTTGCAATGGCTCATGATCCGAAGCATACCACATTATCTGCAAAACACGGTGGAGAGGCAGTGTGATGGAATGGGCATGCATGGCTTAGGATGGAACTGGGTCACTAATGTTCATTGATGATGTAACAGAAGACAGAAGCAGCCAGATGAATTCTGATGTGTATAGGGATATATTGTCTGCTCAGATTTAGCCAAATTCAGCAAAGTTGATTGGACGGCAAATCACTTTAAAATTCTAGCCATGCCTCTCCCATCACTTCATTGTCTTGCTCGTCCCGGTGTCCATACCCTCATTTGTAGTTGTATATAGGTTCCCTGTGATTGGTCATGTCTTTTTGTGAAAATGTTACGTTTTGGATATTTTTTAGTCTTTGATATTACATAGATGAACTTAGTTAATCTATTCTCCAATACTGTCATTTCTACATTAATGCGCTGTGTCGCTGTACCAGAGTACCTGAGTATTAGCGTGCTTGCTTTGGGTGTAAATAAACCACCTCAACTGCTATTGGTCCTTTGCCTGGCTTCATCCATCCTGCGCATCTCACTCAACCAAGACATATGGACTAAGAAGTGTTCAGTGTGTCTGTTAATAAGTGTGGATATGAATGACATTTCTCCTCTTCCAGTTCTTGTAAAATCACAATAAATAAAATCAAAAGAACGACGCCAAAAAGAAAATCAACAATAAGTATTTTTTTGTGAAACAAAATGCAGCCGGGCATTTTAAAGAAACTAAAATAGTGACTGAATGCAGGCTGACAAATATCCAATCAAAATAACCAGTGGACTAAACACATTACTGTCAGAGCAACATACATAGGTTCTTGAAATAAAATATATGAAAAAAGTTAGGAAAAAAAAGTATTGTGGAAAACTAAACATTGAAACATGTCATACCAGTGTCCCGTGGTGTGGGGGTGCCAACATCTCTCGCCGGTGTACTAACGGCCGACATGAAAACAAAGACAGCAACACACAGCTGTGTCTTGTTCTGTTGATAATGTGTGCTTTAAGTTTCCTCGTTTGTTGGCTTTCCGGATTAACCTTAACGTACAAACTAAAAATGGAAAATTGTCCAACATAAGTGAATATTGATTATTATTTGCCATAGCTTAAAAGGTGAATTTACTTTTTATTTTATTTTAGAATTATTGAAATCCATAACTATTCATTTGTCGATTTAAAAGTAAAACGTTTTGTTTGTTTATATACAATATTGATATTACACTAAATCAATTTTTTAACCAGGCAGAAAGTTAGACATGCATATCTGAAAACCAAAACTGGCCCTCAAACCTGTAGTCATGGTAACATAAATACTGGATTTTCTTATGGAGTGCCAGGGGTTGCAAATCTATGACGTAAGCAATCTTATATAATTTGTATTATGCAATTTCGATTTTTACTATTACTGAGAGCCAAAATATATGCATCATGATTAAACATTTATATACATATATAGTTCTCGATTCCATACTGTTTCAGAGTCCTTACTTGTAAAGACCTGGAAAGTCATTGATTGCATTCATCAATTTTGATTATTTTACAAAATGTAAAGGTTTAAGCTGGTACTGTTGATTGTAAAGTTTCTGAATTATTTCTGATTTCTAGAGAAACAGCTTTTCTAAAGACACTGAGGGATTTGGTTCATGGAACAATGGGGCCTCTTTAGCATGTTGCTGGGTCAGGGGTTTAAACAATGAAGCTAGAGATTCTTTAGGTTCGGACAAGTATAAAAGCAAGGGATAGATCAGGAAGCCAGTCAGTTCAGGAGCAGCAACCAGCAGCACAATAACCAAACATGACCAACATGGGCAGGGTAAGTCCTTTCAAAATATCCTATAGTTAAAAAACATTTAGAAATAATGCATAGCTTGTTGGGCTAAAAAACGTTTACTATTTTTGATGTGTTTTACTAAATTACCCAAAATGTTTGATTCCTTTAAGAATATATATATATATTTTTTCAGATCACCTTCTACGAAGAGAGGAACTTCCAGGGTCGTTCCTATGATTGCAACAGCGACTGCAGTGATATGAGCTCTTACCTGAGCAAGTCTCAGTCCTGCAGGGTTCAGGGCGGTTGTTGGATGATGTATGAGCGCAACAACTACATGGGAAACCAGTACTTTCTGAAGAGGGGCGAGTACCCTGACTTCATGCAGAACTTTGGAATGAGTGATAGCATCAGGTCCTGCCGCATGATCTCCATGCACAGAGGAAACTACAGGATGAGGATCTACGAGAGAGAAAGCTTCGGAGGTCAGATGCACGAGATAATGGACGACTGTGACTCCGTCATGGATCGTTACCGCATGTCCAGCTGTATGTCCTGCAACGTGATGGAGGGACACTGGCTGATGTACGAGCAGCCCCACTTCAGAGGCAGGATGATGTACATGAGGCCTGGAGAGTACAGGAACTTCAACATGGGTGGAATGAGTGGCATGAGGTTCATGAGCATGAGGCGTATCATGGATTCCTGGTACTAAATATTGCTTGAGGTATCCAAATGAAAAAAGTAATTCACAAAATAATAAATGAAGTTCAAACACCGAAATTCACTCACCTTTCTATGAGTTTGATTTGAATGCATGCCACCTAGAACGGGTGGTGGGTGATATTGGGGGGGGGCATGGTAGGAGAGGACTGGGGTCGCCAGGTGCGTAGGCGGAATGGTGTTTTGTAAGTGAAGGCCAGGGATAAATGAACATTGCCAATCGACACTTGATGACAGAACACATTAACTGTCGAAAAACATTTTCACTATTCAACACAGCAAAAAAAAAAGTAGCACATCTCTGGCTAACGTAAAAAGTGATACCAATTCATTGAGACTGGCTGGATCGCTAACATAGAAGTTTCCAAAAGGTTGATTTTGAGCAACTGTAAGCTCAGTCCATTTATGAGCATCTTAAGAAAATTTGCAAAATACATGCAGTTTTCATGTGCAGCGGAAATGCATGGGAAGATTCACGCGGGTACACCAGTAAGAACTATCCTTACACTATTAATGAGGTTATCCACAGCCGATACACAGTCGAAACTAAAAGACAAAACATCAGTGACAGGAAAGATTCCTACCAGTTTCTGTAATTTCAAAACGGAATAACAGAAAGAAAAAATCAATAACTGACTCCTCTCTTCCAGCATCTCAACATTAATCACAAATTATTATAGTCAACAGCAGTGGTAATTGAAAATAGCACCCATGGAAACAACTAGGTCCAATCAATATAC
The DNA here is from genome assembly GCA_029465975.1 of Dallia pectoralis. NCBI lineage: Eukaryota > Metazoa > Chordata > Actinopteri > Esociformes > Umbridae > Dallia > Dallia pectoralis. Next base: position 21,975,201 of record CM055736.1, read on the forward strand.
TATTAAATCTGAAATATACACTGGTGAGCAAAAACACTTCGAACAATATGCCAAATATGCTGTTGGTCCTCTGCGTACCTTCAGAATTGCACAAATTGAGGTGAGGCATAGACTCAACAAGAATCCTGAAGGGATGGCTTGGTTCCTATCTAGGTTTCTTTCTGAATTCGACCTTTCAGTTTTTCCTAGCCGCTGTGTATTAACTTTTTGAGGTTTGTTCTGTTGGGTTCAGGCTGTGTATTAGTAAAAGCACTTTGTGACCACTTTGTTGTAAAAAATGCTTTATAAAATAAATTTCCAACACAGTATCTGACACCAAGCCCTCACCTCTATCTTAATCGTAAACTGGAAATAATAACCAACCAATGTGCATACAGATTCAGTGACACATACACACAATCACCAAATCCCCTACAGCCGTGATATGACTCCGGCACACTGCAGGCGGGGGGGGCAACTCTGGTGCGCTGCAGGCTGGCCCAGATAGCCGCATCGGTGGTATGTTTCCAAAATTAGTGCGGAGACACCTGTACTCCTTTTCAGGCGTCTCCGGCCTAATCCAGTTTGACCGCTCATTCGTTTCTCAGGGTTGGTTATTCAGTCACGTTCTGAGAAGGTGTAGTGCAGGTAAGCCATGTGCAGAGCCATGAATCCGTTCAAAAGTCAGACATGATACTTTAATCAAACCCAAATGTTAAACAGCTGTAACTATATTAACTAACATGCTCCGACACCCTCCTAGCCCACTAGATGTCCCTTGTGGACCCGGAACTGTAACAGTCATGGATCAGACTTGTTGGTACAGCACATCCCACAGATGTTCAATCAGATTTAAGGAAATTTGAAGGCTGTGGCAACACCTTTAACATCTCATGTCCTTCAAACCATTCCCAGACAGTATGTGCAGTGTGGCAGTGTGCATTGTCCTATTGAAAAAGACCACTGCCATCAGGGAGAACCATTGCCATAAAGGGAGTACATGTCTGGAACAATGCTTAGGTAGATGGCATGTGTCATAATGACATCCACATGAATGCCCAGACCCAGGGTCTCAGCAGAACATTGCTGAGAGTATTACAATCCATCCACCGACTTGTAGTATTCCCACAGTGCGGTTTGTCTCATTGGACCACTGTTGGTAGATACTCATCACTGCAGTTTGGGCCCACTCCAGAAGCCTTGCCGTTTCCATAGATACTCTGCCCCAGTTCTATGGCCAAAACAACTTGGCCCTTGTCAAAGTCACTTAGATCTTTACGCATGCCAAATTTTTCTGCATCTAAAACGTTGACTACAGGAACTGATTGTTCGCTTATCATCTAACCTACATCGACCTTGACATGTGCCTTTGATAAAAGATGATCAATGTGATTGGTCATAATGTTTTTGCTCAATCAGTGTATACTGCTGCATGGACTCTTTTACACATGTTCTTGTTTTGGGGGAATCTTACCCATATCCATTCCTATCCATGTCCATACCTTTGTTTAAGCCAGTTCAACAGCCTTTCTGAACATTTTTTATTAGTAAAATAATGATTAAGCAAGCTTGTCTATTGGCTATGGGAAAAGCATGGCCGAGTTCATGGTCCTGGTAAATACTGTCAATACTGTTCAAACATCCACTCTCAGTTAAAGCACCACTTTCTCTCAATAAATAGAACGCCAAACTATAATAATCAACTATCAGCCCAAAACAAGCAATCTGAGCATATTGAATAAACAAAAATATTTGACTCAAACTCTGATCCAGGCAATTTGATTCATTTACATCTATTAAGATATTTGTTTCTGTATTGTTTTTACAGCCAAAACAAAATGTTTAAATGGTCCTCAGTAGCATAATGTTTCAGAGTAAAGACATGAAAAACCATAGTTAGTTTGGATTTAAAATGTCCTTTACTTTACAAAATGTCAAAGTATACACTGGCACTGTTGATTGTGGAGTCACTGGATTATTTATGTTATTTATGATTCAGTGAGAAATAGCTTTCTAAAGACTCTGAGAGATTTGGTTCATGGAACAGTGGGGCCTCTTTAGCATGTTGCTGGGTCAGGGGTTTAAACAATGAAGCTAGAGATTCTTTGGGTTTGGACAGGTATAAAAGCAAGGGATAGATCAGGAAGCCAGTCAGTTCAGGAGCCGCAACCAGCAGCACAATAACCAAACATGACCAACATGAACATGGGCAGGGTAAGTCCTTTCAAAATATTCTATAGTTAAAAAACATTTAGAATTAATGCATAGCTTGTTGGGCTAAAAAACGTTTACTATTTTTGATGTGTTTTACTAAATTACCCAAAATGTTTGATTCCTTTAAGAATATATATATATATTTTTTCAGATCACCTTCTACGAAGAGAGGAACTTCCAGGGTCGTTCCTATGATTGCAACAGCGACTGCAGTGATATGAGCTCTTACCTGAGCAGGTCTCAGTCCTGCAGGGTTCACAGCGGCTGTTGGATGATGTATGAGCGCAACAACTACATGGGAAACCAGTACTTTCTGAAGAGGGGCGAGTACCCTGACTTCATGCAGAACTTTGGAATGAGTGATAGCATCAGGTCCTGCCGCATGATCTCCATGCACAGAGGAAACTACAGGATGAGGATCTACGAGAGAGAAAGCTTCGGAGGTCAGATGCACGAGATGATGGACGACTGTGACTCCATCATGGATCGTTACCGCATGTCCAGCTGTATGTCCTGCAACGTGATGGAGGGACACTGGCTGATGTACGAGCAGCCCCACTTCAGAGGCAGGATGATGTACATGAGGCCTGGAGAGTACAGGAACTTCAACATGGGTGGAATGAGTGGCATGAGGTTCATGAGCATGAGGCGTATCATGGATTCCTGGTACTAAATATTGCTTGAGGTATCCAAATGAAAAATGTAATTCACAAAATAATAAATGAAGTTCAAACACCGAAATTCACTCACCTTTCTATGAGTTTGATTTGAATGCATGCCACCTAGAACGGGTGGTGGGTGATATTGGGGGGGGGCATGGTAGGAGAGGACTGGGGTCGCCAGGTGCGTAGGCGGAATGGTGTTTTGTAAGTGAAGGCCAGGGATAAATGAACATTGCCAATCGACACTTGATGACAGAACACATTAACTGTCGAAAAACATTTTCACTATTCAACACAGCAAAAAAAAAAGTAGCACATCTCTGGCTAACGTAAAAAGTGATACCAATTCATTGAGACTGGCTGGATCGCTAACATAGAAGTTTCCAAAAGGTTGATTTTGAGCAACTGTAAGCTCAGTCCATTTATGAGCATCTTAAGAAAATTTGCAAAATACATGCAGTTTTCATGTGCAGCGGAAATGCATGGGAAGATTCACGCGGGTACACCAGTAAGAACTATCCTTACACTATTAATGAGGTTATCCACAGCCGATACACAGTCGAAACTAAAAGACAAAACATCAGTGACAGGAAAGATTCCTACCAGTTTCTGTAATTTCAAAACGGAATAACAGAAAGAAAAAATCAATAACTGACTCCTCTCTTCCAGCATCTCAACATTAATCACAAATTATTATAGTCAACAGCAGTGGTAATTGAAAATAGCACCCATGGAAACAACTAGGTCCAATCAATATACTATTAAATCTGAAATATACACTGGTGAGCAAAAACACTTCGAACAATATGCCAAATATGCTGTTGGTCCTCTGCGTACCTTCAGAATTGCACAAATTGAGGTGAGGCATAGACTCAACAAGAATCCTGAAGGGATGGCTTGGTTCCTATCTAGGTTTCTTTCTGAATTCGACCTTTCAGTTTTTCCTAGCCGCTGTGTATTAACTTTTTGAGGTTTGTTCTGTTGGGTTCAGGCTGTGTATTAGTAAAAGCACTTTGTGACCACTTTGTTGTAAAAAAATGCTTTATAAAATAAATTTCCAACACAGTATCTGACACCAAGCCCTCACCTCTATCTTAATCGTAAACTGGAAATAATAACCAACCAATGTGCATACAGATTCAGTGACACATACACACAATCACCAAATCCCCTACAGCCGTGATATGACTCCGGCACACTGCAGGCGGGGGGGCAACTCTGGTGCGCTGCAGGCTGGCCCAGATAGCCGCATCGGTGGTATGTTTCCAAAATTAGTGCGGAGACACCTGTACTCCTTTTCAGGCGTCTCCGGCCTAATCCAGTTTGACCGCTCATTCGTTTCTCAGGGTTGGTTATTCAGTCACGTTCTGAGAAGGTGTAGTGCAGGTAAGCCATGTGCAGAGCCATGAATCCGTTCAAAAGTCAGACATGATACTTTAATCAAACCCAAATGTTAAACAGCTGTAACTATATTAACTAACATGCTCCGACACCCTCCTAGCCCACTAGATGTCCCTTGTGGACCCGGAACTGTAACAGTCATGGATCAGACTTGTTGGTACAGCACATCCCACAGATGTTCAATCAGATTTAAGGAAATTTGAAGGCTGTGGCAACACCTTTAACATCTCATGTCCTTCAAACCATTCCCAGACAGTATGTGCAGTGTGGCAGTGTGCATTGTCCTATTGAAAAAGACCACTGCCATCAGGGAGAACCATTGCCATAAAGGGGAGTACATGTCTGGAACAATGCTTAGGTAGATGGCATGTGTCATAATGACATCCACATGAATGCCCAGACCCAGGGTCTCAGCAGAACATTGCTGAGAGTATTACAATCCATCCACCGACTTGTAGTATTCCCACAGTGCGGTTTGTCTCATTGGACCACTGTTGGTAGATACTCATCACTGCAGTTTGGGCCCACTCCAGAAGCCTTGCCGTTTCCATAGATACTCTGCCCCAGTTCTATGGCCAAAACAACTTGGCCCTTGTCAAAGTCACTTAGATCTTTACGCATGCCAAATTTTTCTGCATCTAAAACGTTGACTACAGGAACTGATTGTTCGCTTATCATCTAACCTACATCGACCTTGACATGTGCCTTTGATAAAAGATGATCGATGTGATTGGTCATAATGTTTTTGCTCAATCAGTGTATACTGCTGCATGGACTCTTTTACACATGTTCTTGTTTTGGGGGAATCTTACCCATATCCATTCCTATCCATGTCCATACCTTTGTTTAAGCCAGTTCAACAGCCTTTCTGAACATTTTTTATTAGTAAAATAATGATTAAGCAAGCTTGTCTATTGGCTATGGGAAAAGCATGGCCGAGTTCATGGTCCTGGTAAATACTGTCAATACTGTTCAAACATCCACTCTCAGTTAAAGCACCACTTTCTCTCAATAAATAGAACGCCAAACTATAATAATCAACTATCAGCCCAAAACAAGCAATCTGAGCATATTGAATAAACAAAAATATTTGACTCAAACTCTGATCCAGGCAATTTGATTCATTTACATCTATTAAGATATTTCTGTTTCTGTATTGTTTTTACAGCCAAAACAAAATGTTTAAATGGTCCACAGTAGCATAATGTTTCAGAGTAAAGACATGAAAAACCATAGTTAGTTTGGATTTAAAATGTCCTTTACTTTACAAAATGTCAAAGTATACACTGGCACTGTTGATTGTGGAGTCACTGGATTATTTATGTTATTTATGATTCAGTGAGAAATAGCTTTCTAAAGACTCTGAGAGATTTGGTTCATGGAACAGTGGGGCCTCTTTAGCATGTTGCTGGGTCAGGGGTTTAAACAATGAAGGTAGAGATTCTTTGGGTTTGGACAGGTATAAAAGCAAGGGATAGATCAGGAAGCCAGTCAGTTCAGGAGCCGCAACCAGCAGCACAATAACCAAACATGACCAACATGAACATGGGCAGGGTAAGTCCTTTCAAAATATTCTATAGTTAAAAAACATTTAGAATTAATGCATAGCTTGTTGGGCTCAAAATAAATGTCATACGACAAACACATTTACTATTTTTGATGTGTTTTACTAATTTCCCCCATGTTTGTTTCCTTAAAGTTATTTTATTTATTTTTTTCAGATCACCTTCTACGAGGAGAGGAACTTCCAGGGTCGTTCCTATGATTGCAACAGCGACTGCAGTGATATGAGCTCTTACCTGAGCAAGTCTCAGTCCTGCAGGGTTCAGGGCGGTTGTTGGATGATGTATGAGCGCAACAACTACATGGGAAACCAGTACTTTCTGAAGAGGGGCGAGTACCCTGACTTCATGCAGAACTTTGGAATGAGTGATAGCATCAGGTCCTGCCGCATGATCTCCATGCACAGAGGAAACTACAGGATGAGGATCTACGAGAGAGAAAGCTTTGGAGGTCAGATGCACGAGATGATGGACGACTGTGACTCCGTCATGGATCGTTACAGCATGTCCAGCTGTATGTCCTGCAACGTGATGGAGGGACACTGGCTGATGTACGAGCAGCCCCACTTCAGAGGCAGGGTGATGTACATGAGGCCTGGAGAGTACAGGAACTTCAACATGGGTGGAATAAGTGGCATGAGCTTCATGAGCATGAGGCGTATCATGGATTCCTGGTACTAAATATTGCTTGAGGTATCCAAATGAAGAAATTATATTTTATTAAGTAGATCACTTAATAATAAAAAAGTAATTCAAAACACACGTTGATGAGTTTGATTTGAATGCACACCATCTGAGGGTACCTAGAACAGGTAGTGGGTGGATGTTGGGGAGGTGGGGCATGGTAGGGGAGGAATGAGGTTGCCTGGTAAATAGGTGGTCTGGTGATTTGTGAAAAACAAACTCCAAGAAGAAATGTACATTACCCATGTAAAGTACAAACTATTAATTCGCCAATGTAGCAAGTAGGGATGCACCGAAATGAAAATTCTTGGCCGAAACCGAAAACCGAAAGAGGAAACCAAGACCGAAACACCGAAATAAATTATGCCAATTATTAGTACCATTGCATTTATGGATATGAGGCACCAAGGGCGTAGGTTTGGTCTCAGCTTCGGTGGGGACATCTCTCCCCCCCTCCGGCAAGTAAACTTTTACTGAGAATAATGTGATTATTTTTGCGTTTAGTTGAGACAATAGCTTGTTGCTTTTATACTACTCTAAAGTTTAACTAGCATAGGCCTATCCATGTGCAGACAAAAATCATTATGTAGTACCTGGCGTTCAACTTTTAGATGGTAATGCTGTTTGTCAGATTCAATATATTGTAGCGACCCTGGTGGTGCCACTACTCCCAAATAGGCCACATTACATAAGCAAAATATACACAGGAAACATTTCCACTGTTTATTGTGATTGCAAGATTCTAACATATGGGGTATGTATTAACAGAAAGCACTGGTAACTTTACCGTTGTCTTCAGTCACTCTCCTGTGTACTTATAGCGTGTCAGATAACTCCCCTCCCCTAGGTTTTTTAGCCAATCAAATTACGGCGTTTCTAGTACCGTCCCCCTGGCTCTGCGGTCGGAATTGACCCAAATCGTTTCACAAACCCATAACGGAGTTCGCTAAAATATTAGTGGGGACAATTTAGTCATGTTAAAATGTTGTTGGGGACATGTCCCCAGCGTCCCCCCCCTAAACCTACGCCCATGTGAGGCACTTTCTTGCAGGATTTCACTGAACATATCAGACAACGAGGGTGCATGCCCCTCATCTAGTGCAGAGAGACGAGTCTTTTTTTCTGCGCTCTGATCTCCGTGTGCTGCTGCTCCGTGCCCTACTGCTCGGTGCGCTATTTCTCCGTCTCCGCGCGGGTTCTCCGCATCCATAGCCGCCTGGATCATTTCTCGTGCGCGCTGCTTTATTTCTGCATCCAAGTAATGGTCTTTATAACGCGGATCAAGTACAGTCGCGATGAAGTGCAGAGGATCCGAATAGATCACAACATATTTCGGCCGTATTGTTTCGGTGATAAAAGTATTTCGGCCGAAAACCGAAAATGCCCTTTTGGCATTTTCGGTGGCCGAATATTCGGTGCATCCCTAGTAGCAAGTAACAATTTGATTCAATTAGCTTTATTGGCATGACATACCAGTGTACATATTGCCATAGTACATAAGGTAACACAAAACATTATGAATCAAGAACAATAGTTTAAGAGTGGAGAACAGTGGAGGCCTACAGTATTTTTTAATTAACCACATAGGTCGATTGAGAACAGATTCTCATTTGCAACAGCGACCTGGGGAGAAACTGGGGATTGAACGCAGGACATCATACATACAAAGCATGCACTCTACCACTGAGCTACACTAACTGCCAGAGGTGTGGACTCGAGTCATGTGACTTGGACTCGAGTCAGACTCGAGTCATGAATTTGATGACTTCAGACTCGACTCGACAAAATGTACAAAGACTTGCAACTCGACTTGGACTTGAACATCAATGACTCGTGACTTCAGTTGGACTTGCGCCTTTTGACTCGAGAAGATTCGCTACTTCCCATGAAAACTGGGGAAGAAAATGTTCACACGGCCGCGCCGCTCTCAGTTTATCTGCATCTGTGAAAAAAATGCATGCAGAGAGCACGCGCGCTGCCTGCACAACATCCAATCACTGTAGTCCCACGTTGTTTTGATTCGACATCCAATCACTGTAGTCCCACGTTGTTTTGATTCGACAGCATCCAAGCAGGCACATTGCAAGACAACCAATGAAGCACAAGCAAAAACGCGCCAGTTGGCAAAATGATACCGAATATAGTTTCGTTTGGCTATAAAAACCACGAGGTAGTCGACAAAAAAAGAGTTGCAATTTGCAAAACATGCGGGTCGAAGATTACAGATGGAGCTTCGCACGGGCATGCTCACACGCACACGCACACACGTCTCTATGGAGTCATTCCAATTATATTATCAGGTTGGTCCATTTTTTCAGAAGTGATCATTTTGAGGAGTGAGGGATTTATTAATGACATGTTTAAAAAAGTTCAGGCTAAAAGGACCCATGTCTATTTGAAAGTTAAACTGTTTTGCAATATGAGGTTAGGGCTGGACAATAATTCAATATCACTATATATCGCGGTAAAAAAAATCAATAACGGTGATATGATTTCTAAACACATTTTCGATATTTCAATATTTTTGCTGATCTCCAACACGGCAAGTTTAAGCTACAAAATGAGCGCCCATGACCGCAATTCAAACGTGACTGAACGAGCTTCTATAAGTGAGGAGAAAGCAGACAGTTGATATGAGAGGAAAGACTAATTCAGTGGTAGGGAAGTGGTTCAGCTTTCTGAGATCTGATAAACTTCAGGTTTCAGCGTGATGCTAAATGTGCCGGAGAATGAGAGGCTCAAAAGCGCATAAAGCCAACATAGGAGCTTGGATCTTCCGCGTTGACTGGCCCATGACGTCATGATGGACATGCGCTTTTGAGCACTCTCATTCTCCGAGCATGTTGCGACATGCGCGTTCATGAGCTTCTCTCTCGTGTCTCTTAAATCCACGGCCACATAGCGAACTCATGAACTCACCTCTTCATTGTCTAACATGTTCACTAACGTTAAACGATATGTTTATAAGAACAAGTTTTGTTGCAGGAAGTTTTGTGTAAAGAATAATATAATCAGCCTATGTTATTGTTTAAAGTTAAATATATTAATAAGGTCAGTCTCAGAGTCAAATTGCTTATTTGACTTTTCTTGTTTGTATAAAGGTTAAAATCAAATAAAAGGTGAACTTTAATTTATTTGTACCGTTTTATTTCTAAAATATTATTTAGTTTTATAGGAGGAGGCTCAAAAGACTTGGCAAATGTATTTTTCAGAAGATTGTATACAGACATTCGTTGTGGGTGTTCATGGCATTTTTTCTGAGGCTTTTATATTGTTCATATCGATATCGGAATTATGTCGTATCGACCGAAATTAAGAAATATATCGTGATATTAAATGTTTCCATATCGTCCAGCCCTAAAGTCAATACAATACAGGACTGAAGTTGCTGTGCATTGTTCTAGTGCAATATGCTGTTGAAACACAAGCTTTTTTTGTAAAATTAAATTTTCTGTTTTTTACTGTATTAATGTCATTGTATAAAAAGATGTTTAAATAAATACAAATCTTACAGACATACATGATTTGTATAAATTCTGTGGTAAGATGACTTGAAATGACTCGAAACTAAAATGGTAGGCCTTTGGACTCGACTTGAGACTTGTTGGCTTTGACTTGTGACTCGACTCGGGACTTGCCTCATCTTTGACTCGACTTGACTCGGGACTCGAGGGCAAAGACTTGAGACTTACTTGTGACTTGCATAACAATGACTTTGTCCCACCTCTGCTAACTGCTCCAACCAGTGACAACAAATAATCAATCAATCAATCAATATATCCCTAAGGTTAGAAAGTAGACCAATTTGCCATTGCTTAATTTAATTATCCACTTTAATGGATTAGGCAAAGATACGTTGGTCTTAGTTATCAACAAAATCGATTACTTTCAATACCAAAGCACTTACCTGTCTCCTCATTCTGTCACAGCTGCCTGCTTTGTCCTCAGTTAGTTCCTTATTTCTTTTCATCTTGTTACACGCTGTAAAGCAGTTTCAAATTCGTTTTTATTGGCACGAAAACACATTTTAATTATACTTCACATAACGTATTTAGTTTACTGACTTAACTAATTAAATATATTAGCTAGCTACTCAGGATTTAAAGCAAACGGCTTAAACCACCTAAAACAGCACGTTAGCTATCCGCGCTAGAATAGCCAGAGCTATGGCACTGTGCTAATAAACTGGCTACTGAGCGAGCCAGCCAGCAGACTGGAATATCCTAAACTATTTAATACACTGTTTGACCATAACTTTTGTAAAAGTCTGGGCCATTTGTTTTGGGGGATTTTTTCTTTTTCTACATAAGCAACGTCGAAATAAGTACCTTAAGTCCGGCATCTCCGTCTTTAGGTTTCAATTAGCTAGCCGGGGTACCACTGTGACTGGAGTGAGGTAGTTTGACTAGCGCGCGATTGGAACGTGTGCGCGCGCGGGGAGGTAGAGTTTGGAGTCAACTGAACGAGCTTATCTTCAGTTGTATGACGTCAGATAGTCTGACAGTGAAGTTAATGATATCGCAGTGCAAATGCATATTATGTTAAATCTCTATGGACTCTACTCACCATCCTGGGGTTGTTTAAACAAGCGTTTTGTTCCTGGTAATGCCATTTATACATGTCGTCCACTGTTTTAATTTTTCATGACGCCATCTGTACGGATTTGGAAAAGATACAACTGTTCTCATAAAAATATCATACTGATATTCAACATGGAATACAACAAACGTGCTGACTTCAGAGTGGGATTCGATACAGGTGAAGTGAGCAATGTATTTAATTTAAATAAGGTTCTTACGGGAGAGGATGTGGAAAGTGGTTATAACTGGGTGAGAGCAGAGTTTGTAGGGGACGCTATTCCCATGGTGGACAGAGGACTGTGGAGCAGCTCAGTGTACTGAAACGGACACAACGTCAGTATAAGCACACTCGGATGAAGAGAAATGTCTGTCATGCAAATGGAATATAAATGGTGGACCATAGGAGTTCAAATTCAATAAATCAATTAATGAACACATAATTATCTATATTATTTTAGGTGGCACATTAATAGAACATATTTTGATAAATACCCTTTATAAATTGGTGGTATGAAGCTTAATTTTCATAGGCCTACATTATATATCCTAATCTTTTTATTTGTATCAAAACATGTATTTCACAAAATCATGGCCCTTTTCATATCATGACATATTTCATAATTTCATGGCATATTTCATCATGTATTGCAATATTTCGACATTTATTGACATACTTCAACATTTAATGGCATATTCCAACATGTAATGACACTTTTCAACATTTAATGACCTATTTCAAATGTATTTCATGATCACAAAGGATATGCCACACAATGATAGTGAGCGGGCTAAAAATGTTAGTGGATCAAAGCTATTAACCAAGATTGTAAGGGAGAAGTAGTGGCTTAAGTCAAACCACTTGTCATCGAATGAGCCACAATGTTGACCATGGAGGACAACACTACCTCTTCAATTATTACTATTATTATTATGTTCTCCAAAGTGGTTGATTTAGACACTAATAGTTTTTTCAATAAGGGTCAAAATTTCATCTGAAGATAGATTGTAAGAATCTATTGTACATTACACATTAGCTATCACAAACATGGCTTGTGAGCTAATTTGGAAGAAAGTTAACTACACATAATCGATTTGCGCTTCTTGCTGATCATTGTCGTTGCAACCACCCAGAGAATTTTTGGGAGGTATTCGCTGCCATCATTGAGACCATCACAGAGGTTACTATAGTACCACATTGTACCACAACCTTCCGTTTTTGTAATTATAAAAAATACTAAAAGTAAACAACGCTTGGATATGAATGTAAATAAGTTTATTAGGTATAAGACTTTATAAATCTTCGGTTCTACCCTCACCTATGGTCATGAAGGCTGGGCGACGACTGAAAGAACAAGATTGCGTGTACACGCGGCCAAAATGGGTTTTCTCAGTAAGGTGGTGGGCCTCTCCCTTAGGGACATGGTGAGAGGTTCAGTCATCCGTGAGGAACTTGGAGTAGAGCCGCTGCTCCTTCACGTAGAAAGGAGCCAGTTGAGGTGGTTCAGGCATCTGGTAAGGACACCACCTGGGCACCTCCCTAGGGGAGAACAGTTCATTACATTTATGCCAATAATTGTCTGAAAACGATTGGTAGCAGATATATAGGTTAATCCAGTTACGATTGAGGTCGATTCCTACACAACTCGGGGGGCAACAGTGTACTTCCAAAAATAGTTTTTCTAACAGTTTAAAAATATATATATTAGAATGCTTAGACACATTTAAAAAGTTTAAATATTTTAAAGCTCATACTAGCTATTTTTTATTCTAAAGGCTTTTTAAAAAACATTATTTGAAACGACCCATTGAGAAATTGCTTTTCCAAAGACCAAGGGATCTAGTCCATAGAAACATTAGCCTCTGTCAGTATCTATAGCATGTTGCTGGGTCAGGGGTTTGAACAATGGAGCTAGATATTCTATAGGTTTGTACAGGTATAAAAGCAAGGGTTAAACCAGGAAGAAAGACAGTTCAGCAGCAGCAACCAGCAGCACAGTAACCAAACATGACCAACATGAACATGGGCAAGGTAAGTACTGGGAAAGCTTCAAATATAAATATTTAAAAATTTCAATTATTTGTTTAACAGCTATAATGGTACATATCCTCAAACGTATAATCACATTTCCTAACTATCCCACTTTCATGCCATTTCATATATATGAATCACTGTTTTCAGATCACCTTCTATGAGGAGAGGAACTTCCAGGGTCGTTCCTATGATTGCAACAGCGACTGCAGTGATATGAGCTCTTACCTGAGCAAGTCTCAGTCCTGCAGGGTTCACAGCGGCTGTTGGATGATGTATGAGCGCAACAACTACATGGGAAACCAGTACTTTCTGAAGAGGGGCGAGTACCCTGACTTCATGCAGCACTTTGGAATGAGTGATAGCATCAGGTCCTGCCGCATGATCCCCATGCACAGAGGAAACTACAGGATGAGGATCTACGAGAGAGAAAGCTTCGGAGGTCAGATGCACGAGATAATGGACGACTGTGACTCCGTCATGGATCGTTACCGCATGTCCAGCTGTATGTCCTGCAACGTGATGGAGGGACACTGGCTGATGTACGAGCAGCCCCACTTCAGAGGCAGGATGATGTACATGAGGCCTGGAGAGTACAGGAACTTCAACATGGGTGGAATGAGTGGCATGAGGTTCATGAGCATGAGGCGTATCATGGATTCCTGGTACTAAATATAGCTTGAGGTATCCAAATGAAGAAATTACATTTTAATTAATAATTCAATACATTTATAAAATAATAAAATTATTCTCAATCCTTGAATTGTAGTTTTGTTTTTAATATTTTCAAGTTACTTGATGTTTGTGAGATAACACTAGCACAACAAGTGATAATATTTTTACAAAGAATTGATTTCCCATTTTGTGCCGATTTGACCCAAAGGTAATAAAAAATATGATAATGTCTTGCATGACAGAAAATTGTGACACAAAAATCTAATTTTAAGAAATACAGATAAGACAACAAAATGGAAGCAGCAATTCATCAGCATTCATCTGACCCAATGATTTCTACAAGGCTGCCCATAGCATTTCAGATTCCCCACCACTTTTACCAGCGGGCACTCAGACCTGAGGAAAACTGCTGCAACTGAATGTTGTTAGACTTACTTGTACCTAATATTTTGGTTAATGCTAGCTAGTAGCTACTGCTGTCGCTTGAGTGCTACAGTTACTAACAGCAAGTGCACAGGAAAAAGGTCTGACAGGAAGTGTCATGCAGATGGGGTACGATGTGAATCTGTGGTAAGTTAGAACAGACAGATAAAGAGTAAATATATTGGTTAACAAAGTTAACATTAGGACTAAAGTCTAAAATAATGAATTAACAAAAATTTGTATTTATATAACTACATAAATGTAATGTAATTATTCAGGGTGGCCCGAATACTATCAGTATTTACAACTTCTTCTGATTCATATATTTGGTATTCAAATCTAAATTCAGTACTCGGAAGCTTTGTTTTTTTTACATTCTTTTGCAACAAAACTTTGCAATAGTAGGCTACACTACAATGCATTTGGGCAGCTAAAGCCTTTTAAATTGATATTAGATATTATTTGAGCTGATAGTGTTAATACAGTACATACAGTATACAGTATCTAGCTGGTTTTAATGTATCATTATGTGCGTATGTCCTTTGTTGTTGCTTGCCGTATGTGGTGTCTCTTTTAATTCTGCAATTTGAAAAGGGGCAGAGCAAATGGAACCAAAATGCGAAGTACCTGTGGAAAAGTGATAAAGGATTCCTAGTTCTTGGCCATGCTCTCTTATTTCCCGAGCAGAAAGGTTGTGTTAACCTTGTGGAAGGCTGTGTTGTAGTGTTGTAAACGCAATAAAAGCTTTGTAACTTCCTTTAAGTCGATGTGTGACTCCCTCGTTGTCATGGCTCTAGATTAGAGGTTGTGACATTGCCAAATATGGAACCATAAATTGGTACACCATGGAGGAACATCAATTTTGTTAAATCATATCAAACATGTAAGTATATTGATTCTCTTTTGAGCTTCGCTCTGTAACTAGACATTCACGCTCTACACATTATGTTAGACTTGTTAGCATCAGGCTTGATAGATAGCTTAATAATTATTATTATATGATTGGTGCATCCCCAGACATCGTAACCAATGACCTCAAAAACAGGTTGCTCCATGTGAGCAACAATGAACAATACGCTCCCGCCCTCCCTTCACTCCACGGTTTGGCCGGCCTGTCTGTCAATCAATCAATCAATCAAATTTATTTATAAAGCCCTTTTTACAACAAAAGTTGTCACAAAGTGCTTTTACAATCACCAGCCTGAATCCGACAGAGCAAACATCAACAAGTTGATACACGGCGGCTAGGAAAAACTCCCTGAAAGTCAGATTTAGGAAGAAACCTAGAGAGGAACCAGGCTCTGAGGGATCACCAGTCCTCTTCTGGCTGGGCTGGGTCAGTTTATGACAATACAACAAGCGAGGTGTGAAAAACTGAGAAACAAAATAGTCCGGGATGACCGGGAGGGATGTTGGATTTGATAGGCTTGGAGGAAGAAGCTCCGGTTGCATCAGCTGTTCCGTCAGCCGCACAGTCAGGGGCCCCAGGGAGGATCCAGCATATGCTCCAAGCTGGAGCGGTCCCCCTGACAGAAGTGGACACAAACACAGGGAAAGGTTGGACACTAGTTCCCGGCACAATAGTATACCGAACATAATACTTTAAAAGGAGACAGGGGGGTTAGTGAGACAATGGCCATGAACGGGTAAACCCAGGACAAGTCCAGACAGATGTTAGTAGAGACAGGACACAGGAAAGGTTAGACACCCTGGTTCCCTACGTCCCCGGCACCATAATATAGCAGCATAGATCTTAGAATGAGACAGGGGGGTCCAGTGAAGCTGGGGCCCTGAACAGGGTAAACCCCGAAACAGGGCCCAATAGGCCGGAAAACACCCACCCACTATGCCGAGCATCAACCCAGGGACGCCAATCGACCATGACCACTCGGGCAGGTTTAGTTTTTGCTCACAAAGTTACTCGAGCTGGTGGAACAAACAAGAGCTATAGCGAGCCAGTGACATCCACACTCCAAGGAGCATATGGGAGGTTTAGTTTTTGCTCACAAAGCTACTCGAATTGAGGCTGCAACAGAGCACTATAGCGACCCAGTGACTCCTCCCCACAGTTAACTGGGATAATCAGAGTTTAATTCACCAGCTACTCGGATTGAGCGAACAAAGGAGAGCTATAGCGAACCAGTGACTCCTCCCCACAGTTAACTGGGATATTCAGAGTTTGTTCACTAGCTACTCGGATTGAGCGAACAAAGGAGAGCTATAGCGAGCCAGTGACTCCACCCCCCAGGCAGCAGCCTGGAGGTATCGTTTTTGCTCAAAAAGCTACTCGAGAGGCAACAACAGGGAACCATAGCGAGCCAGTGACTCCACCCCCCAGGCAGCAATCGAGAGGACACCCCAGGGGAGAGTGAACCAGCAAGGCAAAGACAGCAGGGCAGAATGAGATCCGAGCCTTCTGTTCAACCTTCGTACCCTGGGCCATATTACACTCAACCATAGACCTTACTGAAAAGATATGTTTTTAATTGTGATTTAAAGGTTTGAACAGAATCTACATTTCTAACCCAGATTGGCAACTCATTCCATAATAGAGGAGCTCTATAGGAGAAGGCTCTACCTCCAGCTGTTTGTTTAGAAATTTTAGGTACAATTAGGAGACCAGCATCCTTTGATCTAAGGTTACGCGTGGGTATGTATGGCTGGACTAATTCAGCGAGGTAGGTGGGAGCAAGTTGATGTAAAGCTTTATATGTTAACAGTAGTACTTTAAAGTCTGCCCTAGCCTTAACAGGCAGCCAATGTAAAGAGGCTAAAACTGGGGTAATATGGTCAAACTTCTTAGTTCTAGTTAAGATTCTAGCAGCCGTATTAAGTACTAATTGAAGTTTGTTTACTGATTTATCAGGGTAACCAGAGAATAGAACATTGCAATAATCTAATCTTGAGGTAACAAAAGCATGGATTAGTTTTTCTGCATCAATTTTTGATAAATAATTTCAGATTTTTGCAATATTCCGAAGATCGAAAAATGCTGTCCTTGAAATATATTTTATGTGATCGTCAAATGAGAGATCCGGGTCAAGGTTCACTCCAAGGTTTTTGACAGTTTTTTGTGAAATGACTATACATCCGTTTAGGTTCAGCGTAAGGTCTGTCAATAAATCTCTCTGTTTCTTAGGTCCTAAAACTAGCATTTCAGTTTTATCTGAATTTAGGAGCAGAAAATTCTCTGTCATCCACTTTCGTATATCTGAAACACAAGCTTCCATAGTGGCTAATTTAGGGGCTTCTCCATGTTTCATAGCAATATACAGCTGCGTGTCATCGGCATAGCAGTGAAAATTGACATTATGTTTTCGAATTACATTACCCAAAGGTAACATATAGAGTGAGAACAGAAGTGGTCCTAAGACTGAGCCTTGTGGAACACCAAAGCATACATTTGATTTGTTAGAGGATAAGCCATCTACACAAACAAACTGAAGTCTATCTGATAAATAAGATCTAAACCAATCGAGAACATGTCCTCTTAGCCCAACAAGGGTCTCTAATCTCTCCAAGAGAAGGGAGTGATCAATAGTGTCAAAGGCAGCACTAAGATCAAGAAGCAATAGAAGAGATGCAGAACCTTTGTCAGAAGCCAATAAAAGGTCGTTTACCACCTTAACAAGTGCAGTCTCAGTGCTATGATGGGGTCTAAAACCGGACTGAAGTTTTTCATATATATTATTTGTCTTCAGAAAGGCCGTAAGTTGTAGTGAGACAGATTTTTCTAGGATTTTTGAAAGAAACGGGAGGTTTGATATTGGTCGGTAGTTTTTTAGGATGTCTGGATCTAAGTTACATTTTTTTAGCAGAGGCTTAATTTCTGCAATTTTTAGTGAGGTTGGCACTGATCCGGAGGACAGGGAGCAGTTTATTATGTTCAACATTGATGGGCCAAGCACAGGAAGTAACTCCTTAAGTAATTTAGTTGGAATTGGGTCTAGTTGACAGTTGGTTGATTTTGAACTATTTATTAATTTTGTAAATGTTTCAAGAGACACAGGTACAAAAGATTCAAGAGTCGCCATTGAAACTAAATCAGGGCAGCTCTGCGGGCTCTCAGGACAACAAAGTTTTTGAGAACTGAGGCAGTTAAGGGTACAATTTGCAATTTCTTTTCTAATGTTGATTATTTTTTCATCGAAGTAGTTCATGAATTCATCACAACTAAAGTGAAGACCCACTTCATTGGTTAAACATTGCTTTTTAGTGAGTTTTGCAATTGTGTCAAAAAGAAATTTAGGATTATTTTTGTTTGTGTCGATTAGATTAGATAAGTAGGCTGATCGAGCACTTATAAGTGATTTCCGGTATAGCACAGTACTATCAATCCAGGCTAGTCTAAATACTTCTAACTTCGTGGAGCGCCACTTTCGCTCCAATTTTCTGGAGGCTTGCTTAAGTGTTCTAGTAGTGTCAGTGTACCAGGGAGCAAGTTTCTTATTTCGTATTTGGTTTTGTTTTTAGGGGTGCCACAGCATCTAAAGTCTTACGCAGTATATCGTTTAGATCCTCTATTTGATTGTGAACACGATGAACACGATAATATCACACAATCCAATTTTTTTGAAAACATAAATTCTGAAGCTTGGGCATCAATCACGTTTTATGGGTATGAATCTAGATAACAAGGACCAGAGATATATTTTAGAGACCAACATAGACAATTTGTCACTTCTTGAAAAGAACTAAAATTCGAATGTCATTCATTTGAATTTTTTTGTCCTCTTAGTTCTTTATATACACATGCAGCCTTATGTAAAATATAGTTCCAGTTTGCACCTTTGAATTGATTTTAAACAGTCGACAACAACACTTTTACTAGATTTTTCTATACTCTCTAAAGGCTTTATGTTAGTGTGTTTTTGAACCACCGTAACATAAAGCAGTGAGCCTCTATAGCTTGTTGCTGGCTCAGGGTTTTGAATAATAGAGCACAGGGTTTGGACAGATATAAAAGCAAGGGTTAAACCAGGAAGCCAATCAGTTCAGCAGCAGCAACCAGCAGCACAGTAACCAAACATGACCAACATGGGCAGGGTAAGTACTAGGAAGATGTTTAATTGTTAAACATATTCATACTGTGTATAATTAATCTCAATAGATTGCTATGTTAAAGGACACAATCAAGGACACGATCAATAATAACTTTACTGATCCGAATGACGTAGTGGGTACCGGATTGTCTGAATAGGATTGCACATTATTGTAACCTGCTTTTTTCATTTATTTAATTCATATATACATTTTTCCAGATCACCTTCTACGAGGAGAGGAACTTCCAGGGTCGTTCCTATGATTGCAACAGCGAATGCAGTGATATGAGCTCTTACCTGAGCAGGTCTCAGTCCTGCAGGGTTCACAGCGGCTGTTGGATGATGTATGAGCGCAACAACTACATGGGAAACCAGTACTTTCTGAAGAGGGGCGAGTACCCTGACTTCATGCAGAACTTTGGAATGAGTGATAGCATCAGGTCCTGCCGCATGATCCCCATGCACAGAGGAAACTACAGGATGAGGATCTACGAGAGAGAAAGCTTCGGAGGTCAGATGCACGAGATGATGGACGACTGTGACTCCATCATGGATCGTTACAGCATGTCCAGCTGTATGTCCTGCAACGTGATGGAGGGACACTGGCTGATGTACGAGCAGCCCCACTTCAGAGGCAGGATGATGTACATGAGGCCTGGAGAGTACAGGAACTTCAACATGGGTGGAATGAGTGGCATGAGGTTCATGAGCATGAGGCGTATCATGGATTCCTGGTACTAAATATTGCTTGATGAACCTGAAGTTAGAAGTATTTAATAAATGATTCACAAAAATGTACCTGTTTGATGATATTCATTCTGTTTTATACATTAAGACACAAAATACTGCACCTATTGTAGTAATCCTTCAACAAAATCAATAATTCAAAAAAATCCTTTACAGTAACATAGCAGGCCTACAGTATAACACTAATTTGGTGGTTGTGGAATCAAGGAGTAAAATTATCGTTTGAATGTTATTCTACTTGTCTAATTATTGATACACATGCTCTTCTTCCACCACGTAACTAATGATCCATCATTAAACATTCAATGGATCTTTAGTGACCACAGACAGATATTTTGCACAAGGCAAATGTGTGCATTTACAGTAGGCTTTAAGGTCCTGTTTGGCCAACACCACGTCCACGGCATCTGGTCTCCAATCCAGGAGACAATCCGGATGTTGTTCTTTTTTGCTGTGTAGTTACAAATTAACTATAAATACCTTCGTAACTTACATTTTGCTTCTAAAGTTATTACTATGTTGAGATAATTTCAATTTTTTTTAAATAAATGTATCGATGACTTGATCTAATACTCTAACAATAACAATTGTTGGATTTATAGACTTGACTCGTACTTTTGTTGAAATTACTTACTACTCTTTCAGCCACTAGATGGCGTTCCTGTAGATTATAATTGCTAAATAAAAAAGATGTTGGCTTTGGTATAGTTTTACATCATGCAGACATTTAGCCAAAGATCACATAATAACGTTTTAATATAAGTGATATCGAAACGTAAACGAGATTTAAAATTATAATATATTTATATATACAAAAATAGAAAAAAATATAATTCAGTGAACTTTTAGAATTGATTTAAATTATTGAAATGGAATTGATCCCAAGTGACTAGTTTATAGTTGTATTAATTTACAAATCACAAATGAACGCATTATGCTATACTAGTGTATTGTGTTGTTTTCTGCTGTGTAATAATGGTTTACCAACAAACCAATGGTCTTTGTATTTACTCAACCTTTGCATTTTCACGGTCAATCTCTTTATACTACTCTATAGCCTGCATGAGATGCATTTGTGGGTAAAAAGTTATCAAAGTCCAACGGTGCCGTGGGCGCTTTTATTGTCATGGTAATTAGGTGGAGGTTTGTTCCGCGTTAGCGCCCGACCTACTGAGATGCAGAGAACCGCCATTATCCCAGTAGCCAATCGATAAAGGACAGTTTGATTTAACATTATAATGAAAATAAATTGTGAGCTATTTCAGAATATTTTAAAAAATTAACAGCTTAATAGTATTTAATTGTTGGAAAATATACTGTGTTCTCTCAGGTTGCCTATACAAAAGGAATTGATTGACTTTTATTTATCACATAAAAAAAGATTGAACGAAAAGGTGAGTTTTGTTTGCTTGCCATATTCTGGTGTGGACTTATTGGTTAACGCTCCTCCAGCTAGTTTAGGAGAAACGACATCTGTTGTCTCCAATGAAGTCCTCCAGAACAGCTATTGTCGGTTCCTACTTCTGAATGCGTGTGATCCTCGACCTGCGGGGGGTGAGATGCTTGAATCAGATTATTGCACAGTGTGAGAGTGTGCATGGGGGGTGGGGTGGAGGGGTGGAGAGAGGATAGAGGGGGGTGGGTAGTTGGTGCGCCATGCCTCAGCCTGACAGAGATGCTCACACAAATCCAGCAATACAGTGAGTGAGTACGAGACTACGAGTACGAGTTGAGGATATACCCAAAACACAACCACGTTTCGCTCGGTTCTAAGTGAATTTGGACCCAAAAGATACAGCATGGACTAGGGGTTCTGGAGGCTCAAGTTCCCCACAGCACTGATGGAACTATTTGCATTGGAAGTGGAGAACTAAACACAGTTAGGGGACATTCGGGACGCACGGTTTGGCTCCCTATAACCTGATGCTTACGTGCACACTACTACGGTCGCTTCTACAGTGGTCAATGGACGCGCTAAAGTAAGATTATTAAGTTGTGGCCGTGAATCCCATGTGTGGTTAATGTACTGCTGCCCTCACGTGTCATGAGAAGCCCATATATATGAGAGATGGAACGTGTCAGAATGAAGGGCTGGATGACATAAATGCAAAATAACTTAAACGCTTCTACTAACACGTGAACCACCGACACACTGAATGCAGTTCCACCTAAACATGAGTTCACCCTGCGGGGAGGTGGATATGTGTCGGACGGGTTACCTTGTGATTTACATGGACGTGGAATTAGGAAAATAATTTCCTCTATTTCCCTTTGGAGGAATTGTCTCTTGAGTGGCGTTATCTTGCAACACGTTGTACAATAGCGTGCACGTTTGGAGTTACCATGCTGGTGTCTTGTCTCGCATGTATCCACGCACTCCTAATACTGCTGGTGAATGGAGCCGACCAGTGGAGACTCAAGGACTCATCACAATGCCAGATGAACAGGAAAGTAAGTATATTATACAGATTATATAATACAGTAGAGGTCATATGTATACATGGAATTAGGAATAACCCCACAGGCGTCTAACTCTGGTTAATGGTCATTGGTTAAATGAACAACATTGAGTATTCCAGTCTAGTTTATTCACCATCTAGTGTAGCCTAATCAACAACTAGGTGTCACACCGTTAAGTAGGCATACATGTGCGCCTGTTTCTATTGGCTCAGAGATTGTGGTGCACTTCAGATGTGTATTGTGTTTATTCTAGTAGTTGTGAAGTGTTGCATTATTTAAGCATTAACGGGCCATTGTGAAGCATCAACTAGACACATTTTGAATCAACAGTCCCGTCAAGTGAAATGAGTACTAGTAGCCAGGTACAATGCATCACAAATCTGTCTTAAAGGACCACCCTGTACTATTGTTTGGTTTAATGGCGTTGTTTAATTTTAGTGGCATACTTGCTGAATGAATGAACACAAACCGTATTTGCAGTGTATATCAGCACTTCATCAGCAATCTTAAATACAAAACAAACAATGCAAATTCACCCCTCTCAACTTACCTCATTGTCTGGTCATTGGCAGCAAAGCGAGCTCAACTCTTTCCTTTGGACCATCAAACGTGACCCCCCATCCTACTTTTACGGCACCATACACGTCCCATACACCCGAGTCTGGGACTTCATCCCGGAGAACTCCAAGAAGGCTTTTCAGGAGAGCAACATTGTCTACTTCGAGCTTGACCTGACAGACCCGTACACCATCTCAGCCCTGACCAGCTGCCAGCTGCTTCCTCAGGGGGAGAACTTGCAGGATGTGTTACCCGTGGACATCTACCGACGCCTCAAGAGGCACCTGGAGTACGTTAAACTCATGATGCCCACCTGGATGACCCCGGACCAGAGGGGCAAAGGGCTCTACGCTGACTACCTGTTCAACGCCATAGCTGGGAACTGGGAGAGGAAGAGGCCGGTGTGGGTGATGTTGATGGTGAACTCTCTGACAGAGGCCGACATCAAGACCAGAGGGGTGCCTGTTCTGGACCTGTACCTGGCCCAGGAGGCAGAGAGGATGGGGAAGAGGACAGGAGCTGTGGAGAAGGTGGAGGAGCAGTGTCACCCGCTGAACGGACTTAACTTCTCCCAGGTGAGTGGAATTCCAGGGCCGCTACTAGATAGAAGTGAAAATAGGGGTCGCTTAGGGCCCCGGATTGCAATGGGACAGGGGGCACCAAATAAAATGTTGTTTTGGTGTCCTCAAAAGGCTTGAGCCGGCACTGTGAAACATCTACGGACGCTACAGTCCGTTGGGAACACCCACTAAGGTCCCTCTGCCCAGTGACTAGGTGGTGTACTACGTTGGACCAGGGAATAGGGGTTAGGTTTAGGGTCAAATGCCACTCAGTTTCTCAACCATCCCTTCAGTAGAGTTCAGAGACTTGAACTATGACAAGGAGCATTAAAGCTGCACTGGTGGACCAACACTTTACAAAGACACTTTATGTTGGGTTTTCCTTTAATTTATCATCCATCCTCTTTACTTAATATGCAGTATTTTTGTCATGTACTGTATACATATATATTTAATAGAAGTTGCTCATCATAATCTATTTGATTATCTTACATTTTATTTGAAACTCTTTCAGTTTTACATATACAAAGAGCAATGTTTGTATATTTTAAGACCAAGCCTTGTGATTCTGGCTTTACAGGGGTAGACCGGTTCAGCCAGGCACCGTTAGCTGAACAAATAGTCTGCTAGTCAACTTGGTCTTCCGTTATTAAGACAAAAATTTAACCTAATGGCTTTCGTCTGAATGTAGCTCAAACCTCCCTTGTTCCCACCCGGGTCTCTGACAGAGCAAATTTGACCCCGCAATTATACGTGTCCTTCAAAGCTCTGAGTTGCTATGAAATCATGTTGTGTATTGTGGAATTTCCACTAATACTCCTTCGGAACTAAAGGGATTACACACGGCAAACTCACGTTAACAGCCAGGAGCCGGAACGCTGTTATTTTAAAGCCGGCTGGCCCTCAAAAGCAATTTGTGTCGCCTCCCATGTCCATCATTTCTCTCATAATATTGATGGGTAATAGTTATAATGACTTCAAATAACTCCAGGCACATGTGCTGAGATGATGAGGTCTATACACACACGCACACACATACACGCACACACACACAAACGCGCACACACAAACACACACACAGACTGTGAAACTGTGATAAAAAAATATTCCAAAGCCGTGATTTAGTAAACCTGAGCTGGAGAGCCCACTAAAATAGTTCCCTCCCCAGAATTTCTCCATTCCAACTCGCATACTAATTCATAAGAGACCCATCCACCCACATATGTTGTATCATAATTTGATCATTATTAGATAGTGCTGATTGGCTGCTGTGATATAGGAGTTCATCCACCCACAGATGTTGTATCATAATTTGATCATTATTAGATATATAGTGCTGATTGGCTGCTGTGATATATGACATCATCCACCCACATATGTTGTATCATAATTTGATCATTATTAGATATATAGTGCTGATTGGCTGCTGTGATATATGACATCATCCACCCACATATGTTGTATCATAATTTGATCATTATTAGATCTATAATGCTGATTGGCTGCTTTGATATATGAGTTCATCCACCACAGGTATGTTGGGTTTAACAATATTTTACTGTCACAAATGCGTTGGTAACTGGTTATAATAGCAATGAGGCATCTCCAAGGTTTGTGGCATATTGCCATTATACCACACCCAAGTGCCGTGTCCGGGAATCCAGTAACCGTGTCGAGCCTAAGCTCAAAAACAGGTCGTAGCCGGGGTTTATCTGGTGAGATCTGCGCCGTCTCTCGAACAAGGCAAAACAATAGCTTTGTGAAGAGACGGGCCCGTTTTGTCCGTTTTCACCGGAGCCTATGGAACATTCCAGACCTCAGAGAAATGAAGAGCCTGGTGATGAAAGTACTGCCTGGCTCAGTCCCTCCAGTCAGTAGAAGTAATGGAGCATGGAATGGTTCTGAATGGCCACCTGTCTCGCTGAAGTACTTGGGTCAGTGTGTTGAAGGAATGTTTAAACCCTGTTTCCATTAGTTGCCGGGCCGGGGCGGGCATCGTGATGTCATCATGATGTCAAGCTGATAGTGCTCTGGGCTCACGCAATGCACAACAGAGGTGTCGGCCTGTGCTGGAGAGAAACATCTAGAACAAGGTTGAGCTAGCGGGAGTCATCTGGTTACATCGCTCTACCCCACCACAGCAGTCAGGTCGTTGAACATTAGGAAAAATCGTGGTTATCTACGTGAAAAATTGATGTCCTTTTACAGCAACGGTTGCGGTTTTAAATCATAACCTTTAGATGACTGCTCATTGGCGTGTGGTTAAACCATGAGACTCCACATCTGCCATGTAGTTTCACCACGTGTGCTAAAAGCTGAGACCCCTCTTTTTCCACCGTACTTACACAGTGACAAAACAATACCGCATTTTGTTCCATTACGCGTTTCTCAAACTTATTTCAGCAAAGCATTAGTCCGTCAACGTAACCGGACGTTATCGATCTTAATTTCTTAGCCTAGCTTGACTTGCTACAAATGATCCGAAACAAGGTGATGACAAAGTACCCAAATGCGTATTTATTTCTCCCCTGTATAATACAAAGGTCTTATTTTGCAATCTGTGAAAAACTAAATCATCTCTGAGAACAGAGGAGATCCTTGCACTACAGACTAATTGGAATTCATCCTGGATTCCACCTGTGCTGCGACCTTGTGTTTTCAACTGTGTTCACGGACTAAGAAAACAACACTGCATTTTGTTGCGTTAAGCTTTGATGTCTTTTCAAAGTCTGTGTCATTTCAGTTGGCTCTCCTGGGCTTCGTGCACATAAAACAACCATCTAATTTGACTCCATAGCTCCATCTATCTCCATAGAGATAGATGTTGAAATAGGCCAGTCGAAATTATTAACTCTTTAGTTTTTTTTTTTACTTGTCGTGCTGGAACGTAAAGATGCCCTCCCCCCAGTCTACATGTTTCATTAGTGTGGATATCACATGTTTGTCAATGATTTCATATCTTATAATAATAAATAATTCTTTATGCTGAACAGGGAAATCATAAAGCCAAATAAACAGCTCCTTTCACCGATGCAATTTGATAAATAGAAGTTTGATATTTTGGCACATGCCTGCAAATATATTATAGTGCATTGTAAGTAAAAACAATTTTTTTATAAAGTTATTATAAAATCATTTTAAATCTCTATCTACGATGAAAGCATAATGGAGTAGTAAGAAAAACATGTCTCCATCATGGGGAATATAATAGCTTTAATAATAACACGTTTTACATATGAGGTTTGTGGCTGTACAGTGTGGCTGATGTGGTTGGGAGTTATATTCATATTTCATATTCATATAATGGCACCTTTTACTCTCCATAGGAAACTACTTGTCTGATCTTTTACTCAGCATTGGATTTATTTACCACAGGGTCACTCACTCAGTCCTTCAAATGATCCGTTTGACATATTAGACAGCTTGGTAGCTTGAAGATATTTCCATCACACACACAATATAATTTCTCTGATATACTGAGGAGCAATGCGGCTATTATTATTCAGTGAATATATTGGCTGACTACACTTTCTTTAAGTGGTTCTGCGAAATGTCCTGTCATGAAAAGTGGCCATAGAAGCCACCCAATAAAGTTGAGGGTTATGCCTTTGATAATTATGCAAATGTTTTATCGGCCCGAGTCCTAAATCGAACCCCATGCGTCTCTGTGTTGTGCACAATAGTGAATAGGGGGTGATTGGGGATGTGAATTCAATATAGAATAATACATCAGAGGTCCTTCTTATCCAATCCAGTGGGCATTATTTGGGCGTAGTTTAAATGTCCCATCAGGTGTCAATGTTTACAATGTGTACTCAAAAGTAGGGAATATGATGAGCTTTTTCCTTAAATTATCTGTGGGTTTCATAGTGGTGTACTAGCTGTCTGTATTAGTAGAGGATTATTGATAGGAGTACATTATATACCCAGTGTACTAGCTGTCTGTATTAGTAGAGGATTATTGACAGGAGTACATTATATACCCAGTGTACTAGCTGTCTGTGTAGTAGTAGAAGACGATTATTGACAGGAGTACATAATATACCCAGTGTACTAGCTGTCTGTGTATTAGTAGAGGATTATTGATAGGAGTACATTATATACCCAGTGTACTAGCTGTCTGTGTAGTAGTAGAAGACGATTATTGACAGGAGTACATAATATACCCAGTGTACTAGCTGTCTGTGTAGTAGTAGGAGACGATTATTGACAGGAGTACATAATATACCCAGTGTACTAGCTGTCTGTGTAGTAGTAGTAGACGATTATTGACAGGAGTACATAATATACCCAGTGTACTAGCTGTCTGTGTAGTAGTAGAAGACGATTATTGACAGGAGTACATAATATATCCAGTTGATCTATTGATTGTCCCGTCTGCAGTATCACCATCACATTCTACATCGAGGAGGATGTCCGTGTTCCAAATGTCCCACAATCCGGTGTTTAGTGCATTAGATCTGGTCAGGCTCAGGTCTAAGGCAGTGCACTACACACAGGTTAGCTTGGTCTTTGGAACACAGGCGATGTTAGTTCTTCATGTGTTCACAGCTCCCCCTCAGAAAAGGTTACATTTCACATTGGGGTGCTTGGTTTCTTCTGGCATGTTGACCAAACAGACACATTAGATTCCTCTGCGTTCCTCTGGTCTTGTTGGTCTGTGGGGATGTCTGTCTGTCTGTCTGTCAGAATGACTGTCTGTCTGTCTGTCAGGATGTCTGTCTGTCAGAATGATTGTCTGTGTGTCTGTCTGTCTGTCTGTCAGAATGTCTGTCTGTGTGTCTGTCTGTCAAAATTATTGTCTGTCTGTCAGAATGTCTGTCTGTCAGAATGTCTGTCTGTCTGTCAGAATGTCTGTCTGTCTGTCAGGATGTCTGTCTGTCTGTCAGGATGTCAGAATGACTGTCTGTCTGTCTGTCAGGATGACTCTCTGTCTGTCTATGTAGATATCTGTCATGGGAAATGTCTGTTGTTGGGGATGTCTGTTTCTGTGATTTATGTCTGTTACTCAGTAGAAGCACGCTAGGTGATGTTGTGTTTTCTGTTGTAATTACACACATTTATGTTGGCATTGTCATTGTGTCAGAAGTGGGCGAAAGTTGTTTCTCCTAAACTCATTTAAACAGGCACGCAAATAAAAGCATCTGTTGTAAGTTCAATCCTGCAAGAGAAGTTGTGGCCTAAATTCCTTGAATATATTAGAGTTTTTAGCCAGCTTGGCTTACCTCAATGTGTCACTCAACCAGCACACTGTACCAAACAGACAGCCTCTGGTGTTTTATGTGATGGATGTCAGATATCTCTTAGAACGACAGACATTCACGGTTCTGTATCCTCCAATTAACTTTGGCATTGTGCTATTGTCAGTTGTTTCTTTGTCTCTTGGTGTCATTTGAACTGGTCTACAACAGAACAGTGAGTAAGCCTTTTCCAAGCTAGACAGGCCCAGTGGGCAGGTTAGTGTCTCGTGCTTGTGTAGTATGACAAATCCCTGGACAGGATGCTCACATGAATGAAAGATGATCACATGTTGTCACCTGTATCTACAGACTCCACAGCGGCTAGTTAAAGCTCTGCTGACTCTTGAAAACATCCACAATAACCGGTCTCTTCTTACCCAGAATGCCCAGAGGCTTTTTGGGTGCCGTGGATGTTAGTGTTTGTGAGAACAGGCTGGTCCGGTGGACAGTTTTGTCGTTTTGTAGTTGCATTTTTTGTCATTTTTTATGCTATCACCAGAAAATACATAAATACAAATCAAATACTCAACAATAATAAGCTATGCTTGCATATACGTTTCCAGGACCTATTTTCTGGGTTTATGAAAAGGTTTCCCAGCTCCTATTCCTGATGCATCCTGGGGCATTTCCGGGTGCTGCAACATGACACTTGTTGAGCTCAGATCAGGATTTAATAACAAGTTCCTCGTTTTAGCGCCGGCTCCTGAAAAGCCACAACAGAAGTGCTGTCTCACGGCGTAGGCCTACCGAACTACCCCAGAGCAGAGGGCTGTCTCACAGCGTAGGCCTACAGTAGTACCCGAGAGCAGAGGGCTGTCTCACAGCGTAGGCCTACAGTAGTACCCCAGAGCAGAGGGCTGTCTCGCGACGTAGGCCTACCGAACTACCCCAGAGCAGAGGGCTGTCTCACAGCGTAGGCCTACCGAAAAATAAGATTGTTGTTGGGGGAGGGGTGTTGTGT
Organism: Dallia pectoralis; assembly: GCA_029465975.1. Taxonomy (NCBI): domain Eukaryota; kingdom Metazoa; phylum Chordata; class Actinopteri; order Esociformes; family Umbridae; genus Dallia; species Dallia pectoralis. The sequence continues at coordinate 22,004,978 of CM055736.1, forward strand.
CTAGGAGAGCGAAATGATCATGTGAATATGTAAAAACCTGCTGCACACTGGGACATGATAAAGACCAATACATGCTCAGTCACGCAGGTCGAGTTTTATTGCTTAGCAGAATGTGAGAATGGATCCAAGGAGGACAGCCTGTGTTGACCTGGCCTGTGTTGACCTGGCCTGTGTTGACCTGGCCTGTGTTGACCTGGCCTGTGTTGACCTGGCCTGTGTTGACCTGGCCTTTCACAGAGAGCGTACCAGAGAGCGTACCAGAGAGCGTACCAGAGAGCGAACCAGAGAGCGTACCAGAGAGCGAACCAGAGAGAGCGTACCAGAGAGAGCGTACCAGAGAGAGCGTACCAGAGAGCGTACCAGAGAGCGTACCAGAGAGCGAACCAGAGAGCGTACCAGAGAGCGTACCAGAGAGCGTACCAGAGAGCGTACCAGAGAGCGTACCAGAGAGCGAACCAGAGAGAGCGTACCAGAGAGAGCGTACCAGAGAGAGCGTACCAGAGAGCGTACCAGAGAGCGTACCAGAGAGCGTACCAGAGAGCGTACTAGATTGCGAACCAGAGAGCGAACCAGAGAGCGTACCAGTTTCCTGCCTACACGGCTTCCCTTATGAATGGTGTGTCAGAGCTGTCTACCAGTCTACCAGCATACCAGTCTACCAGCATACCAGTCTACCAGCATACCAGTCTACCAGCATACCAGTCTACCAGCATACCAGTGTACCAGTGTACCAGTTTATGAGTCTACCAGTCTGTTCTATGGGGAACCAGTCAAATCACCAGTCAAATCACAGTGAACTGCTCTCCTGCATGCCTGACCTTTATACCACACTTTTATTATATGGTTATTTGTTCTGCATTTATTATCTTTCATGTTTGAATGCATTTTGGGTTTGTTCTTACATAATGAAAAGCACCATACCAATGTGATAATTTTTATTATTATAATGGTTAAGTTAGGACTTAATTATGATGTCTTTACATCTATATTGGTCTACAGTAGGTAACTTGTTTACAGGGTTTATTCAAACTAATCCTAACCCTATAGCCTTATAGACCTTTATTAGCATTTGTACGTAATGGTCATCAGCCATCCCTTATCCTAAATAGCACCCTATTCTTGACGTAGTGAACCAGACTCATCCTAGGCCCTAGTGCACAGGGGTTAGGGTGTGATTTGGAAGGTGGGCTTGATGAACTGACACATATGACTTGTTAACGTCCAATCACATCAGCAACAAGAGCTTGTTAAACAAATGAGATGTTTAGCATTATGGCTAGAGAAGTTAGCCAACACAGTGTCAACATGTTTAATTTAATCATGTTTGAAATGCAGATGAGTCAACTAAATTATTTCAATTACAGTTTTTTTTTCATCTGGAACTTTTCTAACTGAATGAAATGTACCGTAAAAGTTTAAAGATTTTAAAATACTACTGTTTGTACGAGATTGTTCTGGTCTCTCCCAAAACAAAATTCCAATTATTGTATTAAAAGGATAAATAAGATTTTAGTAAAATCCTACCAGAAACGTTGGTTATTTGAGCCATTCCTCTCAGTCGCCTTTTCAGTGTTGGTTGAAACATTTTGGTTGTCATTTCACCATTTCACCAGACATACTTTTACCACGCCAGTAGGAGAATAAATGTTTAACAAGATAATTTACAAATACAGGGAACCATAGCATCTGGGTTGAAACGCATTACAAACTAGTCAGCCAGTTGATAATGAGACCAGTTGTTTCAAACAAAAGGATTTAAGCGTTTATTTCTCCCACCCAGGTGAAATGTGTAAATATGTCAGCGGACTTGTGACATTTGGCCAGTCTGGAATCCCTCACAGTGTGTGTGTGTGTGTGTGTGTGTGTGTGCCTGCCTGTGTGTGTGCCTGCCTGTGTGTGTGCCTGTGTGTGTATGACTGTGTGTTTGATTGTAAGCGCAGATTCCGTGTGCATGCGGGTGGATTTGTGACCGTAGACAAACCCCAACGTCAAACTTCAGGACGTTGTTATTTCAGAGTGAATGTTACGGCAGAACTAGCTTCCTTCTGACAAATCACCAAGCGGGAGCTCTGTTTTGCCAAACTGATTGATCTGTCTCAGGTCAACTGCAGATGTGATGGTCCGATGCCCAGACTGGATGGAGGAGGGCAGTTATGGAGGCATATATTAGGTGTGTGTGTTTGTGTGCTGGCCAATATTGTGTTTGTAGGCATTATGGTTGTGTGTAATGCTTGTTGCACCTATGGTATCAAAGATCACCAGGAAAGTAAAGCATGGAAAACACAATAAGCCTTTTCTTGAGGTTGGGGTTTAGTCGTTTTCGTCCACCCCCAGTTTTAATTTGCCTATTCCCTCTGGGACATGGCCAAATGCAATGCGCTAGTTAGGGAACTGAATGCCATTTGGGACACAGAGGAATGCTTGGTGTCAATGTGAACCATGCAAAAACCTTTTGGTTTGTATGACAAGTTGAGTGGCAGAGCCTGGCTACCTCAACATATTTACAGGGGACACACTGCTATTTCCATATAAGGACAATCATCAGTTGTAAAAAATAATTTGTACAAACTCATCATTTGTTGACATAAACAGCGACAGCGCTAGGAGCTAGCTTGGCTGTGGGTTAGATTGGCTATGGGCTAACATGGCTAAGGGCTAACATGGCTATGGGCTAGCATGGCTATGGGCTAGCATGGATATAGGCTAGCATGGCTATAGGATAGCATAGGTATGGGTTAGCATGGCTATAGGATAGCATAGGTATGGGTTAGCATGGCGTACAACTGCATAGCGTGTCGATCAATGTAAGAAATGCTATTTTTACTGCAAACTCTGAAGCACTGACATGACCAACTAAAACATTTCTGAATGAAAGTTCACTGTGAGACTTAGCAAATCAAACTTGGCAGACGATCACAGGGAAACGCATGAAGCCTGTATTTTCTTCATTTGGTCTCATGTTCACCTGTCCATCTTGAATCACCACATTTGAATGATTATCCCAGGTAATAGGCTTGAGACTTGAAAACACAGATGGACAGAAGTTTAAAGTCCTGTAGGATTGTTCTGTTAGTGAATAGCATAATGTGTTCCTGTCTGTGGTGGTTGTGGCTTTATCTGAGCGACCCTGTAACCCTGTCTACATTAGCTGCTCTCAGCATTCAGCTGACTAACCACACCTCTCACCGCAGAGCAACCAGAATGCATTTCTCTCTCTCTGAGGTTTGGAACGCTTCTATCTGCTGCTATTTTCCACTAGATGGACACATTTTTTAGCTTTTCCATTCCTGAGTTTAGCACAGTCATATTTTAGATTGAGTTGAACCCTCTGGCCAAGGTTGTTTAGGTTTTGGGGGAAATGTTGGTCCTTTCAGGTCAGTCCAGGGCTTTGTATGAATGCCTGAATGGGTTGGACCATGGCTGTGTGTTGTCCAGCTCCATCTCCATGACAAACCTGTTGTCTTTGTTATTGGGTCAAACCTGTCTACCTTTATTGTGACAGAGGATAATATTATGGAGAATTTAGAAGGTTTAGACTACTTCCGAGGGTTAGACCACTACAGAGGGTTAGACCACTACAGAGGGTTAGACCACTACAGAGGGTTAGACCACTACAGAGGGTTAGACCACTACAGAGGGTTAGACCACTGCAGATGGTTTAGACCACTACAGCTGGTTAGACGACTACAGAGGATTTAAAAAACCACAAAGGGTTTAGACCACCACAGAGGCTTTAGACCACTACAGAGGGTTTCAGACCACTACTGAGGGTTTAGACCACCACAAAGTGTTTAGACCACACATCAAGTTTAGACCACTACAGTCTGAATTCCAGGGGACATTCCAGAAGCACATTGGGTCATGAACTCATTAAGGTGTTACACAAACCTTCATTTGTGTTTCGTTCCATTAGTTTAAAACAGTTCCTTCACGATGTGACAAACTGGGTTCATTTGAACGGTTTAAGTAAGAAAATGTTTACGCGACCTCTGATCAGCTGTGGTTAAAATAGGAAGTCCATTAGTGACCTTATGGCCGAGCTGATGTATATAGCCTGGTTAGCCTAGCAGCTGATCCCTGATACCCTGGTTAGCCTAGCAGCTGATCCCTGATACCCTGGTTAGCCTAGCAGCAGATCCCTTATACCCTGGTTAGCCTAGCAGCTGATCCCGTATACCCTGGTTAGCCTAGCAGCTGATCCCTGATACCCTGGTTAGCCTAGCAGCTGATCCCTGATACCCTGGTTAGCCTAGCAGCTGATCCCGTATACCCTGGTTAGCCTAGCAGCTGATCCCGTATACCCTGGTTAGCCTAGCAGCTGATCCCTGATACCCTGGTTAGCCTAGCAGCTGATCCCTGATACCCTGGTTAGCCTAGCAGCTGATCCCTGATACCCTGGTTAGCCTAGGTTTTGGGTTTTGGGCTGATCCCAGGTGATTTGTACCCTGGTTAGCCTCCATCTCCAGCAAACCTGCTGATCCCTGTCTACCTTTATTGTGACAGAGGATAATATTATGGAGAATTTAGACCACTATCACCACCCTGGTTAGCCTAGCAGCTGATCCACTACAGAGGGTATACCCTGGTTAGCCTAGAGGGTTAGACCACTACAGAGGGTTAGACAGCTGATCCCTGATTTACCCTGGTTTAGCCTAGCAGCTGATCCATTCTGATGAACTCATACCCTTAGTTTAGCCTGTGCAGCTGATCCCTTAAAATAGGAAGTCCATACCCTGGTTAGCCTTGCAGCTGATCCCCTAGCAGCTGATCCCTGATACCCTGGTTAGCCTAGCCTGAGCAGCTGATCAGCTGATCCTTGCAGTATACCCTGGTTATCCCTTATAGCCTGGTTAGCCTAGCAGCTGATCCCTTATACCCTGGTTAGCCTAGCAGCTGATCCCTTATACCCTGGTTAGCCTAGCAGCTGATCCCTTATACCCTGGTTAGCCTAGCAGCTGATCCCTTATACCCTGGTTAGCCTAGCAGCTGATCCCTTATACCCTGGTTAGCCTAGCAGCTGATCCCTTATACCCTGGTTAGCCTTGCAGCAGATCCAATATAGCCTGGTTAGCCTAGCAGCTGATTCCTTATAGCATGGTTAGCCTAGCAGCAGATCCCGTATACCCTGGTTAGCCTAGCAGCTGATCCCGTATACCCTGGTTAGCCTAGCAGCAGATCCCGTATACCCTGGTTAGCCTAGCAGCTGATCCCGTATATCCCTTATAGCCTGGTACCTACCGACTGTGGTTTGAGGAGGGACAAACCAGAGACAAGGTGTTGGGCTCCCAAGGCTTATCGATGTGTGAGGCCAACAAAGGCTCCCATCTGGTCCGAACCGAGAGAAGGTCTGCTGTGGCGCACAGGACACATTCAGGGATGATGTAAAGTCCAAAGCTAGTTGGCGCTGTTTTGGTGGAACGCTGGGAACCAACAGCATATTTGTGTTTTGGCTCATCAGTGTAAATACCAGAGAGACTTATGTCAGTCATGGAGAACTGAGGTTTTCTGAGAATTCTAAGAGACGTCAGGAAGTGAGCATCAGAGGAGCTGAGCATCCTAAAAGAGTCTGCAGTGATTAATTTAGCTGGCAGACCAAGCAACTCATACTAATGAACTCTGTTGGCGTGTGACCGGGCCCTACGCTTAAAAAGTGTGTGTGGTTTCCAATATTGGGTTTTCGGTCGGGTAGCAGCTATAGAGCCTACAGAGGCAGTAAAATGACCACAGCAGACCTCGTTAACACTTAGAACCTGCCTGGTTGGCCCTTTCATAACGACTCTTTGACCAGACATCAGTGATCAGTATCAGTGAATCAGCTGAGAGCTGCGGGTGGGTTTCTCCTGATGTGTTCAACACACATGCTGTCTTGGAGATTAACATAATTTCCCAGGGTCAACAACCAGGCCCAAGATTGATGTGTGTTTTGGTTCTACTTGTATTTTTTACCCCCACGCTCATGTTTTCTCAATGGACGTCTGAATTGAGGGCTCCATTATTTTCTCTCTGTTATGAATGGCCTGTGAAGGAGCCCTGTGTGCCAACCCAAATGGCATTCTGTTCCCTGTGTAGTGCCCTACCCGGACCCATGTCCAGGTGGAATCCCACAGGGTGCACTGTGAATGGGGGAGAAGGCTAGCATTTGGGACGTCCTCTTTTGAACACTGGAGCTCTGTGGAGCCGACACCTATCTGGCCGTGCCGCTGCCCCAACTCGTCATCAGGAGTTGTGTTGATGGGCCTCTGCCAGGGGCCGTGAGGGGGTTTAGGGCCTCACACTTGTGATTGGAGCCTCTCCCGGGCCGACGGCCTCCACTGTCCTACTGGCCACTCTGGCTTGAGGCTGATTCTCTATGACAGGAAAACTATTCGTCTGTGGCCACGCACCAAGGTAAACTGGCTCCCACAGGAATGTTATTACAAAGTGAAGTGAACACACACGCAGGGGCGGAGGCACCTGTGGTGCAAATGACACCCTGTTCCCTGTGTAGTCTGCTTGTCTGATCAGAGCCCTCTGGGGGCCAAACGGACATAGAGGATGCAGGCCAGGCCTGGGACAGCACATGGGACTGAAACAAGGATTACATACAGGCCTGGATCAGACCCCCTAAAACACCCTGGGCATGGTATTAGAGTGGCTGGTATTAGAGCTGAACTGGCTGGTATTAGAGTGGCTGGTATTAGAGCTGAGCTGGCTGGTATTAGAGCTGAGCTGGCTGGTATTAGAGCTGAACTGGCTGGTATTAGAGCTGAACTGGCTGGTATTAGAGTGGCTGGTATTAGAGCTGAGCTGGCTGGTATTAGAGTGGCTGGTATTAGAGCTGAACTGGCTGGTATTAGAGTGGCTGGTATTAGAGCTGAGCTGGCTGGTATTAGAGCTGAGCTGGCTGGTATTAGAGCTGAGCTGGCTGGTATTAGAGTGGCTGGTATTAGAGCTGAGCTGGCTGGTATTAGAGTGGCTGGTATTAGAGCTGAGCTGGCTGGTATTAGAGTGGCTGGTATTAGAGCTGAGCTGGCTGGTATTAGAGCTGAGCTGGCTTGTATTAGAGCTGAGCTGGCTGGTATTAGAGCTGAGCTGGCTGGTATTAGAGCTGAGCTGGCTGGTATTAGAGCTGAACTGGCTGGTATTAGAGCTGAGCTGGCTGGTATTAGAGCTGAGCTGGCTGGTATTAGAGCTGAGCTGGCTGGTATTAGAGCTGGCTGGCTGGTATTAAAGCTGGCTGGTATTAGAGCTGAACTGGCTGGTATTAGATCTGGTATTAGAACAGGCTCTGATATTCTACAGCACCTGCGAATGAACCTCTGTTACCTTGTATATCAAAGTTAAAATACATAAATACCTTCTGTTGTACTTCTTTTTTATTTATTTATCTTTACTAGGGCATATCTGCTATATCACTGCCGTACGTTAGTCAATCACACCCATCATATTTCATTCGTATAGGAAACTTTATTTTCCCCATTATTCAGGACTGGATTTGAAAATTAATAAAGGACCATCAAAGGCATGCTTGAGTCCGACCTGAGTAATCTGTAATGACGATTTAGTCCCTCTGAGTTGGTGCTCTGTCTTCTCATTAGAGCCCTCAGAGGAATGTGGAGGTCAAATCTCAAGACCTGAATTGCTGCTGGCGTCTCCACTGGAGCCTGAGACTGGATCAAAGGGGTAGACGCACAACAGCTAGGAGACACTACAGAGATAACAGGCTTTATTACACAACTGCAAACACTGTTAGTATATAAACCTGGTCTGTCCAGAGTCATTGTCTACAGTCTGGTTCAGACCTTCAATCCAATAGTAGGCCATTTAAAATAAGTTTAAATACTTGAACAGTGCTTCATTGAGCTGGCCTGTTTTAATGAACGTAGGAAGAGTCCCAGAATGACAAATACTTGCTCATCTGCCAAGCATGAACGAATAAGACATTGTATACCTGCTACACACTCTGTAGTGTGGACCCAAGAACTGGATTTTAGAACAGGAGCAGGATTTGCTAGAACCAATCAGAATACTTCTGCTTAACTCAATACATTAGCCGAATACTGTTATTTCTGTGGTGATGTGAAAAGAAAAGCTAAAGGACAAACAGTATGTAGTCAGCTGTTGGTTAATCACAAACCAATCAGATTATTAAAGCCAATTTCACATTTTGAAAACGAAAATGTTCTTTATGGTTTCCGGGACCATTCAGAAAATGTTTTGAGGGAGTCAGAACCAGACTAATTGCACATCAGAACCGTTTGTGGGTGCAGCGTTTGGCCCGAGTACTGTGGTTCGCTAGTCAGGCAAGAACAAAGTGGTGACAGGCAGTGTTGTTCAGGGCTAAAGGGAAAGCAGAGAACACTCATGCTTTGGTGAAGGATTTATTTGTGGGAGTTGTGGTGAGGGGGCGTGGCTCAGTGACAGAGCAGCCTTGTTCCGTCTCACTCACTGATTTACTGCTTATACTGGAATACATAGTTTGGCAATCATTTCTATACATTTTGCAGGAGTTTTTGCATTTGCAGCTAAAAATACAAATCCAATCCAATCGATTGTTCTCCTATATTTTCTGGAACACGTTTACATTTATGTTAGGATCCAGTGATCATGAATTTGTGTATAAAATAAACGGGCCAGAACAAATACCTTGTTTGTTGTAAACATAGGTAGCTATGAAGCTCTTTCTTAATCTGACTCTAAACTCACCAATTCAAGATGAAGAACCTCAGAGGATCACTGCAGGTTCATCATAACGCCAGGCAACTGCATAGAGTTCAAAGAGTTCTTTACGTACTTATGATTCCTGTTACAACTTCTACATTTCTGACAGAACCACTGAGGAACCCTAGTGTATGTTAACCTAACCAGACTCAATCATGTTGTGACCTTAGACATTGACAAACTACTGCTTGTCTCCTTTCCATTTGGAAAGAGGAAATGTCCTGTCGTGGGAACGTCCATATGTCCAGTTTAGTAGCACACAGTCATCTTTATGAGTGACTGAGTGGATTTTAATGAACATGCACTAATCCTACCTACATCTCTGCTTTAATCCTGTCTCCACGCTTGCCACAAAAGCCTCTGAATCTTTCATCTGGTTCTTTTGACCAGGGCGAAGTGCACAACATAGACAACAGGCGGCAGGCTGAGATGCAGTTTTTGTGTCTTCGTCTCGTAGCTCAGTCTGTTTTAAATTATTCTCAGGTTTCCTCTGTTAAAATCTCACCATCCTTTTACAACAGAATTCAACACTCGGCTGCTTAAGTGGCAGTCATATCTCCTCCACACCGCCTCGTTACATCACGTCCTTTAGATACACGTCTCTACAAACTACCTCAGCCGGGAGATGTAGCTGTCACTGAAGACGCTGGCTACCGTGAACGCTGTTTGTCGAGAGATTTCTGTCTGCGATTCCTATAAAGCTCTGGTGAGTTTCAATGGAGACAAAGTCTAAAGGACACATCAGAGCTTGTGTATTGCCTGTAAAGCCTTGGCATGAACTTTTACCTTTCAAAGCGACCGTCATGCCTAACATGGTGTAAAGCCGAGAAACCGTTGGAAGTCTTCATTTGTTTTTGGGCTGAGGCCAGAGACCATTCAGCTGAACCGCCTGGCTGGCTGCTGGAACTGTTGTCAACGTCCCAAATGGTACACCAACCCCTCATAGTCCACTACATTTGAGTATAGACTTTTGCCAAAAGGAGGACACTGTCAAGAAAAGTGGACCATTTGAGACACAGTGGTATCCCTTACGGAGGAGTGACAAGGGGCTTGTTTAAATTACTACATATATTGAGACGTATGGAAGAAGACTTGAGACGCTAGATTATGTTATTGTGTAAACTCGCAGATATCGCAACGTCTCTTTCGGAGGTAGCGTGCTCTACATTTTCGATCCATGGGCGTGGTTATGTTCAGTCTCATAACGTAAACAAGTCCTAACTGATGATGGGGCTTTGCTTGAGGTGCGTGCATCTTCGGCTGGGTATCTCTGCACATCTGAAACTCTTGGCCTTTATTTTCCCTGCTGGTTCTGTGTGAATCGTGTTGGGAGCTGGGTTTCCCTGAAGCCCCGGCCTGACAGCCCACAGACCCTCCCCACAGCTCCGCGTCTACTCGCCATTCATCTAGGCACAATGGCCTTCCCCCTGCGCACAGAACAACGCGTTTATTTGTTTCTCACCGGGGAAAGTCAATGAAATGTTCCGGCGCGGCGCCCTGTGAACCTGCCGGCACCGCCATAAGATTGGCGCAGTGGCGAGGGGGCACTCCCGTCCACCACAGGCTCTCTGTTGATGTGCCTACAGTACTCTGATGACACTTTCCCCTTCAGCGGTCAATGGAGCTCGGTGATGCTAGGGCAGAAGGGAGCTCAACACTCTGCATATGAAAAGAGTTTGGCTTTATGCTGCTCAAATTAGCCTATCGCCACCCTGCCAGCCTCCCAGACCCTCAACAAAACACTTCACATCTGTTCTGTCCAGGGTTCATCTTCAGAGGCTTTTCTCAGCCTTCGCCTCACAGCCCCGTTAGACCATTACATTATGTGTGTGTGTGTGTGTGTGTGTTTGGTTGGGGGGGGGTCTCATAAAGAAATAAAAGAGGTATGAGAGGAGGGAGGGACAGAGAGAGAGGAGGAGAGCTGAATGAATCACATTTCTTCCTGTGATCTCTTCTTTATTGTGCTCATGCCGTGGTTGTGGTCATGCCGTGGTCGTAGTCATGCCGTGGTTGTGCTTATGTCTTCTTCTTTTCTATATTACTCCTCAACCATTTCTATAAACATAGTGTTTTGGTAAAATCATCTGTACAATATGTTTATTAGTTTGTGAATAGTAAAGAATAGATAGATCCCATCACAGCTGATGGGACAAGATCATTTTGCTTTAAGCTCTAATCTTCAATTGTTCTGATATGAAATAAAGTAGTTTTAAAGTTTAGATTCTTAGCTTTTCATTGAAGGTTTTTCTGCCTATATTGGTTTAACCATTTCTGTGTGCCACAGTTGAGTTTCTGTTGGTTCGAACCAGATGGATAGTCTACGCTGACCAGAAATACCTGGGAAATGTATCATGCATTTGTGAATATCTGTTCCACAGGTGGTCTTTGCCCTGAACCAAACTCTTCTACAACAGGAGAGTCTAAGAGCCGGAAGTCTTCAGGTTCCGTACACGACAGAGGATCTCATCAAGCACTACAACTGTGGAGACCTTAATTCAATCATCTTTAACCATGATACCTCACAGGTCAGTTACGACCACCACACCCCCAAACCCCACCTGAACAGTTGACACAGACCTCAACCCCATGATCTTACAGGTCAGTCGTGACCTCACCCTGACCCCTGAATCCGTATGTGGGTGGAGAAAACACTCCGCTCTGAGAGGAATAGCGCCACCAACAGCTCTCCATTAACGAGCTGTTTAAGGAGGGAACTCTGACCTTCTCCAATGGGTTTTGAAAAAAGATGAGGGGAGTTTTGACAGGACTAGTAAATTAAGAAGCTTTTTTGCAAACCATTTTTTTTAAGTTTCTTAGAACTTTTTCTGGAAGTCCACATCAGTGTAACAGCCGTAAATAAAGATAGGTACTTAATTGAAACTCAAGTTACTCCACAAACCTTATATTGCAGTCTGATGGGGGAGCCAGAGGTAAAGTCTCTATCTAATATGGTTAACCAGTACTAGTACAACTATAATTAGTACAATGCCTCACAGGTCATCAACCATAACTCCTACCCAAAACCTCTAACCGTTAAAACGCTTCTCTAAAATCAATTATGAACTTATCACACTACATGTATTCAATCAAAAGACCCTGATGAAACAGGAATATTTTTGTTCCATCTAGTTGGACTAAAACAAATGTAGACGATATATCGCGAGGAGGGTTTTTCCCATGTTGGGTATCTCTTTAATCTGTCGCTCACCTCTCCAAAGGTCCCGAACTTCAACAATGTGACACTTCCTCTCAGCGAGCAGATCACGGCCCAGGAGATAGACAGTTACTTCAGGCAGGAGCTGATCTACAAGAGGAATGAGAGAATGGGGAAACGAGTCAAAGCTCTGATGCAGGAACACCCGGACAAGAGCTTCTTCTTCGCATTCGGAGCAGGTCAGTAATGAAGACCATTAGGCGCTGGGGGGGGTGATTAATGGTTGTTTGTGTAAGGGGAAGGAGAGTCATATAAGGTCATTATTTCTGGTTTGTAGGCTTCTAATTATGTTGTGGTTTGCATTTATGATTCAGCCTGCTCATCCATTGATTAATTCGGTCTGGACAGTTAATAATCTCCACATTCCTAAAATGAATCTGCAGTCTCTTAGAGGCTCTAAAGCTCACTGTATGCATGACAGTGCACATTTGTTATACGACACTAATCACTATTCTCTATAACCACGACACTAATCACTATTCTCTATAACCACGACACATCACTATTCTCTATAACCACGACACATCACTATTCTCTATAACCACGACACATCACTATTCTCTATAACCACGACACATCACTATTCTCTATAACCACGACACATCACTATTCTCTATAACCACGACACATCACTATTCTCTATAACCACGACACATCACTATTCTCTATAACCACGACACATCACTATTCTCTATAACCACGACACATCACTATTCCCTATAACCACGACACATCACTATTCTCTATAACCACGACACATCACTATTCTCTATAACCACGACACATCACTATTCTCTATAACCACGACACATCACTATTCTCTATAACCACGACACATCACTATTCTCTATAACCACGACACATCACTATTCTATATAACCATGACACATCACTATTCTCTATAACCACGACACATCACTATTCCCTATAACCACGACACATCACTATTCTCTATAACCACGACACATCACTATTCCCTATAACCACGACACATCACTATTCTCTATAACCACGACACATCACTATTCTTTAGTATCCTTTAGATTGTGGGTAGAGTCCAGGACAGGTCAGGCATTAAATTAAGTGAGTTGAAAATGTAATTTGATTAAATCCACTTCAGCGTAAACATTTTAAATTCTTGTCTTTGTGAGTGTGTCACTCACGCTGAATAGAGAGGGTTCAGCTGGGCTTAGGGGGTAAAGTTGAAACCCTACAGAACTGAGAGAGTGCAGCTAATTCGCCTTGTAGTTCTCTGTTAATGGTTTTCTACTGGAATCCTGCACGGCTCTCACATTCAGGAATCCACTTGTTGTCACATTGTCCGCTTGATTTAGCTGTGGGACCTGTGAACTGTGGAGAGTTCAAACGGACTGACTGAGGAGTATTCATTTGCTCCTGCCAAGTCTAATTCATTCAGGGGAGTTGGTTCTCTCACACCCCCGAGTAACACACACACACACACACCCCATTCCCTCCACACCCACCCATCCACCACCATTCCTACCCCTCCACACACACACCCATTTTCTGTCAGAAGGAGCGGTGTAAACTCTGTCAGGATGGGTGTATGTACTGTTGGTGGGTGGATGCTTTGTGAGGTCTGATTTGCGTGCATGTGTGTGAGTGTGTGTTCGTGTGTGTGTGTGTGTGTGTGTGTGTGTGTGTGTGTGTGTGTGTGTGTGTGTGTGTGTGTGTGTGTGTGTGTGTGTGTGTGTGTGTGTGTGTGTGTGTGTGTGTGTGTGTGTGTGTGTGTGTGTGTGTGTGTGTGTGTGTGTGTGTGTGTGTGTGTGTGAGCTAGGTAAAGATATCTGGGTTAACAGTCCTAATGGATCAGGTGTTCTGTTTGTGATGGAATCATCTTGACTGTCGACACCTCCGATTTAATTAAGGGCCGGAGTATTAGCTCTAACCTGATTACCGCTGGTCCTTAGTTGGCTCAGGGAACTTCAATTTGAATCTGAAAGGCTTCTTCTTTCAATACTATTTAGTTTCGTGCTTTGTTCCATGAACTATCATTTTGCTGTTGCTGAACATTTACACACCAAAACCAATTATCTCTACGTAGTGACAAGTTGAAAGATGGATTCTGTTTCTGTGTAGCTTTTAATGGTAGGAGTGGGTTCACTAAGCTGGACGTAACCAAACGTTTAGCCTTCACAGTCTGATGATCATGGAGCTTACAGGAAGTCTGGAAGTGAAAGCAGACGGACTAATAGGTCTGCCTGTCTAACAACTACTACATTACAGCCCCCATCCCAGAGGGTTCTTTACAAGGGACTTGTCCACTTCGCCAGTGAAATTGATCTGCCTGTTCTGTTCCACCCAAGCTAGGAGGCTCCGCCCTTAAACTTTGACAGTGCCGGAATTCCGTAATCACTAGCAATCGCCATGGCGATCAGTCTGAGTGTTCAGGTATTAAGGCTGTAAATAACAGCCTGTAATAGATGAATAGATATACAATGGTGAAGGGAACTGATGTGAACTGGGAGGTTCATGGATCACTTGGAAGTAATTGTCTCTCTGCTTGCAGTTGGTGATTTACGAACATAAAAACATCTGGATATTTGTTGTTGCCGTTCCAAAGTCATCAATCGAAAACTCAGGTTATCAAATGTGTTGACTAGGCTCAGAAGCTTTTGGATCTTTAAACACATGCTCAGAAGTTTCTGGACCTTTACTCACATGCTCAGAAGCTTCTGGACCTTTACACACATGCTCAGAAGCTTCTGGACCTTTACACACATGCTCAGAAGCTTCTGGACCTTTACGCACATGCTCAGAAGCTTCTGGACCTTTATGCACATGCTCAGAAGCTTCTGGACCTTTATGCACATGCTCAGAAGCTTCTGGACCTTTATGCACATGCTCAGAAGCTTCTGGACCTTTATGCACATGCTCATTAGCTTCTGGACCTTTATGCACATGCTCATTAGCTTCTGGACCTTTATGCACATGCTCAGAAGCGAAATTGAGAGCGATTTCCTTCATCAACTGTGTATCAACTTGTTGATGTGCGCTCTGTCGGGTTCAGGCTGGATATGTGTTAAAAAAGGCTTTATAAAATACAATTGACTTATTGAAAAAAAACCTTCAAAGGTGTGTGCAGGCAATACATTTGACTGCCCTTTGGAGGATATCTTTATAGTAAAACTATTCTTGCCAAACACCTGTCAACATTTCGGAAATAAAACCTTTTTGTAGAATAACCTTAGCTTAACATGCACATGTCATAACCACCGCAACTTCTGGCTGAGGGGCTGTTAAAAAAGTATTAGTCTGTTGCTCTGTATTCTTTTATCCTCATTGTAAAACATGCCTCTGGACTGTTGGGCATGGGAACACACGTGTAGAATGTTATGATATTCATCTAAAGTCTGCTAGCCTATAAAATACTCAATTGTTCGACAGTTCACAGTTCACTAGGGTACCTACCTCCTAATGATGTAATCTGATAATGATACCAGATCTGTAAACGTATTCACTAAAGGCTTTTTAATATTAGTCTCTGGGATCTGCACCTTCTATGTCGTCAACTGTGACCTTTTCATATATATCTGGAAAGATCTTTGGTTGCAGTTCAGTTAAGGTAACAAATACATTTGCGCAAAAATTAGGTGAATTGGTTTTTGGGAAATTTGGAAAATAACACAGAGCCTCACCTATGTTTATTTTTCTAAACTTAATAGAAAATTACACCTTTAAAGATATCCAGGCTGACAAGGTTAGTCCCAAATGGCCTTCTGTTCGCTATGAGTTGTACTGATTTTGATCGTAGCCTGGAGACGAGACAAACAGATGTGCGCTATGTGGGAAATAGGGTCCATTTGGGAGTGTGACAAAGTGCTCTGCTGCTGCCAAAAGGAATAATGAGAAAGCTGGCGTGTTTATCTCGCTCAGTCGTGTGAGAAATATGCCCTAATGTTGTTTGGGTTTCACAGCTTTGCATCGTGCAGCCGTTTAGAAAAGTCTGCAGGAAGACACAGCAAAGCCCAAACTATCACCTGGACAACCCACTGTTTATTTATCTTATCAGCCTTTCGGAGCCACAAACAGGCTGTACATAAATATACACACAGACACACACGTTTACCACACACACACACACGACACACCCTCACACACATACCCATACACACACATACCCTCACACACACATACCCTTACACACACATGGTCAATTGAACTCCATCTTGGCATAAGCACCAGTTGTATGCAGACGGGCCAGCATGGATTATCGGGTCGGGGTCTGTCCCTGTCCCCTGGTTACCACTGGGTACTATATCATGATGTAGTCAGGGGCTAGGATACTATATCATGATGTAGTCAGGGGCTAGGATACTATATCATGATGTAGTCAGGGGCTAGGATACTATATCATGATGTAGTCAGGGGCTAGGTACTATATCATGATGTAGTCAGGGGCTAGGATACTATATCATGATGTAGTCAGGGGCTAGGATACTATATCATGATGTAGTCAGGGGCTAGGTACTATATCATGATGTAGTCAGGGGCTAGGATATTATATCATGATGTAGTCAGGGGCTAGGATACTATATCATGATGTAGTCAGGGGCTAGGATACTATATCATGATGTAGTCAGGGGCTAGGATACTATATCATGATGTAGTCAGGGGCTAGGATACTATATCATGATGTAGTCAGGGGCTAGGATACTATATCATGATGTAGTCAGGGGCTAGGATACTATATCATGATGTAGTCAGGGGCTAGGATACTATATCATGATGTAGTCAGGGGCTAGGATACTATATCATGATGTAGTCAGGGGCTAGGATACTATATCATGATGTAGTCAGGGGCTAGGATACTATATCATGATGTAGTCAGGGGCTAGGATACTAGATGATACTATATCATGATGTAGTCAGGGGCTAGGATACTATATCATGATGTAGTCAGGGGCTAGGATACTATATCATGATGTAGTCAGGGGCTAGGATACTATATCATGATGTAGTCAGGGGCTAGGATACTATATCATTATGTAGTCAGGGGCTAGGATACTATATCATGATGTAGTCAGGGGCTAGATACTATATCATGATGTAGTCAGGGGCTAGGATACTATATAATGATGTAGTCAGGGGCTAGGATACTATATCATGATGTAGTCAGGGGCTAGGATACTATATCATGATGTAGTCAGGGGCTAGGATACTATATCATGATGTAGTCAGCGGCTAGGATACTATATCATGATGTAGTCAGGGGCTAGGATACTATATCATGATGTAGTCAGGGGCTAGGATACTATATCATTATGTAGTCAGGGGCTAGGATACTATATCATGATGTAGTCTGGGGCTAGGATACTATATCATGATGTAGTCAGGGGCTAGGATACTATATCATGATGTAGTCAGGGGCTAGGATACTATATCATGATGTAGTCAGGGGCTAGGATACTATATCATGATGTAGTCAGGGGCTAGGATACTATATCATGATGTAGTCAGGGGCTAGGATACTATATCATGATGTAGTCAGCGGCTAGGATACTATATCATGATGTAGTCAGGGGCTAGGATACTATATCATGATGTAGTCAGGGCTAGGATACTATATCATTATGTAGTCAGGGGCTAGGATACTATATCATGATGTAGTCTGGGGCTAGGATACTATATCATGATGTAGTCAGGGGCTAGGTTACTATATCATGATGTAGTCAGGGGCTAGGATACTATATCATGATGTAGTCAGGGGCTAGGATACTATATCATGATGTAGTCAGGGGCTAGGATACTATATCATGATGTAGTCAGGGGCTAGGATACTATATCATGATTTAGTCAGGGGCTAGGATACTATATCATGATTTAGTCAGGGGCTAGGATACTATATCATGATGTAGTCAGGGGCTAGGATACTATATCATGATGTAGTCAGGGGCTAGGATACTATATCATGATGTAGTCAGGGGCTAGGATACTATATCATGATGTAGTCAGGGGCTAGGATACTATATCATTATGTAGTCAGGGGCTAGGATACTATATCATGATGTAGTCAGGGGCTAGGATACTATGGTTAGACTACAAGCTTAAATGTGACACATGAAAATACATGCAAATAAGTGTGCAACATAATCACATAGCAATCCACAGCCGGGTTATTTCACAACACAAACATGGTGGCAGCGTTTTCTCAGAGCACAATGTAGAAGATTTAAATTTAAATATCTGTTGCAAATTGAATGGAAACTTGCCTATAACAAACCCTGGCTGAATCACAGAGAATATCTGCTTAGGATCCAAGGCTGCTGTCACAGTGAGAAAGTGCTGTATGGAATAGCGCCGGTATATGATAGCGCCGGTATATGGTAGCGCCGGTATATGGTAGCGCCGGTATATGATAGCGCCGGTATATGGTAGCGCCGGTATATGGTAGCGCCGGTATATGGTAGCGCCGGTATATGGTAGCGCCGGTATATGGTAGCGCCGGTATATGGTAGCGCCGGTATATGGTAGCGCCGGTATATGGTAGCGCCGGTATATGGTAGCGCCGGTATATGGTAGCGCCGGTATATGGTAGCGCCGGTATATGATAGCGCCGGTATATGGTAGCGCCGGTATATGGTAGCGCCGGTATATGGTAGCGCCCGGTATATGGTAGCGCCGGTATATGGTAGCGCCGGTATATGGTAGCGCCGGTATATGATAGCGCCGGTATATGGTAGCGCCGGTATATGGTAGCGCCGGTATATGATAGCGCCGGTATATGGTAGCGCCGGTATATGGTAGCGCCGGTATATGGTAGCGCCGGTATATGGTAGCGCCGGTATATGATAGCGCCGGTATATGGTAGCGCCGGTATATGGTAGCGCCGGTATATGGTAGCGCCGGTATATGGTAGCGCCGGTATATGGTAGCGCCGGTATATGGTAGCGCCGGTATATGATAGCGCCGGTATATGGTAGCGCCGGTATATGGTAGCGCCGGTATATGATAGCGCCGGTATATGATAGCGCCGGTATATGGTAGCGCCGGTATATGGTAGCGCCGGTATATGGTAGCGCTGGTATTCATAAAGCCTTCTGGAGGAAGGAATGCTGTTTCTTTATGTATATGTGAATGTCTGTGAGTGAGTAAAGGCACGGGTGTTAAGTTGCCAACCAATCAGACTGCGTTGAGTGAAATTTAAAGTCATCGTTTAGGTTTTGGGGCCATTTCTCGCAGCTTGTGGTACCCTCCAGGAAGTTCATGATCCAGTACCAGAGGAGTTCCAGACCAAATACAGTTGCAGAGAGGGTCCAGACCAAATACAGTTGCAGAGAGGGTCCAGACCAAATACAGTTGCAGAGAGGGTCCAGACCAAATACAGTTCCAGAGAGGGTCTAGACCAAATACAGTTCCAGAGAGGGTCCAGACCAAATACAGTTCCAGAGAGGGTCCAGACAAAATACAGTTCCAGAGAGGGTCCAGACCAAATACAGTTCCAGAGAGGGTCCAGACAAAATACAGTTCCAGAGAGGGTCCAGACCAAATACAGTTGCAGAGAGGGTCCAGACCAAATACAGTTGCAGAGAGGGTTCAGACCAAATACAGTTGCAGAGAGGGTCTAGACCAAATACAGTTCCAGAGAGGGTCCAGACCAAATACAGTTGCAGAGAGGGTCCAGACCAAATACAGTTGCAGAGAGGGTTCAGACCAAATACAGTTGCAGAGAGGGTCTAGACCAAATACAGTTGCAGAGAGGGTCCAGACAAAATACAGTTCCAGAGAGGGTCCAGACTCATCTAATGTTGGTATTCCTTTTTTATGTTGGTATTCCCCAGGTATGTTAATCTTTTATGTGTACAATTGTAAATTGGTATTTTACATGTTGCAGTGGTGGGCAAGGGCTTAATTAGAAAAACATTCAGTGCAATGTCATTTTAATGAATAGTCAATCCTTCTGGAACAAATTCGATTTTTTTATCGCTGAATATTATACATTATTTATGTCCTAATTCCTCATCCTATCGTATTCCTCAAAATATTCCTGACAATATTTAAGTCAAATGATAATATGGGTGAAAGTACATTTGGGAACCCTGCATGGAAACAGTTGTAAATTCCATGCCAGTCAGTCTTTAATAAAATGATATGTTTACATATTGTTAAGGGCCAGGCTCAATTTCTGCCCAAGTTCAGTTTCTCTGGGAGGCAGGAAAAACTCACTCACTCAGTGGCGCCATAGTCCCTATATAACCCTACCAATGAGGGCACAATACAGGGAATAGTGTCATTTGGACCGGAAAAATATTGGGGCATATATGCTGTGCACTTCTGAATCTGCTCAGAAAAATCACAGACCTCCAATCCTAAAACCACACATTTAAATATTTGCGGAGTAAGTCATTCCTAAGTGTGGTTGACCGCCTCAATATTTACTTTGAAATGTTTTATTCTTTTTTTTCAGACATTTTGATTGGTTTTTGGTATCTGGACTAATAAGCTGTGCCAAGTGAATGACTGGGTGTGGCAGGCAGCTAGTAGCGGAGGTTAGCTGTGACAGAAGATTAGCTATATAGCGGTAGCAGGGGCTTAGCTAACTGTGAGAAGGGTTTGCCATGTAGTTGTGACAGGAGATTAGCTATGTAGCGGTAGCGGGGGGTTAGCTAACTGGGAGAAGGGTTTGCCATGTAGTTGTGACAGGAGATTAGCTATGTGACAGGGAGAAGGGTTTGCCATGCTAGTTGTGACAGGAGATTAGCTATGGTAGCGGGGGGTTAGCTAACTGGGAGAAGGGTTTGCCATGTAGTTGTGACAGGAGATTAGCTATGTAGCGGTAGCGGGGGTTAGCTAACTGGGAGGGTTTGCCATGTAGTTGTGACAGGTTTGCGGTAGCATTAGTAGAAGGGTTTGTGACAGGAGATTAGCTATGTAGCGGTAGCAGGGGTTAGCTAACTGGGAGAAGGGTTTGCCATGTAGTTGTGACAGGAGATTAGCTATGTAGCGGTAGCGGGGGGTTAGCTAACTGGGAGAAGGGTTTGCCATGTAGTTGTGACAGGAGATTAGCTATGTAGCGGTAGCAGGGGTTAGCTAACTGGGAGAAGGGTTTGCCATGTAGTTGTGACAGGAGGTTTGTTTATCGTGGCTGTTTAGCACAAAGTAACACAGATTGCCTGACTATAGACCTTAGGCGTAGTACATTTGCCATAAAACACCAACCAGCTGGGTGCCAGTAGAGTACTGAAACATGTACAGAAACCAGACATCCCACTCCACCAGGCCAGACTTATTGTTCTGATACATACCTTTTAGTCCAACGAGTTATACTAGAATATTGTGGGGTTCAGATACATACCTTTTAGTCCAACGAGTTATACTAGAATATTGTGGGGTTCAGATACATACCTTTTAGTCCAACGAGTTATACTAGAATATTGTGGGGTTCAGATACATACCTTGTAAATTAGTTTTGATCCTGTCTAGTGCATTTTTAATGATTGTATAAATAAGTAAATACTGTCAAATTGGCTTCTGAAATGTAGTAATTCTTTAATTGTAAATACATAGTATACATAGTTGATTAGGTTTACATTAGAAAAAAGCCAATAACTATTTGTTAAAAGAATACTGTCAACTCTACTGAGTTTAGCCGTAAATGTTAGAGCCCGTAGATATCGTTTGCTTGAGGACTGGTTTGCTGTTGAACATCCAGGATGTCAAGGAACCATGTAGTAAAACATATTGTCATAACATCCTAAGTGATTTATCAAAAGAGTTGAACTCACCTTAACTCCGAGCTGTGACCCTGAAGCCTGGGTTGGTGCACCTGGAATAAAACGTTACGATCTTGCCCCAAGGGCCGATTCTCATCGTACCAACAAATACCTTACTACAATGAAAGGACAGAAAATTACATATCTGGGCTTCAACTGATGTTCCACTGAGGAATTGTTAGGAGAAGCTGTCCTTTTCATTTCATACTTAGATCGGCCAGAGGGGACAGCCATCAGATACAGCTATCAGATACAGCCATCAGATACAGCTATCGGATACAGCTATCAGATACAGCCATCAGATACAGCCATCAGATACAGCCATCAGATACAGCCATCAGATACAGCTATCGGATACAGCCATCAGATACAGCCATCAGATACAGCTATCGGATACAGCCATCAGATACAGCTATCGGATACAGCCATCAGATACAGCTATCGGATACAGCCATCAGATACAGCTATCGGATACAGCCATCAGATACAGCTATCGGATACAGCCATCAGATACAGCTATCGGATACAGCCATCAGATACAGCTATCGGATACAGCCATCAGATACAGCTATCGGATACAGCCATCAGATACAGCTATCGGATACAGCCATCAGATACAGCCATCAGATACAGCCATCAGATACAGCCATCAGATACAGCCATCAGATACAGCTATCGGATACAGCCATCAGATACAGCCATCAGATACAGCTATCGGATACAGCCATCAGATACAGCTATCGGATACAGCCATCAGATACAGCCATCAGATACAGCCATCAGATACAGCCATCAGATACAGCCATCAGATACAGCTATCGGATACAGCCATCAGATACAGCTATCAGATACAGCTATCGGATACAGCCATCAGATACAGCTATCGGATACAGCCATCAGATACAGCTATCGGATACACTAAGTCTTGTTAAAAGAGACTCCTGCTTCCAAGAAATGTAAGTAGAGTTTAAAAGTGTCCTTTTGTTTTTGTTTTTTTCTCTCCCGTCTTGAATGTATTTGTGTCTTTTGCTTTTGCATTTTCGCCAGAGGTACACCAAACATTAGAGGTTTTCTTCTTTTTAAACAGATATACATTGATTTATACTTTATACATGTATATCTTTCAAGAAGAATACTATCTCTCAACGGTTGTGTATTTGTTATGCAATCAGTAAATTGTTTTTTGTAGACTGTGCCTAAGGCACGTACAGAGTTTAGTATAAAAGCATTTCCCATTTCTGTCCCTTCCGCTTGGAACAAAGTGCAAAAGGACGTGAAATTGCAGAAGCTTGTCTCTATTCGTTTAAAGCTAGTGTGAAAACCAATATACACAATGAAGCAAAACCCAAAACCTCCCCAATAAATCTCCTGGATTCCTCAGACTCTAAATGTATACTTTAAATTGAAGCGCTTTGTCTTAATGTTTTATTGTGCTTTTAAAACCGAAGCAAACTCTTGGTATATATATATATATATATATAGAAATTTAATGTCAAACGATTAACCTAAGGAAAAAAGTAATTTCTCCCTGATTTCTGACCTGTCTGTGTTGTCTAACAAACTACTATTGTGGCACAACTATATGCGTTAGTTATACGTTTTACTGCACAAAAAGACCTGGAAACAGGCCAATATATTTATTGTAGAAACCTAATAGAAGATCTACAATTATGACAACATCTACAGCTGTTTTAAGAAACATTCAGCTAATGTTGCTTCAGTGTTTTTTCCAGATATTTCTTTTGTGAATCAAATTATATAAATTATATATAAGACATAACATGGCAAAGAGCCTTGGGTCATCAGAGTCACATCTGACAGAGACACATCTGACAGAGACACATCTGACAGAGACACATCTGACAGAGACACATCTGACAGAGACACATCTGACAGAGACACATCTGACAGAGACACACCTGACAGAGACACACCTGACAGAGACACATCTGACAGAGACACACCTGACAGAGACACACCTGACAGAGACACATCTGACAGAGACACATCTGACAGAGACACATCTGACAGAGACACATCTGACAGAGACACACCTGACAGAGACACATCTGACAGAGACACACACCTGACAGACATCTGACAGGGACACATCTGACAGAGACACACCTGACAGAGACACATCTGACAGAGACACATCTGACAGAGACACATCTGACAGAGACACATCTGACAGAGACACATCTGACAGAGACACATCTGACAGAGACACATCTGACAGAGACACATCTGACAGAGACACATCTGACAGAGACACATCTGACAGAGACACATCTGACAGAGACACATCTGACAGAGACACATCTGACAGAGACACATCTGACAGAGACACATCTGACAGAGACACATCTGACACATCTGAGAGACACATCTGACAGAGACACATCTGACAGAGACACAGAGACACATCTGACAGAGACACATCTGACAGAGACACATCTGACAGAGACACATCTGACAGAGACACATCTGACAGAGACACATCTGACAGAGACACATCTGACAGAGACACATCTGACAGAGACACATCTGACAGAGACACATCTGACAGAGACACATCTGACAGAGACACATCTGACAGAGACACATCTGACAGAGACATCATCTGACAGAGACACATCTGACAGAGACGCATGACAGAGACACATCTGACAGAGACACATCTGACAGAGACACATCTGACAGAGACACATCTGACAGAGACACATCTGACAGAGACACCTGACAGAGACACATGACAGAGACATCTGACAGAGACACATCTGACAGAGACACATCTGACAGAGACACATCTGACAGAGACACATCTGACAGAGACACATCTGACAGAGACACATCTGACACATCTGACAGAGACACATGACAGAGACACATCTGACAGAGACACATCTGACAGAGACACATCTGACAGAGACACATCTGACAGAGACACATCTGACAGAGACACATCTGACAGAGACACATCTGACAGAGACACATCTGACAGAGACACATCTGACAGAGACACATCTGACAGAGACACATCTGACAGAGACACATCTGACAGAGACACATCTGACAGAGACACATCTGACAGAGACACATCTGACAGAGACACATCTGACAGAGACACATCTGACAGAGACACACCTGACAGAGACACATCTGACAGAGACACATCTGACAGAGACACATCTGACAGAGACACATCTGACAGAGACACATCTGACAGAGACACATCTGACAGAGACACATCTGACAGAGACACATCTGACAGAGACACATCTGACAGAGACACACCTGACAGAGACACATCTGACAGAGACACACCTGACAGAGACACATCTGACAGAGTCACATCTGACAGAGACACATCTGACAGAGACACATCTGACAGAGACACATCTGACAGACACATCTGACAGAGACGCATCTGACAGAGACACATCTGACAGAGGCACATCTGACAGAGACACATCTGACAGAGACACATCTGACAGAGACACATCTGACAGAGACACATCTGACAGAGACACATCTGACAGAGACACATCTGACAGAGACATATCTGAGTCCAACACTAAGTCAGCGATAGCCCATGTTGTTTATTTTTCTGAAAACTTCTCATCATTTAAAGGAAACCGCACCATTGATATCATTTTCATTGCATATAGTTAAAGACGTTGGTCCATGTTCAACTCCACGATTCCCTTTGCTTTGCTTGGCAGGTTGAAGACTTTTCCCCCAGCAGCTAGCCATATGTAATCCCTTTTCCCCCAGCAGCTAGCCATATGTAATCCCTTTTCCCCCAGCAGCTAGCCATATGTAATCCCTTTTCCCCCAGCAGCTAGCCATATGTAATCCCTTTTCCCCCAGCAGCTAGCCCTATGTAATCCCTTTTCCCCCAGCAGCTAGCCATAATCCCTTTTCCCCAGCAGCTAGCCATATGTAATCCCTTTTCCCCCAGCAGCTAGCCATATGTAATCCCTTTTCCCCCAGCAGCTAGCCATATGTAATCCCTTTTCCCCCAGCAGCTAGCCATATGTAATCCCTTTTCCCCAGCAGCTAGCCATATGTAATCCCTTTTCCCCAGCAGCTAGCCATATGTAATCCCTTTTCCCCCAGCAGCTAGCCATATGTAATCCCTTTTCCCCCAGCAGCTAGCCATATGTAATCCCTTTTCCCCAGCAGCTAGCCATATGTAATCCCTTTTCCCCCAGCAGCTAGCCATATGTAATCCTTTTCCCCCAGCAGCTAGCCATATGTAATCCCTTTTCCCCAGCAGCTAGCCATATGTAATCCCTTTTCCCCAGCAGCTAGCCATATGTAATCCCTTTTCCCCCAGCAGCTAGCCATATGTAATCCCTTTTCCCCCAGCAGCTAGCCATATGTAATCCCTTTTCCCCCAGCAGCTAGCCATATGTAATCCCTTTTCCCCCAGCAGCTAGCCATATGTAATCCCTTTTCCCCCAGCAGCTAGCCATATGTAATCCCTTTTCCCCCAGCAGCTAGCCATATGTAATCCCTTTTCCCCAGCAGCTAGCCATATGTAATCCCTTTTCCCCAGCAGCTAGCCATATGTAATCCCTTTTCCCCCAGCAGCTAGCCATATGTAATCCCTTTTCCCCAGCAGCTAGCCATATGTAATCCCTTTTCCCCCAGCAGCTAGCCATATGTAATCCCTTTTCCCCAGCAGCTAGCCATATGTAATCCCTTTTCCCCCAGCAGCTAGCCATATGTAATCCCTTTTCCCCCAGCAGCTAGCCATATGTAATCCCTTTTCCCCCAGCAGCTAGCCATATGTAATCCCTTTTCCCCCAGCAGCTAGCCATATGTAATCCCTTTTCCCCCAGCAGCTAGCCATATGTAATCCCTTTTCCCCCAGCAGCTAGCCATATGTAATCCCTTTTCCCCCAGCAGCTAGCCATATGTAATCCCTGAAGTAAATTCCCACAGCAACCAAGACAGGCCTTCACCACCAGTAACTTTACATCCCAAATACCACTATATTCACTAAGTTGTGTGTTATATGTAGTGTGTTACATAGAGAATAGGAAGCCATTTGGGACAGACACCCATTTTGGATTATATGGTTTATTTCAGGAATGGTTTTACACCGTCTTTTGTACTTTTTAAACTCTGGCGTTCATTGATCATGGCAGGGGTCCACTAAGCTGTTATGTATAAACAGTGGTAACCAGGGGTACTTCTGTTAAAGTTGATTAAAGGCCTCAACGTCTTATCTTCTAGGTTGTCTTGGGTTTATCCTGTCAGTGATCTTCTAGTGGAGCCCACTAGCCTCTAACCAGAGTGTCAAACATAAGCTATAGACACACATTTTGCCAGATAAGTATGCTATAGGAACACATCATTATTCACCTCAGATAGTTGCTGTTAATGTTCAACAGGGTTTTTCATATTGTGGATTAGAACTAGCAACCTTTAGTTTACTGGCCCAATGCTCATGACCACAAGCCTACCCTGTTACCACAAATCTACCCTGTTACTACAAGACTACCCTGCTACTACAAGCCTACCCTGTTACTACAAGCCTACCCTGCTACTACAAGCCTACCCTGTTACCACAAACCTATCCTGCTACTACAAGCCTACCCTGTTACTACAAGCCTACCCTGCTACTACAAGCCTACCCTGTTACCACAAACCTACCCTGTTACTACAAGCCTACCCTGCTACTACAAGCCTACCCTGTTACCCCAAACCTACCCTGCTACTACAAGCCTACCCTGTTACTACAAGCCTACCCTGCTACTACAAGCCTACCCTGTTACCACAAACCTACCCTGTTACTACAAGCCTACCCTGTTACTACAAGCCTACCCTGCTACTACAAGCCTACCCTGTTACCACAAACCTACCCTGTTACTACAAGCCTACCCTGTTACTACAAGCCTACCCTGCTACTACAAGCCTACCCTGTTACCACAAACCTACCCTGCTACTACAAGCCTACCCTGTTACTACAAGCCTACCCTGCTACTACAAGCCTACCCTGTTACCACAAACCTACCCTGTTACTACAAGCCTACCCTGTTACTACAAGCCTACCCTGTTACTACAAGCCTACCCTGTTACTACAAGCCTACCCTGTTACTACAAGCCTACCCTGTTACTACAAGCCTACCCTGTTACTACAAGCCTACCCTGTTACTACAAGCCTACCCTGCTACTACAAGCCTACCCTGTTACCAAAATATATATAAATGGAATATATGTAAGTCAGCACTTATCAAAACGTATTTGGTCTTTGGTTTTTCAGCAATATATCTTACCGGCTAAGACCCGACTGAAGCGGACAGACTTTACACAGACCCCTTCCCAAACTGTAGTAATCTATGAGTTCTTTTGTTTGATTTTAAGACTTATCTCTCAGAGTGCCTTTATATCACCTCGCCATCACAGGGCTTAACATTCCTCTGTTTGGCCTTCTCCCTGGTCCTTATCGCACTCCCTCCTGTCGTAGAAGCTAAGAGGTTATCATGATTCAGAGGAAATGGGCAAACACATACCTCAATGCCACCTTCCTGCACACCGTAAATGAGAGAACATTTGAACCTGTAACCTTTTACAAACCTCTGGTCAGAGGTTTCTGTTAGGGTGTGTGGCTGAGCCAACGTGGACGAGTGCTCTTTTCATTTCCACACAGCTATGGCATGGTGGTCTACCTGCGTGACACAACACCTGTTGTTCTGCGGTCACACGGAGGGAGTCTGATCAGATAAGTGTGTTTCACCTCTACTGCTGCACAATCTGATAGAGGAAATATGTAAGCAGAGAACCAACTAACGAGCGGGTAACTACGTTAAACCGTAAAATGTTTCCTTGTTACTCACTCAATGTCTTCATGACGCCAGCTGTCGAATTTAATACAGAATTAAATGGTACAGGGGCTCATATTTCTACACGTTTTCTTAAAATACCTTTAAAAGACACATTCAATCCAACACACAGACACACACACATACCTACACTCCAACACACACACACACACATACCTACACTCCAACACACACACAGACACACACACAGACACACACACACACACACACACTACAGTAACAGGACTACTTATTGAATTACCTTTGACCACCTCGATGCCAACCATTCCTTCCCTAATGCTACCACGTATCTCAGACGGCGTGTTTGGGTTGGAGAAATTACATCCCCAAAACTCATTGACTTCTGAACTTCTCTGTTTCCATGGCTTAAGGTCATTTCTGACTATACAGCCGCAACACTAAAACAACATGTAGAGGCCTATTTTGTCTCAGTCCTTAAATAGGAACCACATTAATCAGCAGAATAAGGAACCGGCTCTATACAACTAGAACTAACAACTGGCTGGAGGATCTCTGGGTGTGACAGTACTGGAGGTGGATAAGGTGACCTGTCAGGGTGGAGGGAGTGGCCTGTCAGGGTGGAGGGAGTGGCCTGTCAGGGTGGAGGGAGTGACCTGTCAGGGTAGAGGGATTGGCCTGTCAGGGTGGAGGGAGTGGCCTGTCAGGGTGGAGGGAGTGGCCTGTCAGGGTTCTGGCTTGTGCTATACACCAGCTATCAGAGCCTCCACTATTAAACTCCTAGCTGTGCCTGCTCTCTACAGATGATGTGTCTTCATTTGTTAAGTTAGTAGTGGGATCTTCAATGGTCATCTCAATGGGTGACAAGCTGGTCTTTGTCTTAAAGCTAATTACAGTTTCAAGATCAGTGCCAATACTTCTAGTTTCTTCTCCACTTGGTAGCTGGTCAGATTAAAGGTGCAGTCTGCGATATTTAATGTCCGTCATGCCAGTTGAGTATATGAGCATTTGGCTTAGAGACTAAATGCAGGTTGGTGCAGTTACTGGCTAGACTACGAGCTGCAATGATTAGGGTCTG
>CM055736.1:22039518-22372018 GCA_029465975.1 Dallia pectoralis
CTATAACTAGTACTACTACCATTACTACACCCACAGGCCAGCCCATTAACAGGTAATATTATACCTGTACTATAACTAGTACTACTACCATTACTACACCCACAGGCCAGCCCATTAACAGGTAATATTATACTGTACTATAACTAGTACTACTACCATTACTACACCCACAGGCCAGCCCATTAACAGGTAATATTATACTGTACTATAACTAGTACTACTACCATTACTACACCCACAGGCCAGCCCATTAACAGGTAATATATACTGTACTATAACTAGTACTACTACCATTACTACACCCACAGGCCAGCCCATTAACAGGTAATATTATACTGTACTATAACTAGTACTACTACCATTACTACCATTAACAGGTACTATAACTAGTACTACTACCATTACTACACCCAGGCCAGCCCATTAACAGGTAATATTATACCTGTACTATAACTAGTACTACTACCATTACTACACCCACAGGCCAGCCCATTAACAGGTAATATTATACTGTACTATAACTAGTACTACTATCATTACTACACCCACAGGCCAGCCCATTAACAGGTAATATTATACTGTACTATAACTAGTACTACTATCATTACTACACCCACAGGCCAGCCCATTAACAGGTAATATTATACTGTACTATAACTAGTACTACTATCATTACTACACCCACAGGCCAGCCCATTAACAGGTAATAGTATACTGTGCTTTAACTAGTACTACTACCATTAATACCATTACTACTAATAGTTTGTAGCTGGACAAAGGTTCATCAATTAGAACTGGAGCATGTTTACAGCTATTTGTCTTCCTGTAATCCACAATCCGTTCTTTGGTTATCTTAGCATTGATGGCCAGGTTGTTATCTGTGTACTAAGCCACTAGATGCTTGATCTCCTCTATGTAGGCTGCCTAGTCAGTCACACAGTGTCCTCTGGTTTGCTGCTGTGGTTAACTCAAGAAGTTAATGTCAGATGGACTCACCACCACTTTAAGGCTGACTTTGTTTTCAAAGTAACTGTCATAATGAGCTGTCTGACAACATCCACAACATCTGGTTCTGGACGGGATCTGCTGAATTCTAAGGGGGTTCTAGGCTGTACGCAGATTAAAAGCTCATCCCAACAGAGATCCCAAACCCACATTCTACCTGTAGAGAAATAATATAATCAAATGAAAACACGAGAAAGGGGAAAGTAACTGACACCGGCACAGATTTGTACCTTATGATTTTTCCCCAAAAACTTGCCTCTGTAAAATTGTCAGAGTATTTGACCATTCAAATGGGTATTGGGTTCCCTGCTCCACCACGATTCCCAATGTCCCGAGGCCGAAATGTGGGCTTTATTTATTTTTGTCTCTGTTTCACTGACTGGATTTCAAATGGAAATCATTTTCTAAGTAAGCACACTTGTTGTCGTTGGTGTCATTTCACCCGCAGACCAGAAACAGATTTCCAGATCAGTTATGACCTGCTTTTTGAAAAATTTTGTTGTCTGCAAATCATCTACAAATTAAACCTGTAATCACCCGTTTTATTTAGCTTTCCTGAAAACCCACACTCTCCTAAGACGAGCATGTCTACAGCCGGATCTGAAAATAATATTCACTTGTATTCAAATCCTAAAATGTACCTAGAAAATTTGAGATATTAGGCTATTTAGTCTGCAAATTATGGGATTTGAAAAGAAAAATAAATAGCCAGTCAGTGCTAATAGTGACGTAGCCCCAGTGCTAATAGTGACGAAGCCCATTACTAATAGTGATGTAGCCCCAGTGCTAATAGTGATGTAGCCCATTACTAATAGTGACGTAGCCCCAGTGCTAATAGTGACGAAGCCCATTACTAATAGTGATGTAGCCCCAGTGCTAATAGTGATGTAGCCCATTACTAATAGTGATGTAGCCCCAGTGCTAATAGTGATGTAGCCCATTACTAATAGTGACGTAGCCCATTACTAATAGTGATGTAGCCCATTACTAATAGTGATGTAGCCCCAGTGCTAATAGTGATGTAGCCCATTACTAATAGTGATGTAGCCCCAGTGCTAATAGTGACGAAGCCCATTACTAATAGTGATGTAGCCCCAGTGCTAATAGTGATGTAGCCCATTACTAATAGTGATGAAGCCCCAGTGCTAATAGTGATGTAGCCCATTACTAATAGTGATGAAGCCCCAGTGCTAATAGTGATGTAGCCCATTACTAATAGTGATGTAGCCCCAGTGCTAATAGTGATGTAGCCCATTACTAATAGTGATGTAGCCCCAGTGCTAATAGTGATGAAGCCCATTACTAATAGTGATGTAGCACCAGTGCTAATAGTGATGAAGCCCAGTGCTAATAGTGATGTAGCCCCAGTGCTAATAGTGATGTAGCACCAGTGCTAATAGTGATGTAGCCCCAGTGCTAATAGTGATGTAGGCCCAATGCTAATAGTGATAATAATAGTGATGTAGATCTAGTGCTAATAGTGATAATAATAGTGGTGTAGATCTAGTGCTAACCTAATGAGCCTTAATTATCCTTCACTCATTAGTCTGTTCTGATCCCTGCTAATAACACTTCAGCCCCCCTCTGTGCTAACTGCGATGAGGTAGATATCACTGCTTTAGCCCATTTTAAACACAAGACACAACTTATAATACATATTTATATAGATTAAACGTTAGATAAACTATGCACAACATATTACAAGCCATAAATATACCACACAGGCTTCTCCATTCTTTGATCATGATAAAATATGAAACCATGGTTTACTTATTTTGTTTCATAGGTGTCACTAATTTGAGAGCAAGTCTGTACGATTTCTTTTGATCACCCTGTTATGTAAAAATATTTCATATTCACAATAAATACACACAGTTAATTCATCATTTTTAAAGCCTGTCTTTTTTCTACTCTAATCTAAAAATGGTCAGACTTGAAATCTACGTCGTAACAATACTACCTGGACCGTGTACAATCTGAGGGCATGGCCAGAACAGGCAGCTCTCTTCCTGTAACCACATCATGGCCAGAACAGGCAGCTCTCTTCCTGTAACCACATCATGGCCAGAACAGGCAGCTCTCTTCCTGTAACCACATCATGGCCAGAACAGGCAGCTCTCTTCCTGTAACCACATAATCAACTACAGAGCATCCCAAGGCTTCTACATTTAAACATTGGCAAACCAAAAGGACTCTTTGTATGAGCAGAGCTGTGCAGAATCCTGAACTCCAAACAAGGAGCTGGAATGTTGATTTGCACTGCTCTTACTCTGTAGTAATTGAAAAAAGGTTCTGAGTGGCCCAGGTCCCCTGTGACATGTGTCAGACTGGTGCTAAATCATTCCTGTGTTCTCCTGGGTTCTGTACTATGTGTACTTCTGGGTTCTGGGTTCTCTCTGGTTATTTGACATGAACTCACAATGGAACCGTAACTGCGCAACATTTGAGTCAATCAGTTCAACAGAGTGATACATAGTTCAACAGAGTGATACATAGTTCAACAGAGTGATACATAGCTCAACAGAGTGATACATAGTTCAACAGAGTGATACATTGTTCAACAGAGTGATACATAGTTCAACAGAGTGATACATTGTTCAACAGAGTGATACATAGCTCAACAGAGTGATACATAGTTCAACAGAGTGATACATAGTTCAACAGAGTGATACATAGCTCAACAGAGTGATACATAGTTCAACAGAGTGATACATAGCTCAACAGAGTGATACATAGCTCAACAGAGTGATACATAGCTCAACAGAGTGATACATAGTTCAACAGAGTGATACATAGTTCAACAGAGTGATACATAGCTCAACAGAGTGATACATAGCTCAACAGAGTGATACATAGTTCAACAGAGTGATACATAGCTCAACAGAGTGATACATAGTTCAACAGAGTGATACATAGCTCAACAGAGTGATACATAGCTCAACAGAGTGATACATAGTTCAACAGAGTGATACATAGTTCAACAGAGTGATACGTAGTTCAACAGAGTGATACGTAGTTCAACAGAGTGATACGTAGTTCAACAGAGTGATACGTAGTTCAACAGAGTGATACGTAGTTCAACACAGTGATACGTAGTTCAACACAGTGATACGTAGTTCAACACAGTGATACATAGTTCAACACAATGATACATAGTTCAACACAGTGATACATAGTTCAACACAGTGATACATAGTTCAACACAGTGATACATAGTTCAACACAGTGATACATACAGTGTGATATTTAGATCAGCAGTGAGATATAGACCGTCTCGATTCCATTTCGGCTCAGTCTTGGTTCCCTTGTATTAACTGCAGGGCCCCAGAAATGACACAGTTTCCTTTAAAATTTTTAGCAAAATAATATTTTATATCTCTCTAGAAAATGTAGTGTAGTATAAAAATCATGAACTAGAATTGGTAGTTTCTGCTCATATCATTAGTCTATTTGTGAAGGGCCATGTAAATCAAAAGCCACAGACAACAGCTACTGATCAAATACTCGTATGTTCAAGCCACAGAGAAAGACAACAGCTAATGTTCAAATACTCGTATGTTCAAGCCACAGAGAAAGACAACAGCTAATGATCAAATACTCGTATGTTCAAGCCACAGAGAAAGACAACAGCTAATGATCAAATACTCGTATGTTCAAGCCACAGAGAAAGACAACAGCTAATGATCAAATACTCGTATGTTCAAGCCACAGAGAAAGACAACAGCTAATGATCAAATACTCGTATGTTCAAGCCACAGAGAAAGACAACAGCTAATGATCAAATACTCGTATGTTCAAGCCACAGAGAAAGACAACAGCTAATGTTCTAACACTCGTCTTTCTCTGTGGGTTGAACATACAACAGCTAATGATCTAATACTCGTATCTTCACCCCACAGCTGTATGAGATACCATCTCTGATCCAACACCTCCCATGACAAGAGCTAGCACATTCCAAATCCCAAACAGGAGATGGTGAAGACAGGTCTAAGGTCTAACTCTAGAAAAACAAGCCTGTCTTATCCTGTTACCATCTACGTCGCCTCCCTTTGAATCTCAGCTGCGCTTATTCTCATTCACTCTCCTGTGCACTTTCTTTGTTATTGTCGTGCACACACACACGCACACACACACAGTTACTCAGACTATGCGTTTCTCTGAAATGCATGGGACACAAGATTGGAGTTGACACTGGAAAGCTGGATGGATGGGAACATTCCGTTATAAATATGCAAACACAGAACTGATAGTGCTGGATAGAGAAATGTTTAACCAGTTAATTTCCAGCTGTAACAGATTCCTCTGTCTGAATCAGGATCTGAAGCCACATGTATTTAGCCGTGTGTCTGAACACATCATGGATAGCGAGTGATACATCAGAAACAGATGTCTGAAGCATTAGTCCTCTGATCTGCCTGTTAGGTTCAGATCACTCATACTCCCACATACATGGTTTTCACACAGGAGAGCAAATAGGACCCATTGCGTTTGAACTTACTGACATAACAAGTTGTTGTAACACTTTGTGTCTCTCGCTTCATGCATTTCCCTCATCCACCCATCTAGTATTGGGTATCCAATTTGCCTCCATCCTCATCAAGGTTAGATGCTTTGTGTGTTCAGGAGGTCTTTCACCAAAACACAGAAGTACAGATTGTTTGTTGGAGTATTTGTGGCTTTTCTGGCATCTTGTCTCTTCGTCATTCACAATGTGTGTTTGGCCGCTCTCACTGTAGATTTCTTATCTAGAGTCTCTGTTAACAAACAGGTGTGCCTAGTAGTATGTGAGTGTGTGCTGTGCTGTTACACTGAGGTGAGTGTGTATTGTGCTGTTACACTGAGGTGAGTGTGTACTGTGCTGTTACACTGAGGTGAGTGTGTACTGTGCTGTTACACTGAGGTGAGTGTGTGCTGTGCTGTTACACTGAGGTGAGTGTGTGCTGTGCTGTTACACTGAGGTGAGTGTGTATTGTGCTGTTACACTGAGGTGAGTGTGTGCTGTGCTGTTACACTAAGGTGAGTGTGTGCTGTGCTGTTACACTCAGGTGAGTGTGTGCTGTGCTGTTACACTGAGGTGAGTGTGTACTATGCTGTTACACTGAGGTGAGTGTGTGCTGTGCTGTTACACTAAGGTGAGTGTGTACTGTGCTGTTACACTGAGGTGAGTGTGTACTGTGCTGTTACACTGAGGTGAGTGTGTACTGTGCTGTTACACTAAGGTGAGTGTGTACTGTGCTGTTACACTCAGGTGAGTGTGTACTGTGCTGTTACACGGAGGTGAGTGTGTACTGTGCTGTTACACTGAGGTGAGTGTGTACTGTGCTGTTACACTAAGGTGAGTGTGTACTGTGCTGTTACACTAAGGTGAGTGTGTGCTGTGCTGTTACACTCAGGTGAGTGTGTGCTGTGCTGTTACACTGAGGTGAGTGTGTACTGTGCTGTTACACTGAGGTGAGTGTGTGCTGTGCTGTTACACTGAGGATGGTCATGACTAGGAATAATCATGCTGGCATTGGTTCTGCATGTTTTAATATCTCTCCCTCTTCATCCCCAACATCAGAAAACCATCCCCAGACCAGGAGGGTCATTCTCTGGGTCAGGATCTGGAGGATTACCCTCAGCTGGAGCCTTTCCTCCACGAGCTCCATGACGAGGAGCAACAGCGCCCCCTGGAGGACAGTCCCCTGCCCCATTACTTCCACAGCCTGGAGCAGATGGACAGGGCGGACCGCAAGCTGAAGAAAAAACGTCGCAACAAACTGAAGAAACACCAGCGACACAGGCAGTTTAATGACCTCTGGGTTCGTATTGAGGAAAGGTGAGCCCCAGGGATATCACGGTGTGTGTGCTGATTTGTCGGGTCATTAGAAGTCAGTTCCTTCTGCAACCGCAGAGCGTTTAGTTAAATCGTCAATCCCTCCATATTGTCCCAGACCTGCATTTTTGAATAGTTCTCACCTCATTATTGCATAAAACTGACACGTCAGTCACACTGTACCGGGAAAACAGCTAGCAGTGTCATCGTCCAGATGTACGTCAGAGGACACATGTCTCCGTATTGGACTCTCCCAAACCTGCTGTGAATTTGTAACGACGGGGCAAAGGCATAGAAAATCACAATATAATGATTCACATAAAAATATTTAAAAAAAATAACTGCAATGTAAGTGGATAAACAAGGAACTGTACAACACTGTATGTCCAGATAAATGGGAATTTAAACTCCAGGCACGTAGATTACATTCATACCACATCTCCATTGGGCCAAAACTATTAGATTCAACATGTCGAATAAATGTCAAGATAGTTTGTCTAGAGGTTTTAAATTCACACGTCCAGCAGGTCTAGGATTGAGTTGAGCAAAACACAGGTAGTAGTATCTGCTCATGTCAAGCAGCACGCGCACACACACACACACGCACACACACACACACACAGGTAGTTTCAGTTAAAACCCTGCACGGACAACCATCCATCATATCACATTTAATCTGTGATTGCATGTTTGTGTTTTTGCATGCCTGTACAGTTTATAGACCCACTCCGCCTGCCTGTACAGTTTATAGACCCACTCCACCTGCCTGTACAGTTTATAGACCCACTCCATCTGCCTGTACAGTTTATAGACCCACTCCACCTGCCTGTACAGTTTATAGACCCACTCCACCTGCCTGTACAGTTTATAGACCCACTCCACCTGCCTGTACAGTTTATAGACCCACTCCACCTGCCTGTACAGTTTATAGACCCACTCCATCTGCCTGTACAGTTTATAGACCCACTCCATCTGCCTGTGCAGTTTATAGACCCACTCCATCTGCCTGTACAGTTTATAGACCCACTCCATCTGCCTGTACAGTTTATAGACCCACAGTCCATCTGCCTGTACAGTTTATAGACCCACTCCATCTGCCTGTACAGTTTATAGACCCACTCCACCTGCCTGTACAGTTTATAGACCCACTCCACCTGCCTGTACAGTTTATAGACCCACTCCACCTGCCTGTACAGTTTATAGACCCACTCCATCTGCCTGTACAGTTTATAGACCCTCCCATCTGCCTGTACAGTTTATAGACCCACTCCACCTGCCTGTACAGTTTATAGACCCACTCCACCTGCCTGTACAGTTTATAGACCCACTCCATCTGCCTGTACAGTTTATAGACCCACTCCATCTGCCTGTACAGTTTATAGACCCACTCCATCTGCCTGTACAGTTTATAGACCCACTCCATCTGCCTGTACAGTTTATAGACCCACTCCATCTGCCTGTACAGTTTATAGACCCACTCCATCTGCCTGTACAGTTTATAGACCCACTCCACCTGCCTGTACAGTTTATAGACCCACTCCACCTGCCTGTACAGTTTATAGACCCACTCCATCTGCCTGTACAGTTTATAGACCCACTCCACCTGCCTGTACAGTTTATAGACCCACTCCACCTGCCTGTACAGTTTATAGACCCACTCCACCTGCCTGTACAGTTTATAGACCCACTCCACCTGCCTGTACAGTTTATAGACCCACTCCATCTGCCTGTACAGTTTATAGACCCACTCCACCTGCCTGTACAGTTTATAGACCCACTCCATCTGCCTGTACAGTTTATAGACCCACTCCATCTGCCTGTACAGTTTATAGACCCACTCCATCTGCCTGTACAGTTTATAGACCCACTCCACCTGCCTGTACAGTTTATAGACCCACTCCACCTGCCTGTACAGTTTATAGACCCACTCCATCTGCCTGTGCAGTTTATAGACCCACTCCACCTGCCTGTACAGTTTATAGACCCACTCCACCTGCCTGTACAGTTTATAGACCCACTCCATCTGCCTGTACAGTTTATAGACCCACTCCATCTGCCTGTGCAGTTTATAGACCCACTCCACCTGCCTGTACAGTTTATAGACCCACTCCATCTGCCTGTGCAGTTTATAGACCCACTCCATCTGCCTGTGCAGTTTATAGACCCACTCCATCTGCCTGTGCAGTTTATAGACCCACTCCACCTGCCTGTACAGTTTATAGACCCACTCCATCTGCCTGTACAGTTTATAGACCCACTCCATCTGCCTGTGCAGTTTATAGACCCACTCCATCTGCCTGTGCAGTTTATAGACCCACTCCACCTGCCTGTACAGTTTATAGACCCACTCCACCTGCCTGTACAGTTTATAGACCCACTCCACCTGCCTGTACAGTTTATAGACCCACTCCACCTGCCTGTACAGTTTATAGACCCACTCCACCTGCCTGTACAGTTTATAGACCCACTCCACCTGCCTGTACAGTTTATAGACCCACTCCATCTGCCTGTACAGTTTGTAGACCCACTCCATCTGCCTGTGCAGTTTATAGACCCACTCCATCTGCCTGTGCAGTTTATAGACCCACTCCATCTGCCTGTGCAGTTTATAGACCCACTCCACCTGCCTGTACAGTTTATAGACCCACTCCACCTGCCTGTACAGTTTATAGACCCACTCCATCTGCCTGTACAGTTTATAGACCCACTCCACCTGCCTGTACAGTTTATAGACCCACTCCATCTGCCTGTACAGTTTATAGACCCACTCCACCTGCCTGTGCAGTTTATAGACCCACTCCATCTGCCTGTACAGTTTATAGACCCACTCCATCTGCCTGTACAGTTTATAGACCCACTCCATCTGCCTGTGCAGTTTATAGACCCACTCCACCTGCCTGTACAGTTTATAGACCCACTCCACCTGCCTGTACAGTTTATAGACCCACTCCACCTGCCTGTACAGTTTATAGACCCACTCCACCTGCCTGTACAGTTTATAGACCCACTCCACCTGCCTGTACAGTTTATAGACCCACTCCATCTGCCTGTACAGTTTATAGACCCACTCCATCTGCCTGTGCAGTTTGTAGACCCAGTTAATAGTAACATATGACTTGAGGACACGGGACAATAATTATTTTTATGCTATTTGTCATGTTATTATTCCTTATAATTATATAATATTATATAACGTAATTGAAGCAATGGTTCTTCACACACAGCGTGACTGTCTTAGACAAAGCTGACAAAAAGAGGTGAAACAATTTTAAATAATGTTTTTATTGACTTCTTTAAAGACATGGCCAGTAGTTGTAATCTGCCCTGAGGCGCTGGGTGGAAACTGGCTCCGGCTTTGAGCCGGCCGTCTGTCTGCTGAGCCCCAATGGAGGTGGTCTGTTGACACAGATGTAGGATGTGAATGTCATTTACAATTTCAAACACTCAAACAATTTATCCTAACTTCCATTTATGTGTTTCTGCCTGTTGAAAATCCTGTTGAACGCTCGGCTCCAGTTTTTTCGGACCGCTTGACAGGGAGAAACAGCCTTCTTCCAGACTTTATTTATTTATTCTCTATGGTAAATAAATCTGTTTACAATGGCTGGTTTAGTTAAAACGTACCATGAAAATGTTAGCCCAGATCCCAAATTACTCCATATTCCCTATATAGTAGAATTAGGAAATCTAGTCAAATGTAGTACACAATATTTGGAATAGGGTGTGATTTGGGACGCAGTCGGAGACCATCCCAAAGCCAGGAACCAGTCCTAGAAGGAAAATAACACGTGGTTGCTAGACACATTTCCTTCGAAGTAAACTTCACACATTTGTATATTATGTCTGAATTCTTTTTTTATTTTTGTACATTATCATTAGTATTCACGACTTCAGGACAGCAGTCTGGTGAGTGTTCCTGCTAACAGACTCCTGTGAGTTTTAGGCTATTGGGAGCAGCGAGGAACAGAGAGTCTTTGTGGACGACTGTTCGCTTGGTCGCCGTCACACATGTCAGCCCTGATTACAGGTATTCTACCTGAGCGCACTGACCTGGACTTCAGGACGGGAGTGTTACCAAAATAAAAGACAGGCAGCTTCCCAAATGGGATCCTATTCCCTCGGAAGTGTGTCAGTTTTAACCAGAGCAGACTCTTCAGGGCCATTTGGGTTAAACACCTGTTTATAGGCTCAGTCAGACTCCAGCCAATAAAACATAGCTGGAAAATATAATGAAACTCTCTAATATTGGAAGCCAATACCGGCCTTGGCTACACGGGAGAGATATGGCCATGTGCCCGGCTACACAAGAGAGACATGGCTTTATGTTTTCTTTTCTATGGACCACTGGTAAACCCAGTCAGTCTTTCTTAGTTCTGTCAACGGAACATTATGAAACTGTATGTATGGGAGAGACATTTCTATACAGTACCAAACCAGTTCCATACAGTACCAAACCAGTTCCATGCAGTACCAAACCAGTTCCAGACAGTACCAAACCAGTTCCATGCAGTACCAAACCAGTTCCATACAGTACCAAACCAGTTCCAGACAGTACCAAACCAGTTCCATGCAGTACCAAACCAGTTCCATACAGTACCAAACCAGTTCCATACAGTACCAAACCAGTTCCATACAGTACCAAACCAGTTCCATACAGTACCAAACCAGTTCCATACAGTACCAAACCAGTTCCAGACAGTACCAAACCAGTTCCAGACAGTACCAAACCAGTTCCATACAGTACCAAACCAGTTCCATACAGTACCAAACCAGTTCCATACAGTACCAAACCAGTTCCATGCAGGACCAAACCAGTTCCATGCAGGACCAAACCAGTTCCATGCAGGACCAAACCAGTTCCAGACAGGACCAAACCAGTTCCATGCAGGACCAAACCAGTTCCATGCAGTACCAAACCAGTTCCATGCAGTACCAAACCAGTTCCATACAGTACCAAACCAGTTCCAGACAGTACCAAACCAGTTCCATACAGTACCAAACCAGTTCCATGCAGTACCAAACCAGTTCCAGACAGTACCAAACCAGTTCCATGCAGTACCAAACCAGTTCCATACAGTACCAAACCAGTTCCAGACAGTACCAAACCAGTTCCATGCAGTACCAAACCAGTTCCATGCAGTACCAAACCAGTTCCATACAGTACCAAACCAGTTCCAGACAGTACCAAACCAGTTCCATGCAGTACCAAACCAGTTCCATGCAGTACCAAACCAGTTCCAGACAGTACCAAACCAGTTCCAGGCAGTACCAAACCAGTTCCATGCAGTACCAAACCAGTTCCATGCAGTACCAAACCAGTTCCAGACAGTACCAAACCAGTTCCATGCAGTACCAAACCAGTTCCATGCAGTACCAAACCAGTTCCATGCAGTACCAAACCAGTTCCATACAGTACCAAACCAGTTCCAGACAGTACCAAACCAGTTCCAGACAGTACCAAACCAGTTCCATACAGTACCAAACCAGTTCCATGCAGGACCAAACCAGTTCCATGCAGGACCAAACCAGTTCCATGCAGTACCAAACCAGTTCCATGCAGTACCAAACCAGTTCCATACAGTACCAAACCAGTTCCATACAGTACCAAACCAGTTCCATACAGTACCAAACCAGTTCCATGCAGTACCAAACCAGTTTCATGCAGGACCAAACCAGTTTCATACAGTACCAAACCAGTTTCACACAGTACCAAACCAGTTTCAAGCATGGGTTCTGGAGGCGCAGAGTTGGTTCTAGATCATTTGTTGACAGAACACTTGAACAGCTAATAGAGTTTCCACAATGTTCTCTTTTCAGCACCACGGCCCCGCCCACTCCACCCCCATTGGTCCGCATTCTCGGTTACGGCACGATCCCGCCTCACCGCCACCATCACCAGAGAGGCCACGGACATGACAGAGCCAATCACGGCCGGTTGTTTTCAGGCTCCACAAACTCTCCAGTGTCGGTCTTCTTGTTAATAGTTTTGGGTCACATGTGGACAGCAGCACTAGTGTAGGAGGTTGTTGGTTCCAAGCCTTTTTCTTCTGCGCATAATCTAGAAGGACTCAGTCTGTTTCAGCACAATGGGCTCTGTTCAATTTATATCTCTTAAGCGTTACAAATTTCGTTATAGAAATGTAAGTAACTTTGCAATTGAGCAAAAGTTTGCCATGTAACGCTAACGGGGGAACGATGACTTTACATTTAAATCACTCTGTAACACTGACCTTCTTCACTACAGATCTAATGCCTTATAAATTATACTTAGTCACGGATTGTTAAAAATGTGACAGTGTCAGTGAAACACACCTAGGTCAGCCTGAACTGGATTTTTGAGCTTTCTATTGTATTTAATTGTGTTTGTAATATTAATGTCAGAACCCAAACAGCTCTTACTCAGTCAAGATCTTTTATTCCTAATTTACTCTTCAGTTTTTGAAGAATGTGTTTTGTATCGCATAATACTGTGGGAATTGTATATATCTACATATTATAGATTGTATTTTAGAAATATGTCAATAATGGAATTGTTTGTTGTCGTTTATAAATAGATAAACTATATTTGTTAGCTCGGATCATGTACTAACTACCATAACACATTCTGGTAGCCTGGAGCCCAATGTGTTTGTGCATTCCTACAAGTCATTCTGGCAAGACTGCACAATCAGATGTGTAACCAGGCAATACATTGTTAAACCAGTGTAACCAGCAGAGTCTTGTGTGTCTGCTGAGAAACTGATGTTTTTACATAGAGGTTGTGTTTAATTTATTTAACTATATAGCTGTAGGTCATCAGGAACTGTATCGCAGATTCATGCAGTTTGTTTCCGATCTGGATCTCACTCAGATTTCAGCTACGTGACATGAGATGATTGTAATACTCCTTCCTAGAAAAACAATAAAATATTCGTCTAGTATCTGGAATCGTTGTTTTATGCCTGGACATTACGTGTGTTATTTCATTACAGTTGTCTTGTTTTTTAGATAACCACATAATACAGCCTGCTTGTTAGATAACCACATAATACAGCCTGCTTGTTAGATAACCACATAATACAGCCCGCTTATTAGATAACCACATAATACAGCCTGCTTATTAGATAACCACATAATACAGCCTGCTTGTTAGATAATCACATAATACGGCCTGCTTATTAGATAACCACATAATACAGCCTGCTTGTTAGATAACCACATAATACAGCCTGCTTGTTAGATAACCACATAATACAGCCTGCTTGTCAGATAACCACATAATACAGCCTGCTTGTTAGATAACCACATAATACAGCCTGCTTGTCAGATAACCACATAATACAGCCTGCTTGTTAGATAACCACATAATACAGCCTGCTTGTCAGATAACCACATAATACAGCCTGCTTGTTAGATAACCACATAATACAGCCTGCTTGTTAGATAACCACATAATACAGCCTGCTTGTCTGGTAACCACATAATACAGCCTGCTTGTCTGGTAACCACATAATACAGCCTGCTTATTAGATAACCACATAATACGGCCTGCTTATTAGATAACCACATAATACAGCCTGCTTATTAGATAACCACATAATACGGCCTGCTTATTAGATAACCACATAATACAGCCTGCTTGTTAGATAACCACATAATACAGCCTGCTTGTTAGATAACCACATAATACGGCCTGCTTATTAGATAACCACATAATACGGCCTGCTTATTAGATAACCACATAATACGGCCTGCTTGTTAGATAACCACATAATACAGCCTGCTTGTTAGATAACCACATAATACAGCCTGCTTGTTAGATAACCACATAATACGGCCTGCTTATTAGATAACCACATAATACGGCCTGCTTGTTAGATAACCACATAATACGGCCTGCTTGTTAGATAACCACATAATACGGCCTGCTTGTTAGATAACCACATAATACAGCCTGCTGGTTAGATAACCATATAATACGGCCTGCTTGTTAGATAACCACATAATACAGCAGGCTTTTGGACACAGACACACTCCATGA
This sequence comes from Dallia pectoralis, assembly GCA_029465975.1. Lineage (NCBI taxonomy): Eukaryota > Metazoa > Chordata > Actinopteri > Esociformes > Umbridae > Dallia > Dallia pectoralis. The sequence continues at coordinate 22,054,359 of CM055736.1, forward strand.
ATTAGAGTTTTATTAGGATCTCCATTACCTCCTGCCAAAGGCAACACCTCCTCTTTCCGGGGTTCCGTGAAAAACTTCAAACGTGACATAATGCAGAACATTAATAACCAGACGCGGTACAAAGACGCAACGGCGGACGTTCAAATAAAAACGCTGCAATCCATTTTCTCCACCGGGACAGAAACTGCATTGTGCCACTTTAACCCTGTAATATATGGCCGGATTATAATCTGAGGTTTTCATTAGAGAGTTATCACATATTAACTGCCTTGCACCGTAATATGTACACCGTATCAACACAGTGCTCAGAAACTGTACCCCATGTAGTGCACTATTTTTACCAGAGCTCTATGAGGAATAAGGTGACAATTGTGCCACACACGTTAATCCGACACCCGGCACAGGGGAACCGGCACAGGGGAACCTGGCACAGGGGAACCGGCATAGAGAAGCTGTGTAAATATACAGTGGTCTGTTGTGATTTATTAAGTTAAGAAATACAAGCAGAAACCAGGATGTATGACATGTTTACTAGCTATCAAAACACACAGACTGTCATGTGTCCCTAATCCCACCCTAATCCCTGAACCGCTCACTACTTTTAGAGCAGATCCCTACAAACACATTAGAGGTAATCCAAACTGTACATTTAAAAGGGGACCACCTGAGATTTGGCTTGTCAATTATTGTGGTGATACATTTATTACCTGTTGGTTATCTGCCTGACTGGGAGTTTTAAAGGTTTGGCTCATTTGCATTCATGTGTTTTTCTAACATAATGTCCCCAGAACATTTAGCTGTGGCTAGACACCTGGACATATTACTGCACATTATAAACTCTGACATCAGTTTCCTGTCCTGGTTTTTTACCAAAGGCTGGCTGAGAGAGTAAACATACTGACCAAATCCCTTTTTCCCACTGCAAACATTCATATGTAAAAAGGCAGTGGCTTTGTGAGCAATGAAACAATATTCTGAACCAAAGATCTGATATCACGACCTAAAAGGAGATGTTAGATGCTGGAACTTTAATCCAACCTCAAAAGATATTCACCAAATCATCCTTATCATTCTCCTAGCGTTACCGGTTTTGGTTGGGCCAAAAGTTGTGCCAGAACCACATTGTAACGTGGCAGTGAGTGAGAGACGGCAGAAGCTTCTTTGAGTGATGTGTTCTTCAGTGTGAGACACGGCAGAAGCTTCTGTGAGTGATGTGTTCTTCAGTGTGAGACACGGCAGAAGCTTCTGTGAGTGATGTGTTCTTCAGTGTGAGACACGGCAGAAGCTTCTGTGAGTGATGTGTTCTTCAGTGTGAGACACGGCAGAAGCTTCTGTGAGTGATGTGTTCTTCAGTGTGAGACACGGCAGAAGCTTCTGTGAGTGATGTGTTCTTCAGTGAGAGACGGCAGAAGCTTCTGTGAGTGATGTGTTCTTCAGTGTGAGACATGGCAGAAGCTTCTGTGAGTGATGTGTTCTTCAGTGTGAGACACGGCAGAAGCTTCTGTGAGTGATGTGTTCTTCAGTGTGAGACACGGCAAAAGCTTCTGTGAGTGATGACTGCTTGGGAAACTAAACCAATGAATGGGAATTGAATTGACTAATAATGACCAAGTGTGACAGATTTTTCCACCAGAGCTTCCACACAATTGGGAAACTCTGATATCCATCTAAATAAAAGGTGGGCTGGCTGTGTCCCCAATCGTCCTCCATCTCTCATCCTCTATTTCTCTCTCTCATCCTCACACTCTCTCTCTAGTCCTCACACTCTTGTCCTCACACTCTCTCTCTCATCCTCACACTCTCTCTACCGTCCTCATACTCTCTCTAGTCCTCACACTCTCGTCCTCACACTCTCTCTAGTCCTCACACTCTCTCTAGTCCTCACTCTCTCACTCTCGTCCTCACTCTCTCACACTCGTCCTCTCTCTCTCTCTCTCGCTCTCTCCAAACCTTGTTTATGTTACATCTAGCTCCAACTCACCTCAACCAAGGCTAAAATCATAACCACAATGTTTATAAAGTTGAGTTGGTCCGGCTTCAGAACCAGCGGGGCATGGATCACCTTTGGTTCTGGGAGAATGTGGACTACATCCAGCGGAGCTCTACAGAGGAACATGTGGCTTGTAATGTTTGGCCCGGAGAAACAGCTGGTGCTTCTGCCATCGCTGCTCTTCAAAGGAATGATGGAGTGTGAGCCGACAGAATGAGGAGGCGGTGGGAATGCAAGGACCCGGAGTGGAGCTGGGATCAGAGGCGGGGTGAGAGACGAGAAAGGAGGGAGGGAAGAGGTGTCTTGATGAAGCAGAGCACACCTGCAGTCATTCCCCTTTTAAAGTCACACAGGGTTCAGAAGAACATGATTTGTAGCGGCATCTGCGCCAAAGTGTCAAGCAGAAGGAGTTTAAACTGTCTTACAATACGCCTGTCCTTAGCAGTGTTCCCTGGGAATAGTTGCCTAAACCATACCTCAGTCTTTTCACAAACACCAGACAACCTCTACATTCATGGATGGATTGTACAACATCAATGTTTGGCCACATAGCTTAAAATGTGTAGAACACTAAAAACACGTTTTCAATTTTTTCTACAAAGGGGTTTTTACACAGCGTATTTTTCCATTGGAACTGTCTCTGCATTTCCATTTTAAAGTGATTTCATTTCAAGAGGATCAAAGGGGAATTTTATCTTTTGACCATTTCAACTGCTGAAGCGGTATCATGAAACGTTCCCTAACATGTATAAAAACACACATATTCTTCCTGTGGCAAAAACGTGAAATCAATTGATCCTGAGGCTGTGTAGCTTCTGTTAGGTCTCATCTCACGTCTGATCTATTTAGATGCATTATGATGAAGATTAAGGGCAGTATTGATGAAGTGTAGTGACAAGGCCTCGCTGCTTCTGCGTCCCCCCCAGGAAGGACGCCATCTTTAAAAACCACCATGGGCTTAGCCAGTGTTGGGAAAGTTCACTTTCTACATGAACTAGTTCAAAGTTCAGTTCACACATTTTAAAATGAACTAGTTCACAGTTCATAGTTCATAGTTCAAATTTTGAACTAGTTCATTTATAGTTCTTTTTTTCATATTATTGCCAGAGCCCATATAGAACCACAGACACGAAGAACAAGAAATATTAACATCATGATTATCATGGCAAAAATGATCACAGTGATATCTATTAAAGCAATTGTGAGCTGAGGCAATCACTGAAATAATTGGACATGTTTATATTGAAAACCAGAACTATAATAATATCACCAATAACTATTGATTGAGAGTGGGTATTTACTGTAATTATTATATTGGAATATAATAACTGTTTATTCCTACCTGAATATTAGACCACCGATGCTGAGGAGCCTCTCTACTGGAGCGCTTGAGGGCAGGGCAGTGTTGTGTTTTATGGGGTTAACAGTGTTGTGGGTTTAACAGTGTTGTGTTTTATGGGGTTAACAGTGTTGTGGGTTTAACAGTGTTGTGTTTTATGGGGTTAACAGTGTTGTGGGTTTAACAGTGTCTGTACCTTCTTTCTTGATGGCACGTTTTTGGATGGCTGCAACCGTTTAATTAAGTTAACGAAAGCTGGGCTTTCCGCTTTACTCAAAGGCTGCAGGTCTCCGACAATATACTGCACCACCAGGTTGTCCAATATACTGCACCACCAGGTTGTCCAATATACTGCACCACCAGGTTGTCCAATATACTGCACCAACAGGTTGTCCAATATACTGCACCACCAGGTTGTCCAATATACTGCACCACCAGGTTGTCCAATATACTGCACCACCAGGTTGTCCAATGTACTGCACCACCAGGTTGTCCAATATACTGCACCAACAGGTTGTCCAATATACTGCACCACCAGGTTGTCCAATATACTGCACCACCAGGTTGTCCAATATACTGCACCAACAGGTTGTCAATATATACTGCACCACCAGGTTGTCCAATATACTGCACCACCAGGTTGTCCAATATACTGCACCACCAGGTTGTCCAATATACTGCACCACCAGGTTGTCCAATATACTGCACCACCAGGTTGTCCAATGTACTGCACCACCAGGTTGTCCAATATACTGCACCAACAGGTTGTCCAATATACTGCACCACCAGGTTGTCAATATACTGCACCACCAGGTTGTCCAATGTACTGCACCACCAGGTTGTCCAATATACTGCACCAACAGGTTGTCCAATATACTGCACCACCAGGTTGTCCAATATACTGCACCAACAGGTTGTCCAATATACTGCACCACCAGGTTGTCCAATATACTGCACCACCAGGTTGTCCAATATACTGCACCAACAGGTTGTCCAATATACTGCACCACCAGGTTGTCCAATATACTGCACCACCAGGTTGTCCAATATACTGCACCACCAGGTTGTCCAATATACTGCACCACCAGGTTGTCCAATATACTGCACCAACAGGTTGTCCAATATACTGCACCACCAGGTTGTCCAATATACTGCACCAACAGGTTGTCCAATATACTGCACCAACAGGTTGTCCAATATACTGCACCACCAGGTTGTCCAATGTACTGCACCACCAGGTTGTCCAATATACTGCACCAACAGGTTGTCAATATACTGCACCAACAGGTTGTCCAATATACTGCACCAACAGGTTGTCAATATACTGCACCACCAGGTTGTCCAATGTACTGTACTGCACCACCAGGTTGTCCAATATACTGCACCAACAGGTTGTCCAATATACTGCACCACCAGGTTGTCCAATATACTGCACCACCAGGTTGTCCAATGTACTGCACCACCAGGTTGTCCAATATACTGCACCAACAGGTTGTCCAATATACTGCACCACCAGGTTGTCCAATATACTGCACCAACAGGTTGTCCAATATACTGCACCACCAGGTTGTCCAATATACTGCACCACCAGGTTGTCCAATATACTGCACCAACAGGTTGTCCAATATACTGCACCACCAGGTTGTCCAATATACTGCACCAACAGGTTGTCCAATATACTGCACCACCAGGTTGTCAATATACTGCACCACCAGGTTGTCCAATATACTGCACCACCAGGTTGTCCAATATACTGCACCAACAGGTTGTCCAATATACTGCACCACCAGGTTGTCCAATATACTGCACCAACAGGTTGTCCAATATACTGCACCACCAGGTTGTCCAATATACTGCACCACCAGGTTGTCCAATATACTGCACCACCAGGTTGTCCAATATACTGCACCACCAGGTTGTCCAATATACTGCACCACCAGGTTGTCCAATATACTGCACCAACAGGTTGTCCAATATACTGCACCACCAGGTTGTCCAATATACTGCACCACCAGGTTGTCCAATATACTGCACCACCAGGTTGTCAATATACTGCACCACCAGGTTGTCAATATACTGCACCAACAGGTTGTCCAATATACTGCACCACCAGGTTGTCCAATATACTGCACCACCAGGTTGTCCAATATACTGCACCACCAGGTTGTCCAATGTACTGCACCAACAGGTTGTCCAATATACTGCACCAACAGGTTGTCCAATATACTGCACCAACAGGTTGTCCAATATACTGCACCACCAGGTTGTCCAATATACTGCACCACCAGGTTGTCCAGCTGCGGCTGGGATATGACAACCGAGCCGCTACTGTAGGCAGTTATCGGGATCTGGGTTGATTGGGTCGAGGATCTGTCTTTGGTTTTTGTCGTTGATTGTACTTTAATTCAATATTCCGTTTCAGGTTGCTTTGGATGATATTGATGTGCGGATTTTATGTTTAAAACCCGGCGGGCAAAGTTTGCACAAAAACGTGTGATTTTGCCCATCCTCACCGACCTTGTCATAAAACTCATTAAAAGTACAATTCGACGCCTCCTTGCTCCTTTGTCGCTCATAGATACTTTTGGTTTTTATTTTAATGATGATGAGGTGGTGCGACACTAGTGGCTGATGTTGCCAGATGGGGTGTTTTTTCCGATACATATTAATATCTGTTGTAGCCGGGTTTGCGCAAAGAAGGCACTATAGAAATCTGGCATCCTATTAAACGAGGGTAAACTAAGAGAACGTGCGGATCAAAGACACCAGAATGAACGAGTTCACAGGAACGTTCATCAGCCAGTAAAGCAGTACGTTCAGTTCACGTTCGCCCAAAATATGAACGCGTTCATGAACTATCGTTCAATGAACGCGTTCAGGCACAACACTGGGCTTAGCGGATAAGGGTGGTACTGCACCCCATAGCGGATAAGGGTGGTACTGCACCCCATAGCGGATAAGGGTGGTACTGCACCCCATAGCGGATAAGGGTGGTACTGCACCCCATAGCGGATAAGGGTGGTACTGCACCCCATAGCGGATAAGGGTGGTACTGCACCTCATAGCGGATAAGGGTGGTACTGCACCCCATAGCGGATAAGGGTGGTACTGCACCCCATAGCGGATAAGGGTGGTACTGCACCTCATAGCGGATAAGGGTGGTACTGCACCCCATGGCCCAGAAATAATTTTTCCCATAGACTTGCATAGCGAAAGAAACTTATATATTTCAGCGGATATTTTTTGGGGGTACATCAACTTACCAGCCGGAACACTTAAATGGTACTGGTTTAAAACAAATCCGTATAACATTTTTAACATTTACTAGTAGCCGAATCCAGAGTTATTAAACTAGGCATGACGAACGCGCATGTTGCTATCGGTTGCTACGACAACACAAACCAATTATTGCTAGTGCACATGTCCATCATGACGTCATGGGCCAGTCAACGCGGAAGCACCAAGCTCCATGTTGGCTTTATGCGCTTTTGAGCCTCTCATTGGAATGTACGCGGCTTCCGGTTCACTTAATGGAGATGATGTTTTTAACTACTTTTAGAACGATATCAATATGTTTCAAGTTGCAAATGTAGAATAATGTCAGCTTCATAGAGAATGAAGTGGAGAGACAAAAAGAGAGACCACTTATGATTGGATCTGAAGAAAGGAGTCTGAAACAGGTCACACACATGTCTGTTTACATGCTTTAGTGGCAACCAGGAAATTTGTGTTCCCTATCCTGTAACCCTATTCCTGGATGTTGATTTGTAGAAATCCATATTCCCATCCTGTAACCTTATTTTTGAATGATGATTGGTAGAAATCGGTCTCAAATAATAAGAGACAGATCATCCATCTCCATCACACTATATCATGTCCTCAACAACACAACAGAGAAAAGCAGGGAAAGAAGAGAGACCTGGTAGAGAAAGACAAAGGGAGGAGACATGAAGACAAAAAGAGAGGGGACACAGACACCCTGAATGAACAGGTTAGACCTCAACACAGACACCCTGAATGAACAGGTTAGACCTCAACACAGACACCCTGAATGAACAGGTTAGATCTCAACACAGACACGCTGAATTAACAGGTTAGACCTCAACACAGACACCCTGAATGAACAGGTTAGACCTCAACACAGACACACTGAATGAACAGGTTAGACCTCAACACAGACACGCTGAATTAACAGGTTAGACCTCAACACAGACACCCTGAATGAACAGGTTAGACCTCAACACAGACACGCTGAATTAACAGGTTAGACCTCAACACAGACACACTGAATGAACAGGTTAGACCTCAACACAGACACCCTGAATGAACAGGTTATACCTCAACACAGACACACTGAATTAACAGGTTAGACCTCAACACAGACACACTGAATTAACAGGTTAGACCTCAACACAGACACACTGAATTAACAGGTTAGACCTCAACACAGACACACTGAATGAACAGGTTAGACCTCAACACAGACACCCTGAATGAACAGGTTAGACCTCAACACAGACACGCTGAATTACACCTCAACACAGACACACTGAATGAACAGGTTAGACCTCAACACAGACACCCTGAATGAACAGGTTAGACCTCAACACAGACACACTGAATTAACAGGTTAGACCTCAACACAGACACACTGAATTAACAGGTTAGGTTACCTCAACACAGACACACTGAATGAACAGGTTAGACCTCAACACAGACACCCTGAATGAACAGGTTAGACCTCAACACAGACACACTGAATTAACAGGTTAGACCTCAACACAGACACCCTGAATTAACAGGTTAGACCTCAACACAGACACCCTGAATTAACAGGTTAGACCTCAACACAGACACACTGAATTAACAGGTTAGACCTCAACACAGAAACACTGAATGAACAGGTTAGACCTCAACACAGACACACTGAATGAACAGGTTAGACCTCAACACAGACACCCTGAATGAACAGGTTAGACCTCAACACAGACACGCTGAATTAACAGGTTAGACCTCAACACAGACACGCTGAATTAACAGGTTAGACCTCAACACAGAAACACTGAATGAACAGGTTAGACCTCAACACAGACACCCTGAATGAACAGGTTAGACCTCAACACAGACACGCTGAATTAACAGGTTAGACCTCAACACAGACACCCTGAATTAACAGGTCAGACCTTCAAACAGTACATCCAATACATCCTGACTTTCTCCGTCATTTTGGGGGTCCTCAATGCTGAAGCAATTAGAACAGCAATTAATGGAAACATGAATCTAACCAGAGCTGCATTTTGAATCAAAAGATAGTTGATGTTATTTCCACTTCATTGATTGGTCGCCCCTCCTGGCATTACGACCATTATGACATCCACAGTATTTATTTCTAAAAAGCTTCGGCTGATGACAAAACAAAGCAGTCATTGATGAACATCCAAAGAACTTTCTGTGTTCCAAATAACCCCAGTCACATAGATGGTGGATCAAACCAATGCACTACATAGCAAATAGGGTGTCATTTGAGATTTGGACTATAGCTGTCATCTGAAGCAGCATTTATTCACAGTCAGCTCCACTGGCCAGGCCACATTTCAAAATATAATTTTTAACATGGCTTTAATAAATTGCAGGTGAAAAGTGCAACACAGAAACTCAAACCTCATGCCTTAGCTGTTGACACAGAGACAGGTTTTTTCTCTCTGAATTGTATTGACTTCATGAGGCAGTGAGTGCTTCTGACAGAGAGCCTCTTACAGGAGTCTGTTAGCTAAACATGCTAACGTTTTGGTTTCTAACACGGACAGCGGGGCTCCCCTTTCATTTAAGGCTTGGCTCCCCTTTCATTTAAGGCTTGGCTCTCCTTTCATTTAAGGCTTGGCTCTCCTTTCACTTCAGGCTTGGCTCTCCTTTCACTTCAGGCTTGGCTCCTGCACGTAGACCAACTCTGCATGTGTTCATTTAACTAAAACAACCAGCTTTAACAGAACACATGAAGACTTGTCACACACGGACAACTGTCAAACAGTGCCTAAATGTGTAACAAATACTATGATGGGGAGAATGTTCTTATTTCAGGTGGGTTTAATGGTTCTCACAGTCACAGCGGTCTATAAAGAAATGGTTCTGTTGTCAACAAAAGAAGAGATTTCACCATAATGTGGCCATTTTCAAAACCTCAGTGGAGTACTTTAAACTCTATTACTCAATGTCTTAATGTAAATGTACACTACACTATCAACAATTATCAAATAATAATTTTCATTTATTACAGAGTAACATATTTTGTCAAAGGTTCATAATAAATTACTTAAGGAAATCATTACAAAAAACACATTTTACACCACAAAACATCTACAGGGGGACAGTGGGGGAGAAAGAGATTAGAGTAGAGACACAGGAAGAAAGAAATAAAGAGAAAGAGAGGGAGGGAGAAATAGATTACAGAGACAGGAAGAGAGAAATAGAGGGAAAGGGAGAAAGAGAAAAGAAGGAGAGAGAGATAGAAAGAGAGATGTGTTTGAGTTATTGTGAGCAAATATGATTTTGTCCAACAAATCAAATTATTGTTTAAACAGCTGGGTGTTTCTCTCCTATTCTGCTGTGTGGATGCATTAGTGGGAATAAAAGTGCTTAAACTAATGAAGTCACCTTGATCTCAGTGGATAAAACTATATCAGACCTCGGGTAGAGACGGATGGTGAAAGCAGGGGAGAGAAATGGCTGGATGAAGGGAGAGAGATAAGACATTAAGGATTAAATTAGTTCAATCTGCCATTGTCTTTAAACCCAACCCATTTCAATTGGAGGAGCTGCTGAGGATGAAAGCAAGAGATTCCATGAGAAATGTGAGAGGAAAAGTGAGAGGGTCTCTCTGACTGAGCGGTAGCAGGAAGCTCAGTGAGACTGACAGGAAGTGAGGTAATGATCTGGCTCGCTTCATCTGCACAGCAGCTTGAGCTGGGACAATGTTTTTACATATCAAACTATTTTGTTGTGTATCTTTTAGTGTGTGTGTGTGGGGGACGTAGAGATGGTTAGCTGTACTGAATCCTGAATATCATGGACATGTCTGGTGTTTAAACCAAAAGCATTGGAATTAAAAACCCAGAACCCTTCTGTAATAATATGATTAACAGTCTTTAGATAATATGCATCAGTTTTCTTCACAAATCTGCTGACAACATGGCCCCAATCACAGGAGATTTGAAGATTGAAGGACTTTTATTTGTTGAATCAGAGGGGTTGAATCAGAAAGGTTGAATCAGAGGGGTTGAATCAGAGGGGTTGAATCAGATGGGTTGAATTAAAGGCCAGAGAATTTAAAGAACAAAAGCGGCTTTGAAAATTTTCAGTCTGCGTTTATTCAGGATTTTTTCACTGGAAGGTTATTCATCATTGTTTTAAAGAAAACCATTTTCCATAAACGTGATCCCTTTTCAACTCAAGAGCTCTTTGGTGGAGGACAGGAGACAGAACCACGAAGGCTGTTGGAACCGCATGGTCTCAAAGTTCTGTGAATAATATACAAAAGCTATGTTACAAGAAACAGACCTCCAGTTGAACTGTTTCGGTGCCATTTCTATGGTTAATTGCCCCAAGGAACACCCAAACAAGCTGTGTAGCTCACCATTTGTTTCAGTGTTCACAAGGAAAGTCATCTAGCATGTATCATGAGGAGCCTGTTATTTACATGACCCCTGACAGAACCACGGATTTCACCTGACCTAGAACGGAACCAGACACCCCACAACGGACGTAGAACGGAACCAGAAACCCCACAACGGACGTAGAACGGAACCAGACACCCCACAACGGACGTAGAACGGAACCAGAAACCCCACAACGGACCTAGAACGGAACCAGACACCCCACAACGGACCTAGAACAGAATCAGACACCCCACAACGGACCTAGAACGGAACCAGACACCCCACAACGGACCTAGAACGGAACCAGACACCCCACAACGGACCTAGAACGGAACCAGACACCCCACAACGGACCTAGAACGGAACCAGACACCCCACAACGGACCTAGAACGGAACCAGACACCCCACAACGGACCTAGAACGGAACCAGACACCCCACAACGTTTAAAAGCTAGTTTGATATCACTTGATCCCAGACAGAAGCAGATTATTTATAACAAAGCAAGTTGTTGTTGTGTTAAGATGATTGTATCTTGTGTTCAGGCCAACATATGTACAGAAATGTACTGCTGTGGTTCTCATTTAAGTGCAGCCGGTTATTGTTTTCTTTCAGTTCTGGTTAGAAGAGTCCCGGAATTACGGGACAATGAGCAGGAAACTCAGGAATCTTCCAAACAGGATATGTTATAAAACCAGAGTATTGGGAGGAAATTCAAAAAAAGTTGAAACCCTAGATAGACCTTATTCATGGAACAGCCATCTGCCAAACCAGGGGATGAAACTGGGCTTTCAGTCTGAGGGAAACCATTTGAACTGTGTGGTAGAGGATGACAGTAATGTGTGGTAGAGGATGACAGTAATGTGTGGTAGAGGATGACAGTAATGTGTGGTGGAGGATGACAGTAATGTGTGGTAGAGGATGACAGTAATGTGTGGTAGAGGATGACAGTAATGTATGGTGGAGGATGACAGTAATGTGTGGTAGAGGATGACAGTAATGTGTGGTAGAGGATAACTGTAATGTGTGGTAGAGGATGACAGTAATGTGTGGTAGAGGATAACTGTAATGTGTGGTAGAGGATGACAGTAATGTGTGGTAGAGGATGACAGTAATGTGTGGTAGAGGATGACAGTAATGTGTGGTAGAGGATGACAGTAATGTGTGGTAGAGGATGACAGTAATGTGTGGTAGAGGATGAAAGTAATGTGTGGTAGAGGATGACAGTAATGTGTGGTAGAGGATGACAGTAATGTGTGGTGGAGGATGACAGTAATGTGTGGTGGAGGATTACAGTAATGTGTGGTGGAGGATGACAGTAATGTGTGGTGGAGGATGACAGTAATGTGTGGTAGAGGATGACAGTAATGTGTGGTAGAGGATGACAGTAATGTGTGGTAGAGGATGACAGTAATGTGTGGTAGAGGATGACAGTAATGTGTGGTAGAGGATGACAGTAATGTGTGGTGGAGGATAACAGTAATGTGTGGTAGAGGATGACAGTAATGTGTGGTAGTGGATGACAGTAATGTGTGGTAGAGGATAACAGTAGTGTGTGGTGGAGGATGACAGTAATGTGTGGTAGAGGATGACAGTAATGTGTGGTAGAGGATGACAGTAATGTGAGGATGACAGTAATGTGTGGTAGAGGATGACAGTAATGTGGTATGACAGTAATGTGTGGTAGAGGATGACAGTAATGTGTGGTGGATAACAGGATAACAGTAGTGATGACAGTAATGTGTGGTAGAGGATAACAGTAATGTGTGGTGGAGGATAACAGTAATGTGTGGTAGAGGATGACAGTAATGTGTGGTAGTGGATGACAGTAATGTGTGGTGGAGGATGACAGTAATGTGTGGTAGAGGATGACAGTAGTGTGTTAGAGAATGACAGTAATGTGTGGTAGAGGATGACAGTAATGTGTGGTAGAGGATGACAGTAATGTGTGGTAGAGGATGACAGTAATGTGTGGTAGAGGATGACAGTAATGTGTGGTAGAGGATGACAGTAGTGTGTTAGAGGATGACAGTAATGTGTGGTAGAGGATGACAGTAATGTGTGGTAGAGGATGACAGTAATGTGTGGTAGAGGATGACAGTAATGTGTGGTAGAGGATGACAGTAGGGATGACAGTAATGTGTGGTAGAGGATGACAGTAATGTGTGGTAGAGGATGACAGTAATGTGTGGTAGAGGATGACAGTAATGTGTGGTAGAGGATGACAGTAATGTGTGGTAGAGGATGACAGTAATGTGTGGTGGAGGATGACAGTAATGTGTGGTAGAGGATGACAGTAATGTGTGGTAGAGGATGACAGTAATGTGTGGTAGAGGATAACAGTAGTGTGTGGTGGAGGATGACAGTAATGTGTGGTAGAGGATGACAGTAATGTGTGGTAGAGGATGACAGTATTGTGTGGTAGAGAATGACAGTAATGTGTGGTAGAGGATGACAGTAGTGTGTTAGAGAATGACAGTAATGTGTGGTAGAGGATGACAGTAATGTGTGTTAGAGAATGACAGTAATGTGTGGTAGAGGATGACAGTAATGTGTGTTAGAGAATGACAGTAATGTGTGGTAGAGGATGACAGTAATGTGTGGTGGAGAATGCCAGTAATGTGTGGTAGAGGATGACGGTAATGTGTGGTAGAGGATGACAGTAATGTGTGGTAGAGGATGACAGTAATGTGTGGTAGAGAATGACAGTAATGTGTGGTAGAGGATGACAGTAATGTGTGGTAGAGGATGACAGTAATGTGTGGTAGAGGATGACAGTAATGTGTGGTAGAGGATGACAGTAATGTGTGGTAGAGGATGACAGTAATGTGTGGTAGAGGATGACAGTAATGTGTGGTAGAGGATGACAGTAATGTGTGGTAGAGGATGACAGTAATGTGTGGTGGAGGATAACAGTAATGTGTGGTAGAGGATGACAGTAATGTGTGGTAGTGGATGACAGTAATGTGTGGTAGAGGATAACAGTAGTGTGTGGTGGAGGATGACAGTAATGTGTGGTAGAGGATGACAGTAATGTGTGGTAGAGGATGACAGTAATGTGTGGTGGAGGATGACAGTAATGTGTGGTAGAGGATGACAGTAATGTGTGGTAGAGGATGACAGTAATGTGTGGTAGAGGATAACAGTAGTGTGTGGTGGAGGATGACAGTAATGTGTAGTAGAGGATGACAGTAATGTGTGGTAGAGGATGACAGTAATGTGTGGTGGAGGATGACAGTAATGTGTGGTAGAGGATGACAGTAATGTGTGGTAGAGGATGACAGTAATGTGTGGTAGTGGATGACAGTAATGTGTGGTAGAGGATGACAGTAATGTGTGGTAGAGGATAACAGTAGTGTGTGGTGGAGGATGACAGTAATGTGTGGTAGAGGATGACAGTAATGTGTGGTAGAGGATAACAGTAGTGTGGTAGAGGATGACAGTAATGTGTGGTAGAGAAAACTATGCCTCATGAGTGTCAATCCACTGATTCATTCACTTGGCTATCAAACGGTACCTGACTAGAAGCTGTGTTTCATGGGGGTTGCTTTCAGGATGACAGAGGCATTTAGCAACGCTGTGTGGGGATGAAACACAATATTTATGAAGTGAAGGGCAACGGCCCGCAAGCTGAACGATTTCAACCAGATGTAGGTTATAGTTGGAAGTAGGATTCATAAAATGTCACTCTCTAAAGGAGACTGTTTAGGAGATCTGCTATGGCTCGGCCCAGGAAGTCCAGCTCTCTACAGATGGAACAAACTCTATCTGCCTCTTCTGCTGAGCTCCAGGTTACTGTTCACGTTTTACCTTAAATCAGAATCAGGTTTATTCGCCAAGTGTGTTTGTTCTGAACGCTAACTACAGCATTTAAAACACACATTTTAAAACGTACACGAACAGTGCAAACAGAGCAAAACACATTACACGAACAGTCCGACAAGAGACCAAGCCTAACCGGCATATGTAATGGGCAAATATAGAATGTGTTATATGTATCTGAATAGTGCAAAGGAGCAATGTCTAGATTGAAAAAAGAAAAAGAGCTATGTCCAGTTACTAGTTTCAAATTGTGCAAAATAGCCGTTTCTAGTTGGGGGTAATGTGGGCAGTGTAGTGCTAGAGGCATATTCCTTGGACTCACCACCGCAAGGAAGATGTTGTTCCTGTGGTGGGATGTTTTGGTCTTGATAGACCGTAGTTGTCTGCCGGAGGGGAGTTTTGAATTGTTCGTCACCCAGATGGGAGGGGTCTGCCTTAATCTTTGCTGCCCCTCTCAGTGACCCGACTTTGAACAGAAAATGTGGCGCTTTTTAAAGCCGCTCAGGTCTTTACTCCAGCATCCAACACGATGACTATGAGAACTGATTTTTCACTTATCTGTTTTACACAGACCGTGACATGTGCCCTTGTTAGGAGATGTTCAATGTTATTCACTTTATCTGGTCATAATGTTCAGTGTATGTGGTCATAATGTTTTAGCTCATCAGTGTATGCGGTCATAATGTTTTAGCTCATCAGTGTATGTGGTCATAATGTTTTAGCTCATCAGTGTATGTGGTCATCAGTGTATGTGGTTCATAAGAATATTTTGCCAATATACTTACGTATTTTACTCAACTGTCACATTTCTTAATTCATTTATGTTTCTTTTCTCAAGTTTCTGAGGTTAAAATCAAGCTTCTAATATATTTTCTTTCACAGCATATCTTTCTTGCACATCTTTACCAGGAGACAATAATTCTGTAGGTCTCTGGCTTTATAGACTGGCCTCCTGGCGTTGTGCATACAAAAGGCTGCCTGTCCAACACACTACTGTCTTCTGGAACCTGTGGTGAAGGCATTCATCTACATCCCCTCTGTTAGATGGCCCTCACACAACTAGTGCACAACTTTATCTCCACTATAAAGTAGTGTACTACACTGCCATGAAAATAGGGTGCAGTTTGGAACCCAGGCTCTGTCAGGACATGGTCATCAGGCAGTTATGCTTGTATTATGCTAGTAAGGCAAAACCTCCAGGATCCCTGGCTAGCAGTATGTTCCTTATCAAGATGAGAACCAGATGACGCTTTTCACTTTCGTCTAAGGTCTGCGAGAATTAAAACACTGTACCACTCAAAAATGATCTTTTGGAATATGTTTCATGTGCTCGCTGTTGATACAGTCACAAAAATGTTACACATGTGGGAAAACATGTTTTCAGGACATAGAACATTTGAAAAGAGAAAACTCCTCTAATTGGTATTTTAAAAGTTGTAGGTCTACATCATGAAAACATAATTGCCGGCTAAACACGGTGCCACAATATTGGAAGTTGTCTAATGAAACAACCAGATCGTTCTTGGGTGGTCCATCATAAAGGAGAAACAGAGGAAGGTCCAGGAAAGCTGGGTTGAGAGCTGTTTCACTGCTACAGAAAATAAAATAGATAACTTACTGTTAAAGTGTTTAACTACTGCACAAAATGCATCAGCAGAGGTATATTGATAAATATATTTCTGAGATATTGCTTTTCTTTGCAACTCCTGATATGATTATGACAGTATGACATTCAATAATAGAATTAGAGTACTATTTCTCAAACTAGATGCATTTGTGCCCAGTTGGGCACTGGGGCCTCCCACTCCATGTTCTATTCTGATTAGAGACAGTTTGATTAGGAGTAATACACAGCGTTCAACGAGAAAAATCTGCCATTTCCCGCTACAATAGTATTTTACAATGTCTTTACAATATCTCGAATCATTTCGATGTGATTTTAATGGTTAAAATGTTTTTCTTTTCTTTTGAAAACAAGGAAATTGAACCGGGTTGTGTGAATGCAGAAGTTTTTAGTTTTATTTACAACTTGATAACCAGCTGTACACTGTTGTAGCATAGGAAGCACATTCTCCACATTTGTAATTAAGCAGGAAACTATGAAAATCCATACAAGTGAATCATTTTATCGCTCAAATTACTATAATTACACTGTACCTCGTAGCTCTGCCACATACGCACATATTGTATACAAGCATCAATATAAAACTTGGCAACTGGAAGGGCTGAATTTCTACTTAATGAAAATAAAGGTGTTCATCCTATAAATAAAAGACCGCAAGCATAAAAAACAAGTGATAAGTGAACTGAAAATGTCTGTTTTTTTATACGTCTTATTCACTTGTAGTCTTTTATTAGCCTAGTGAAATCAAACTGAATACTGCACCATATCAGTCTGGTTCAACCAGGTTTAATGTCCTGTGTAAGATCCCAGCCTGGTACCAGATCCAAGACAGCACAAAGAAAACCAGGCTAATGATGTACTAGCCTGGTACCAGATAGCTTAGCAAAACCGATAACCCCCTCTGGACAGAGCCGGAGACATGAACAGCTAGGACCTGAACACTGTTATGGACGGTAGTGAAAAAACATTTGTAACCATGGTAACTTTACTCAAACCCAGCTGATAACGTATATGAATGTGGTTATAATGCATCATAACCCACTATAAACATGAAGCTTTTACAGCGACATGTACAAGTTATGAAGCATTATAACCTCAGGGTAACATGTCATGTTAAAACCCACAGGTTACAACAAGTTATGAAGCATTATAACCTCAGGGTAACATGTCATGTTAAAACCCACAGGTTACAACAAGTTATGAAGCATTATAACCTCAGGGTAACATGTCATGTTAAAACCCACAGGTTACAACAAGTTATGAAGCATTATAACCTCAGGGTAACGCATTGTCATGATAGAATCCACAGGTTACAACAAGTTATGAAGCATTATAACCTCAGGGTAACGTATGCCATGTTAAACCCACAGGTTACCACAAGTTATGAAGCATTATAAAGGTTTTGAAATGAGTTGAATTTCAAATCACAACTTATTTTATATATAGTGCACTACTTTTGACCTGGGTTCATTTGGCTTTTGGTAGAAATTATTTGAAAAACTAGCACGACCCGGCTGTCTGATGTGAGTTCTCAGCATTGGTTCTGAAAGGTTCTGTCTGGGTCAATGGATCAAACAGGCATCGGTTTTCATGAAGGTAAACGTGTTGTCACCCTGTCTGATTTAGTCAACACTTTCTATACACAATTAAACGTGAAGTAAGTATCTAATTCTTAAACCATGGAGCCTGCAACATCAGCGGCTTCGTCATTTATGGGACTTAAAGCAACATCGTCCTGATCAAGGTTTTAAAAAAATGTCAAAGAACAAGCAACTCTATATAGCAATCCTGTATGTAATAAAAAGCCAGAGGTTATGCCATCGTAAAAAATAAAAGATACAAACTGAAGTTGATCTATACACATGTGACTAAAAGATTAGATATCAAATAAATATGAAATATTATATCAGGCATTCTTCTGACAACGGCAGAAGCTTTTTATGCACTGGAGAACACAAAGCATTGATAGAGGTGAAACATGTAACAGTAACAGGTTTATATCACAAGTGATAACTCACACCTCAACAGAAATACCAAAAAGAAAAACAATTAATGAGATGATCACAAACAAAAAGTAGTGATACTGAATATGTCAATGTGGACGTCTAGAAGTGTTTCTGCTAAAAGAAAAAAATAAATGATTGATGATGAGATCTACTCATTTGGGGACACGAATGCAATGAAAGTATCAAAGCTCAAATGAAATTGACAATTTATTTCCTGTTAAACAAATATGGGGGGAAACAATTAAGCTCACAATATTAAATACTAACATTAAGATAAAAAGATTTCAATGTGTTCACAGTGACCGAAAAACTTGGCACCATTTCAAGCCACCGACACACACACACACACACGCGCACGCGCACACGCACACGCACACGTTCCCTTTGATGACGGTGGTCTCAATTCTATTCTATTGTCTCAATTCTATGAAATTGTTTAGTATTTCATCATGTTTAGAGCCAGAAACTTTTAACATCACCAGAAATAAATAGCCTTTGCTTAAGTCTCCTGCTGTGTTTGCTGTATGTCACTAGGTCTATGGTTCAGAGTAGAGAAACAAGGGGAGGCTCAGCAAAACAAACTAATGTCCCATCATGCATCTGCCTGCTTGTCATGGCATTACATCCATGTTACTGGGAAGAAAAAACACACAACACACCAGAGGACAGAAACATTACATCCATGTTACTGGGGATAACACACAACATACCAGAGGACAGAAACATTACATCCATGTTACTGGGGATAACACACAACATACCAGAGGACAGAAACATTACATCCATGTTACTGGGGATAACACACAACATACCAGAGGACAGAAACATTTTGACCTGGAGGAGACTTGCTTGCTGGGTTAGAGGATTAAAACTTTAGGTTGTGATTTAGTCATGTAGGATAAAATATATATGATTATATGAAAAAGGAGTAGGTATCATAATTCTAAAAAGAGCAAGCATCCCAAATTGATATCATATTTCGACTGGATTAAAATAGCCCTGAAAAAACACAACCGTTGGACAGACTAAAGGCACATACATCTCAAGTCTGACCAGAAATAATATTACTGGATAAGAATAGTATGATTGTCAGGGGGTTAAAAGGGAGGAAAGTGACAGGAATATGGAAAATATTACTGAACATGTTCTACAGGTCATTAATAAAACCAGATACAAGAAAAGAACAGTAATTCTCAGATGTTTTCCCCAGATATACCATAATGGTTCGGAGACCCCAGGGGGCCCATGAACCCGGGTTTAAAACCCCTAGAATAAATAAACTAGGGGAGTGAAAAAGAAGGAGTTCAAGCTAGGCAAAGAGGTCATGGAAATGTCAACAAAGTATTCATAAATTAATGCACACATAGTCAAATTAGGAAGAGAATTAAACTATGATGTTATTTTGGTTCTTAAAAAACATTATTATGAACCATCTAGAAGAAGTGAGAGTTCAGATGTGATGATCACAGCACTAAATGATGTAAATGGAACCATCTAGATGTGACGATCACAGCACTAAATGATGTAAATGGAACCATCTAGAAGTGAGAGTTCAGATGTGATGATCACAGCACTAAATGATGTAAATGGAACCATCTAGATGTGACGATCACAGCACTAAATGATGTAAATGGAACCATCTATAAGAAGTGAGAGTTCAGATGTGATGATCACAGCACTAAATGATGTAAATGGAACCATCTAGAAGTGAGAGTTCAGATGTGACGATCACAGCACTAAATGATGTAAATGGAACCATCTAGAAGTGAGAGTTCAGATGTAATGATCACAGCACTGAAGGATGTAAATCTCGTCTGTCCAGTTTTATAAGAGTTACAAATTGGGATATAATACATTTGAACAAACAAAATTGCTTATTTGAAGAGGGCTCCAGATTAAATACTATAAAATTGGAAGAAAAATCTGAGGATTCATTTAAAAAAAGGTTGTTTGTTACAAAAGCTCGGAGTTGAACTTTGACCTTTCAATGTGACATGAGTCCACTACACCGACCCAGACTTATAAGGCAGTAGCAGTGAATGTAATCAGATATTAAACTAAATCTAAACATGTAGACTTTAAAAGCAGTTTTCTTGTTGGGCAGCTGTGATTCTCCTAGCTGTTAGCTGTGTGACTGAGGATGGCCATATATATATGTATGTATATATATGTATGTATATATAGATACACAGATGCTGGTATGTTTGGTACACTATCTACACATAATGACGTGTGGAGATGCTGGACAAGTAATCATTAGATAAATACTTAACAAGGATTTGTGGCTAATGAGAAACCCCCAAAGGAGCTCAGGAGGGTCAATCAATCCAATCAAGTGATCAGACGGCACTTAATATAAACGGACACTTGAGTTCCTTGTTGAAATCAAAATGTTGACAGTGACAAAAAATAAAAACATCCTGAAAAACCTTCTGCTGCTCACACGGCTGAAAGCACTCGTCCATTAGCTACACAAGTCTCTACTCCATCACCCCCCCCATCACCCCCATCCCTGTACAGGCCACAACAGATTGGCTACACAGGCTGACAACATAAACAAACAGAACAGCACCAGTGAATACATGCTGATCAGTGCTGCTCATCTGTGTTTTAGCAAAGAGGAAGGAAGCTCGGAGATCTGTGGATGCAAATAGCTGGGAAATATGAACCAATCAAAATGCTTGCACATACTCCGAGTGAATTATCAGTTTCTGATAGGCTCCTCTGGGTGCTGTCAGTCACATAGGGCAGTCAGGCTACATTCAAGTAGCACTCGTATTTTCTTCTCCATATGGTTGATTCCTCACTGTGTGCCAAATTAGCGTCCTTACTTAGATCTGCTTTTGTCAATGTTTTCCTTTTTACATAGAAACATTAACTGTTATTAGACAGAATTACACCTTACAGAACATGTAACATTGCAACAGAACGGTTTACAAAAATGTGCATAATAATTATATACTGTAAATTCTCCAGGTAGACTCAGTTTTAATAAGAGTTTTGGACTGAAGAACATTATTGTAGAAGAAAGTCAATCCATCCATCCCATCACTTCAGTATCTGAACTCTTGTGGTCGACGACCAAAGAACGGTGAGCGTTTGTCGATGTGTTGGCCACTCAGGAGGTCAGGGGTGAAGGGTCAGGTAGATGGTTCCATGTCTACCTTGCGGTGGCCGGCTGGACGTGTCCAGGGTAGGACCGGCGTGTACTGGTGGCTTGTCTCTGGCGGGCCAAGAAGGACTGTCCAGAACCGGTACCGGCCAAGCGTTCCTCTGCTGCCTTCTTCTGTAAGGCCATGCCCTGGAGAGAGACAAGAACCAACAACCTGTAGTAGTAATACAGTATAACAACACTTATCGGTAAGGCCATGCCCTGGAGAGAGACAAGAACCAACAACCTGTAGTAGTAATACAGTATAACAACACTTATCGGTAAGGCCATGCCCTGGAGAGAGACAAGAACCAACAACCTGTGTAGTAGTAATACAGTATAACAGCACTTATCTGTAAGGCCATGCCCTGGAGAGAGACAAGAACCAATAACCTGTAGTAGTAGTAGTAGTACTACAGTATAACAACACTTATCGGTAAGGCCATGCCCTGGAGAGAGACAAGAACCAACAACCTGTAGTAGTAGTAATACAGTATAACAGCACTTATCTGTAAGGCCATGCCCTGGAGAGAGACAAGAACCAATAACCTGTAGTAGTAGTAGTACTACTACTACTAGTAGTACTACTACAGTATAACAGCACTTATCTGTAAGGCCATGTCCTGGAGAGAGACAAGAACCAATAACCTGTAGTAGTAGTAGTAGTAGTAGTAGTAGTACTACAGTATAACAACACTTATTGGTAAGGCCATGCCCTGGAGAGAGACAAGAACCAACAACCTGTAGTAGTAGTAGTAATACAGTATAACAACATTTAGAAACTAATGTCAAAAGATCAACTGGAAGGATAATATTGAACAGTTAATAATATTATAAAGGACTTCAGATCAAGTCTCATGGCAAAGTCAACAGCTCCCTCTAGTGGCAGCGAAAGGATATTGACCATGTCAAACCAGATACTAGAAGTTGTAAATATATACATTTACAAATGGATGTAACGGCCACATTTCGGTACCGTTTCGTTCGGTACAGGGATTTCAGTTCAGTACATGATGTGATCCGAATGAACAATCAAGTTTTAATCAGGTGTGTAACCTTTTGTTTACGCAACTAAACCTTTAAACTCTCAGTGACCTGGTTTTGAGACAGCAGTTTTCGTTTCGAGTCTAGCGACGTTTTATTGAAAAACAATACCAGACAGCCACGCGTCACCTCACTGGAGGATGTGAAGGTTATAATGCAATTGTTTTGCATATTTTTCCTCCACTCTACATGACCAAAATCTAGGGTATATACTGTATAATTACCATGTTGTACCAGATACTATTGGTTGTAATGAGGATATTTACCATGTTGTACCAGATACTATTGGTTGTAGTGAGGATATTTACCATGTTGTACCAGATACTATTGGTTGTAGTGAGGATATTTACCATGTTGTACCAGATACTATTGGTTGTAATGAGGATATTTACCATGTTGTACCAGATACTATTGGTTGTAGTGAGGATATTTACCATGTTGTACCAGATACTATTTGTTGTAATGAGGATATTGACCATGTTGTACCAGATACTATTGGTTGTAGTGAGGATATTTACCATGTTGTACCAGATACTATTGGTTGTAGTGAGGATATTTACCATGTTGTACCAAGCAGATACTATGAGTTTCTCCTCTTGGTCTCGCTGGATCTTGGTCTTGTCATACTCTTTCTGTGAAGTAACAAGATGTAACATCATGATGAATAAACAAACATTCTATCATCTTGTATATCAACCCAGCGAGATCTTGCAGGACATTAACCAAAACCCTCAAACCTCCAGAGGAACCAGGACATTAACCAAACCCCTCATACCTCCAGAGAGGAACCAGGATAATTTAACCAAAACCCTCATACCCCCAGAGAGGAACCAGGACATTAACCAAAACCCTCATACCTCCAGAGGAACCAGGACATTAACCAAACCCCTCATACCTCCAGAGAGGAACCAGGATAATTTAACCAAAACCCTCATACCCCCAGAGAGGAACCAGGACATTAACCAAAACCCTCAAACCTCCAGAGGAACCAGGACATTAACCAAACCCCTCATACCTCCAGAGAGGAACCAGGATAATTTAACCAAAACCCTCATACCCCCAGAGAGGAACCAGGACATTAACCAAAACCCTCATACCTCCAGAGGAACCAGGACATTAACCAAACCCCTCATACCTCCAGAGGAACCAGGACATTAACCAACCCCCTCATACCTCCAGAGAGGAACCAGGGCATTAACCAAACCCCTCATACCTCCAGAGGAACCAGGACATTAACCAAACCCCTCATACCTCCAGAGAGGAACCAGGGCATTAACCAAACCCCTCATACCTCCAGAGGAACCAGGACATTAACCAAACCCCTCATACCTCCAGAGGAACCAGGACATTAACCAAACCCCTCATACCTCCAGAGAGGAACCAGGATAATTTAACCAAAACCCTCATACCCCCAGAGAGGAACCAGGATAATTTAACCAAAACCCTCATACCCCCAGAGAGGAACCAGGACATTAACCAAAACCCTCATACCTCCAGAGGAACCAGGACATTAACCAAACCCCTCATACCTCCAGAGGAACCAGGACATTAACCAACCCCCTCATACCTCCAGAGAGGAACCAGGGCATTAACCAAACCCCTCATACCTCCAGAGAGGAACCAGGGCATTAACCAAACCCCTCATACCTCCAGAGGAACCAGGACATTAACCAAACCCCTCATACCTCCAGAGGAACCAGGGCATTAACCAAACCCCTCATACCTCCAGAGGAACCAGGACATTAACCAAACAACCAAACCCCTCATACCTCCAGAGAGGAACCAGGATAATTTAACCAAAACCCTCATACCCCCAGAGAGGAACCAGGACATTAACCAAAACCCTCAAACCTCCAGAGGAACCAGGACATTAACCAAACCCCTCATACCTCCAGAGAGGAACCAGGATAATTTAACCAAAACCCTCATACCCCCAGAGAGGAACCAGGACATTAACCAAAACCCTCATACCTCCAGAGGAACCAGGACATTAACCAAACCCCTCATACCTCCAGAGGAACCAGGACATTAACCAACCCCCCTCATACCCCCAGAGAGGAACCAGGGCATTAACCAAACCCCTCATACCTCCAGAGGAACCAGGACATTAACCAAACCCCTCATACCTCCAGAGAGGAACCAGGACAATAACCAAACCCCTCATACCTCCAGAGGAACCAGGACATTAACCAAACCCCTCATACCTCCAGAGAAACCAGGACATTAACCAAACCCCTCATACCTCCAGAGGAACCAGGATAATTAACCAAACCCCTCATACCTCCAGAGAGGAACCAGGGCATTAACCAAACCCCTCATACCTCCAGAGGAACCAGGACATTAACCAAACCCCTCATACCTCCAGAGGAACCAGGGCATTAACCAAACCCCTCATACCTCCAGAGGAACCAGGGCATTAACCAAACCCCTCATACCTCCAGAGAGGAACCAGGGCATTAACCAAACCCCTCATACCTCCAGAGGAACCAGGACATTAACCAAACCCCTCATACCTCCAGAGGAACCAGGACATTAACCAAACCCCTCATACCTCCAGAGGAACCAGGACATTAACCAAACCCCTCATACCTCCAGAGGAACCAGGACATTAACCAAACCCCTCATACCTCCAGAGGAACCAGGACATTAACCAAACCCCTCATACCTCCAGAGAGGAACCAGGACATTAACCAAACCCCTCATACCTCCAGAGGAACCAGGACATTAACCAACCCCTCATACCTCCAGAGAGGAACCAGGACATTAACCAACCCCCTCATACCTCCAGAGGAACCAGGACATTAACCAAACCCCTCATACCTCCAGAGGAACCAGGACATTAACCAAACCCCTCATACCTCCAGAGAGGAACCAGGATAATTTAACCAAAACCCTCATACCCCCAGAGAGGAACCAGGACATTAACCAAAACCCTCATACCTCCAGAGGAACCAGGACATTAACCAAACCCCTCATACCTCCAGAGGAACCAGGACATTAACCAACCCCCTCATACCTCCAGAGAGGAACCAGGGCATTAACCAAACCCCTCATACCTCCAGAGGAACCAGGACATTAACCAAACCCCTCATACCTCCAGAGAGGAACCAGGGCATTAACCAAACCCCTCATACCTCCAGAGGAACCAGGACATTAACCAAACCCCTCATACCTCCAGAGGAACCAGGACATTAACCAAACCCCTCATACCTCCAGAGGAACCAGGGCATTAACCAAACCCCTCATACCTCCAGAGAGGAACCAGGGCATTAACCAAACCCCTCATACCTCCAGAGGAACCAGGACATTAACCAAACCCCTCATACCTCCAGAGGAACCAGGGCATTAACCAAACCCCTCATACCTCCAGAGGAACCAGGGCATTAACCAAACCCCTCATACCTCCAGAGAGGAACCAGGGCATTAACCAAACCCCTCATACCTCCAGAGGAACCAGGACATTAACCAAACCCCTCATACCTCCAGAGGAACCAGGACATTAACCAAACCCCTCATACCTCCAGAGGAACCAGGACATTAACCAAAACCCCCCATACCTCCAGAGGAACCAGGACATTAACCAAACCCCTCATACCTCCAGAGGAACCAGGACATTAACCAAACCCCTCATACCTCCAGAGGAACCAGGACATTAACCAAACCCCTCATACCTCCAGAGGAACCAGGACATTAACCAAACCCCTCATACCTCCAGAGAGGAACCAGGACATTAACCAACCCCCTCATACCTCCAGAGGAACCAGGACATTAACAAACCCCTTAAGAGGAACCAAACCAAACCCCTCATACCTCCAGAGGAACCAGGACATTAACCAAACCCCTCATACCTCCAGAGAGGAACCAGGACATTAACCAAACCCCTCATACCTCCAGAGGAACCAGGACATTAACCAAACCCCTCATACCTCCAGAGGAACCAGGACATTACCTCCAGAGGAACCAAAACCAAAACCCTCATACCTCCAGAGGAACCAGGACATTAACCAAACCCCTCATACCTCCAGAGAGGAACCAGGACATTAACCAAACCCCTCATACCTCCAGAGAGGAACCAGGACATTAACCAACCCCCTCATACCTCCAGAGGAACCAGGACATTAACCAAACCCCTCATACCTCCAGAGAGGAACCAGGACATTAACCAAACCCCTCATACCTCCAGAGGAACCAGGACATTAACCAAACCCCTCATACCTCCAGAGGAACCAGGACATTAACCAAAACCCTCATACCTCCAGAGGAACCAGGACATTAACCAAACCCCTCATACCTCCAGAGAGTGCAGCATCCTCTCCCTCTCCTGGAGCTGGTTCTTCAGGGCCTGGACCTCTGGTGCTGACCCTTGGTTCTGTTTTGGGTCAAGGGTCCTGATGACACTCTTAGCCTTCTCCAGGTACTTCTTGTAGCGCTCCTCCATCAGTTTCATGTCTTCATCTTTCTTCTTCAACGCCTCTTCCAATTCCTCCACCCTCTGACCTGGAGAAAATCATCAGACCATTTAAAAAAATCTGAATTTGGGGTAAAAAAAAATGGAAATCTCTAAAACCGAACCCTGGTTTAGTTCCTAATCACAAATCTCTCTGAATAATAGCGCCTGCATGTTGACAAAAATGTAACAGATCTAAATACATTCTAATTTAAATATTACGAAAACAGTAGTTCAGTCCTCTTAACATAAGAACGTTAAAGCTACTTTAAATACAGCCTGACATCAGGCTACATTATGATATATGTCTTTAATTCATCATAACAAGTAAAGCAGCGTGTGGCTTACAACTGAATGTGTACTTTGGCTCCAGATCTTCAATGCAGGCACTCTTCTTCTGCAACTCACTGTTAACTTCACGCATCTTGTCGCTTTTTGTTAAAGAAAAGTCTTAATTACATTATGTCATCTATCAGGGCTTAGCAGCAGGGTTCACTGAACTAACTTCAGTTTAGATTCAACAGAAACAATTAAAATGTGACTGAGTTATTATAAAATGATTACTTACATATGTTCATCGTATTTCTTCTTAAGAATCATTGACTAAAAAAAGAAAATATAGAGTTGGTTGTTGTTTTTAGGACCTAACACTACCTTAGCCATCCACTAGAGAGCACTGTAAAGCACTGAAAATGTCACTACATAAGAAGGCAACAGTGAATATACACTTATATAACATAGTGAAACTTTTATGTATATTACATACCATAATGTATTCATTGGCTTAGTTTAAATACACATATTAGATGTTACTGTACTGATTTGAACAGACCCAGTTAGCGGGAAAAGACCCAGTTAGCGAGAAAAGACCCAGCTAGCGAGAAAAGACACAGCTAGCTCCCTTATGAACCACGCCACCAGCAGGACAATATTTCTAAAGGCGGCAGAATAACAAGCTAAACTGATAATCGCTTAGAACAAGGAAAATTAAAGAGAGAATCAAGTTGAGAGAATGGAGGGGTGGAGAGAGAGAGAATGGAGGGGTGGAGAGAGAGAATGGAGGGGTGGAGAGAGAGAGAATGGAGGGGTGGAGAGAGAGAGAATGGAGGGGTGGAGAGAGAGAGAATGGAGGGGTGGAGAGAGAGAGAATGGAGGGGTGGAGAGAGAGAGAATGGAGGGGTGGAGAGAGAGAGAATGGAGGGGTGGAGAGAGAGAGAATGGAGGGGTGGAGAGAGAGAATGGAGGGGTGGAGAGAGAGAGAATGGAGGGGTGGAGAGAGAGAGAATGGAGGGGTGGAGAGAGAGAGAATGGAGGGGTGGAGAGAGAGAGAATGGAGGGGTGGAGAGAGAGAGAATGGAGGGGTGGAGAGAGAGAGAATGGAGGGGTGGAGAGAGAGAGAATGGAGGGGTGGAGAGAGAGAGAGAATGGAGGGGGGGAGAGAGAGAATGGAGGGGTGGAGAGAGAGAGAATGGAGGGTGGAGGAGAGAGAGAATGGAGGGGTGGAGAGAGAGAATGGAGGGGTGGAGAGAGAGAGAATGGAGGGGTGGAGAGAGAGAATGGAGGGGTGGAGAGAGAGAAATGGAGGGGTGGAGAGAGAATGGAGGGGTGGAGAGAGAGAGAGAATGGAGGGGTGGAGAGAGAGAGAATGGAGGGGTGGAGAGAGAGAATGGAGGGGTGGAGAGAAATGGAGGGGTGGAGAGAGAGAGAGAATGGAGGGGTGGAGAGAGAGAATGGAGGGGTGGAGAGAGAGAGAATGGAGGGGTGGAGAGAGAGAGAATGGAGGGGTGGAGAGAGAGAGAGAATGGAGGGGTGGAGAGAGAGAGAGAATGGAGGGGGGGAGAGAGAGAGGGGGGGGGGGAGAGAGAGAGAATGGAGGGGTGGAGAGAGAGAATGGGGAGGGGTGGAGAGAGAGAGAATGGAGGGGTGGAGAGAGAGAGAATGGAGGGGTGGAGAGAGAGAGAAGGGAGGGGGGGAGAGAGAGAGAATGGAGGGGTGGAGAGAGAGAGAAGGGAGGGGTGGAGAGAGAGAGAATGGAGGGGTGGAGAGAGAGAGAATGGAGGGGTGGAGAGAGAGAATGGAGGGGTGGAGAGAGAGAAATGGAGGGGTGGAGAGAGAGAAATGGAGGGGTGGAGAGAGAGAGAATGGAGGGGTGGAGAGAGAGAATGGAGGGGTGGAGAGAGAGAATGGAGGGGTGGAGAGAGAGAATGGAGGGGTGGAGAGAGAGAGAATGGAGGGGTGGAGAGAGAGAGAGATGGAGGGGTGGAGAGAGAGAGAGATGGAGGGGTGGAGAGAGAGAGAATGGAGGGGTGGAGAGAGAGAATGGAGGGGTGGAGAGAGAGAGAGAATGGAGGGGTGGAGAGAGAGAGAGAATGGAGGGGTGGAGAGAGAGAGAATGGAGGGGTGGAGAGAGAGAGAGAATGGAGGGGTGGAGAGAGAGAGAGAATGGAGGGGTGGAGAGAGAATGGAGGGGTGGAGAGAGAGAGATGGAGGGGTGGAGAGAGAGATGGAGGGGTGGAGAGAGAGAGAGAATGGAGGGGTGGAGAGAGAGAGAGAATGGAGGGGTGGAGAGAGAGAGAATGGAGGGGTGAGAGAGAGAAATGGAGGGGTGAGAGAGAGAAGAATGGAGGGGTGGAGAGAGAGAATGGAGGGGTGGAGAGAGAGAGATGGAGGGGTGGAGAGAGAGAGAATGGAGGGGTGGAGAGAGAGAGAATGGAGGGGTGGAGAGAGAGAGAAATGGAGGGGTGGAGAGAGAGAGAGAATGGAGGGGTGGAGAGAGAGAGAAATGGAGGGGTGGAGAGAGAGAGAGAATGGAGGGGTGGAGAGAGAGAGAATGGAGGGGTGGAGAGAAGAGAATGGAGGGGTGGAGAGAGAGAGAGAATGGAGGGGTGGAGAGAGAGAGAGAAGGGAGGGGGGGAGAGAGAGAGAGAATGGAGGGGTGGAGAGAGAGAGAGAATGGAGGGGTGGAGAGAGAGAGAGAATGGAGGGGTGGAGAGAGAGAGAATGGAGGGGTGGAGAGAGAGAGAATGGAGGGGTGGAGAGAGAGAATGGAGGGGTGGAGAGAGAGAATGGAGGGGTGGAGAGAGAGAATGGAGGGGTGGAGAGAGAGAATGGAGGGGTGGAGAGAGAGAGAATGGAGGGGTGGAGAGAGAAGAATGGAGGGGTGGAGAGAGAGAGAATGGAGGGGTGGAGAGAGAGAGAATGGAGGGGTGGAGAGAGAGAGAATGGAGGGGTGGAGAGAGAGAATGGAGGGGTGGAGAGAGAGAATGGAGAGAGAGGAGAATGGAGGGGTGAGAGAATGGAGGGGTGGAGAGAGAGAATGGAGGGGTGGAGAGAGAGATGGAGGGGTGGAGAGAGAGAAATGGAGGGGTGGAGAGAGAGAATGGAGGGGTGGAGAGAGAGAGAATGGAGGGGTGGAGAGAGAGAGAGAATGGAGGGGTGGAGAGAGAGAGAATGGAGGGGTGGAGAGAGAGAGAATGGAGGGGTGGAGAGAGAGAATGGAGGGGTGGAGAGAGAGAGAGAATGGAGGGGTGGAGAGAGAGAGAATGGAGGGGTGGAGAGAGAATGGAGGGGTGGAGAAATGGAGGGGTGGAGAGAGAGAATGGAGGGGTGGAGAGAGAGAATGGAGGGGTGGAGAGAGAGAGAATGGAGGGGTGGAGAGAGAGAATGGAGGGGTGGAGAGAGAGAGATGGAGGGGTGGAGAGAGAGAATGGAGGGGTGGAGAGAGAGAGAATGGAGGGGTGGAGAGAGAATGGAGGGGTGGAGAGAGAGAATGGAGGGAGAGAGAATGGAGGGAGAGAGAATGGAGGGGTGGAGAGAGAGAAATGGAGGGGTGGAGAGAGAGAGAATGGAGGGGTGGAGAGAGAGAGAAATGGAGGGGTGGAGAGAGAGAATGGAGGGGTGGAGAGAGAGAGAATGGAGGGGAGGAGAGAGGAATGGGGTGGAGAGAGAGAGAGAATGGAGGGGTGGAGAGAGAGAGAGAATGGAGGGGTGGAGAGAGAATGGAGGGGTGGAGAGAGAGAGAATGGAGGGGTGGAGAGAGAGAGAGAATGGAGGGGTGGAGAGAGAGAGAGAATGGAGGGGTGGAGAGAGAGAGAATGGAGGGGTGGAGAGAGAGAGAATGGAGGGGTGGAGAGAATGAGAATGGAGGGGTGGAGAGAGAGAGAATGGAGGGGTGGAGAGAGAGAATGGAGGGGTGGAGAGAATGGAGGGGTGGAGAGAGAGAATGGAGGGGTGGAGAGAGAGAGAGAATGGAGGGGTGGAGAGAGAGAGAGAATGGAGGGGTGGAGAGAGGGTTAGTGAGTCAGAGGTTTTGTAATGCAGTTTGAGGACAGAACGACGGATGAAAAGAGTTTGTTCTAAACGTTGTCACACACATCACTCCTCCTGATGATGCAGATCCATTATCCAATCAGGAGAGCTCTATAAACACCACCTGACCTCCAGTGGATAAGGCTGACTTTCCAACGCTACAACATAAGCATGACAACAACAGAGAACGAACACAGACCACACACACAGACAGACACACACACAGACACACACACACACACACACACACAATGTTAGATTATTAGTAAGACATGACAACAGGTCCATGCTGAGTTAAATGTCAACAACAGGATGTTGTGGGTTAAGGAGCATCCACTCTGACAGGAAATGATATGTAGACATCCTGAACCCTGTTAGCTGGGTTGTGGGCGGAGTTGTGGGCAGAGTTGTGGGCAGAGTTGTGGGCGGGGCTGTACTCACATCATCAGTCTTGGATCCCTGTTCTTGGAGGCTTTTCTGGAGCTCCTCCACCTGACTCTGACCCTGGATCAGTCTCTGGTTTACAAGTCTGGAACACACATTAAACATCACGCATCTGTGTGTGAATCCAGTTTGTGTGTTAAGGTTGTGGAGATTGTATGTGTGTATGTGTGTGTGTGTGTGTTTAGGTTGTGGAGATTGTATGTGTGTGTGTGTGTGTGTGTGTAGGTGTTTAGGTTGTGGAGATTGTGTGTGTGTGTGTGTTTAGGTTGTGGAGATTGTGTGTGTGTGTGTTTAGGTTGTGGAGATTGTGTGTGTGTGTGTGTTTTAGGTTGTGGAGATTGTATGTGTGTGTGTGTGTGTGTGTGTGTGTGTTTTAGGTTGTGGAGATTGTGTGTGTGTATGTGTGTGTGTGTGTGTGTGTGTGTTTAGGTTGTGGAGATTGTGTGTGTGTGTGTGTGTTTAGGTTGTGGAGATTGTATGTATGTGTGTGTGTGTGTGTGTGTGTGTTACCTGTTCTCAGTCTCCAGCTCATTTTTCCTGCTGTTTGCGTCTTCTAAAAGACTCTGAAGCAGAGCGATCTTTTCGTTGTCAGATCCTTCCTGAGCCAGTTTCAGCATCTTGTTCTCATGCTGAAGTCTGATCAGCCTCTCCCTGAAACAGACACACAAAATGAAGCACATCATTAACCTGCTATCGTATAACATGTGTATAAAAGAACGCTATAGAACATACATACAACAGTGTTCTACGTCCATCACAAGGCGTTAAAACAGGGCTTGTAAACACACTGGACAGATGGACATTGTACTACTGGACATATGGACATTGTACTACTGGACATGGTACTGGACAGATGGACATGGTACTGGACAGATGGACATGGTACTGGACAGATGGACATGGTACTGGACAGATGGACATGGTACTGGACAGATGGACATGGTACTGGACAGATGGACATGGTACTGGACAGATGGACATGGTACTGGACAGATGGACATGGTACTGGACAGATGGACATGGTACTGGACAGATGGACACTTCTATATATGAAAGAACAGGTATAACAATGACTAGGCTGTGAAATGTCCTGGGGGTTCAGTGAATCGTACCGGATTTCTGGGGTCACAATTTCTGCAGCCAGCGAATCAGAACCATCGTTACTGCCAAGTGGAACCATACCTGGATGAACACATAGATAACACTGAAATGTGACTGTGTTGTTAAAAAAATTATTACTTAAATGTGTTAATCATATTTCGTGGAATGAAAACAACACGAAACACCTCACTGGATTATTGCTGGAACCATTCAATTAAATATTTAAAGCTTTCTTCTGGTTCCCTGGTCAGCTAGACAGGAACCCTGAGATCCTTGAAAACACTGTGGAGAACTCATAGCAACAACAGCAGTGTTTGTTGTACCTGTAGAGAGCTGTCCTTCCTGAGCCTGGACACAACGAAGCTCCTCTATAGTCTCCTTCAGAGAGTCTCTCTCTGATCTCATCCGCTGGACAACAGGAAAAAAAAAAAAAAAGTGAGAAACAAACCCACACACACACAGAGAGACAGACATAACCGGGACTGTTTGTACTGGCTGCTGTCTGTTATGGAGAACAGGATGACACCACAACAGGACAGAACAGGATGACACCACCACAGGACAGAACAGGATGACATCACCACAGGACAGAACAGGATGACATCACCACAGGACAGAAGAGGATGACATCACCACAGGACAGAACAGGATGACACCACCACAGGACAGAACAGGATGACACCACCACAGGACAGGATGACACCACCACAGGACAGGATGACACCACCACAGGACAGGATGACACCACCACAGGACAGGATGACACCACCACAGGACAGGATGACACCACCACAGGACAGGATGACACCACCACAGGACAGGATGACACCACCACAGGACAGGATGACACCACAACAGGACAGGACAGGATGACACCACCACAGAACAGGATGACACCACCACAGGACAGGATGACACCACCACAGGACAGGATGACACCACCACAGGACAGAACAGGACAGGATGACACCACCACAGAACAGGATGACACCACCAGAGGACAGAACAGGATGACACCACCACAGAACAGGATGACACCACCACAGGACAGGATGACACCACCACAGGACAGGATGACACCACCACAGAACAGGATGACACCACCACAGGACAGGATGACACCACCACAGGACAGGATGACACCACCACAGGACAGAACAGAACAGGATGACACCACCACAGGACAGAACAGGACAGGATGACACCACCACAGGACAGGATGACACCACCACAGGACAGGATGACACCACCACAGGACAGGATGACACCACCACAGGACAGGATGACACCACCACAGGACAGCCACGCCCCCCGGATACATTAGAGCACTCACATCTTTCTCTTTCTGGAGAGAGTCCACCTTCTCTTTGAGTCTTTTGTATTCAAACTCCATCTTGTCTGCCTTTTTGGACTCCTCTGACAATCTGTTCTGCAACTCCACCACCTGAGTAGAAATGGATCAGAACCACAGACCAGAGCCACCTGTCAGTTGTATGTCTCCAGCTGTGTGTGTGTGTACCTGTCTCTTGTAGGTCTTCAGCTTCCCCTGTCTGTGTGTGTGTGTGTCTGTGTGTGTGTGTACCTGTCTCTTGTAGGTCTCCAGCTTCCCTGTCTGTGTGTGTGTGTGTGTCTGTGTGTGTGTGTGTACCTGTCTCTTGTAGGTCTTCAGCTTCCCCTGTCTGTGTGTGTGTGTGTCTGTGTGTGTGTGTACCTGTCTCTTGTAGGTCTCCAGCTTCCCCTGTCTGTGTGTGTGTGTGTGTCTGTGTGTGTGTGTGTACCTGTCTCTTGTAGGTCTTCAGCTTCCCCTGTCTGTGTGTGTGTGTGTGTGTGTGTGTGTGTGTGTGTGTACCTGTCTCTTGTAGGTCTCCAGCTTCCCTGTCTGTCTGTGTGTGTGTGTGTGTGTGTGTGTGTGTACCTGTCTCTTGTAGGTCTCCAGCTTCCCCTGTCTGTGTGTGTGTGTGTGTGTGTGTACCTGTCTCTTGTAGGTTTCCAGCTTCCCCTGTCTGTGTGTGTGTGTGTGTGTGTGTGTGTCTGTACCTGTCTCTTGTAGGTTTCCAGCTTCCCCTGTCTGTGTGTGTGTGTGTGTCTGTACCTGTCTCTTGTAGGTTTCCAGCTGTCCCCTGGCTGTACTGGCTTTACGGAGCTCCTCTTCCAGAGTGACAGTGTTCTGCATGTACACAGTGTTCTTCTCCTCCAGGAGTTTCACCTGCCTCCTCAGGTCTCCCAGATCTTCCAGCTTCTTCTTGTAAGAATCCACCATGCCCTCTAGCTTGGAGACCTTGTCAGATGAGTGTCTAAAGGACAAACCCGTAAGTTCGTTTTTATAACCATACTAATATGCTACGTGTAGAATTTGCTGACCCCCTGACCCAGACATGGCACCATCGCAAGCGCATGGCCCGGCCCCCAGTTAATGACCACTCCCCCGACTCATAACCACTCCCCCGACGCATAACCACGCCCCGACGCAACCACGCCCCCGACTCATAACCACGCCCCCGACTCATAACCACGCCCCGACTCATAACCACACCCCGACTCATAACCACACCCCCGACTCATAACCACACCCCCGACTCATAACCACACCTCCGACTCATAACCACACCCCGACTCATAACCACACCCCCGACTCATAACCACACCTCCGACTCATAACCACACCCCCGACTCATAAGGGCATTTTTCCTACCTGAGAACGTCCATTTCATCCTTCAGCGACTGGGCCTCATCTGCCAGGGAGGTGAGCTCCTCGTTCTGTCCTCGCAGCTCATTCATTTCCTTCTCCAACTCTTCACAGCGGATACGGTAGTCATCCTTTGCTGCCTCCAACCTACAACACCACAGAGACAGACGAATAAAAAAGAAAGACAGAGAGAGAGTGAAACAGACAGACAGATAGAGACATGTTAACATAATTCAGCCTGTACAACTCCCAGCATTCCCTGTTGATATCCACACACACACAGAACACATGGAGACCATGAACCTGTTGTAGGGCTTTAAAGTTGATATCATCAATAAGGCTGTTGATCACATAGAAGAAGTATGTGGACACAGTTATTAATGGGCCAGGTGTATGTGGACACAGTTATTAATGGGCCAGGTGTATGTGGACACAGTTATTAATGGGCCAGGTGTATGTGGACACAGTTATTAATGGGCCAGGTCTATGTGGACACAGTTATTAATGGGCCAGGTCTATGTGGACACAGTTATTAATGGGCCAGGTCTATGTGGACACAGTTATTAAATGGGCCAGGTGTATGTGGACACAGTTATTAATGGGCCAGGTGTATGTGGACACAGTTATTAATGGGCCAGGTGTATGTGGACACAGTTATTAATGGGCCAGGTCTAAGTGGACACAGTTATTAATGGGCCAGGTCTAAGAGGACACAGTTATCAATGGGCCAGGTGTATGTGGACACAGTTATCAATGGGCCAGGTGTATGTGGACACAGTTATCAATGGGCCAGGTGTATGTGGACACAGTTATTAATGGGCCAGGTGTATGTGGACACAGTTATTAATGGGCCAGGTGTATGTGGACACAGTTATTAATGGGCCAGGTGTATGTGGACACAGTTATTAATGGGCCAGGTCTATGTGGACACAGTTATTAATGGGCCAGGTGTATGTGGACACAGTTATTAATGGGCCAGGTGTATGTGGACACAGTTATTAATGGGCCAGGTGTATGTGGACACAGTTATTAATGGGCCAGGTGTATGTGGACACAGTTATTAATGGGCCAGGTCTAAGAGGACACAGTTATTAATGGGCCAGGTGTATGTGGACACAGTTATTAATGGGCCAGGTGTATGTGGACACAGTTATCAATGGGCCAGGTGTATGTGGACACAGTTATCAATGGGCCAGGTGTATGTGGACACAGTTATCAATGGGCCAGGTGTATGTGGACACAGTTATCAATGGGCCAGGTGTATGTGGACACAGTTATCAATGGGCCAGGTGTATGTGGACACAGTTACACATGGCCCAGGTGTATGTGGACACAGTTATTAATGGGCCAGATGTATTTATAGTTTTACTTGCTTGACATACATAGATCTGGAGAGACACTGTTGCTAAGGGACAAATTAATAGATTTTAAACAATCAATCCCTCATTGATGGTCGTGGTGCCTCAACCAAACCAGCCTCCTCCTACCACCTCCTGATCCAGCCTCCTCCTGATCCCGCCTCCTCCTGATCCCGCCTCCTCCCACCACCTCCTGATCCCGCCTCCTCCCACCACCTCCTGATCCAGCCTCCTCCTACCACCTCCTGATCCAGCCTCCTCCTACCACCTCCTGATCCAGCCTCCTCCTACCACCTCCTGATCCAGCCTCCTCCTACCACCTCCTGATCCAGCCTCCTCCTGATCCAGCCTCCTCCTACCACCTCCTGATCCAGCCTCCTCCCATCCACCTCCTGATCCAGCCTCCTCCCACCACCTCCTGATCCAGCCTCCTCCTACCACCTCCTGATCCCAGCCTCCTCCCACCACCTCCTGATCCAGCCTCCTCCTACCACCTCCTGATCCAGCCTCCTCCTACCACCTCCTGATCCAGCCTCCTCCTCCTGATCCAGCCTCCTCCCACCACCTCCTGATCCCGCCTCCTCCTACCACCTCCTGATCCGGCCTCCTCCTACTACCTCCTGATCCAGAGTCCTCCTACCACCATCTGATCCAGCCTCCTCCTACCTCCTCCTGATCCAACCTCCTCCTACCACCTCCTGATCCAGAGTCCTCCTACCACCATCTGATCCAGCCTCCTCCTACCTCCTCCTGATCCAACCTCCTCCTACCACTAACTGATCCAGCCTCCTCCTACCACCTCCTGATCCAGCCTCCTCCTCTAGTACCTGAAGGACTCCTCCTGGAGCTGTTCTAGTTGAGTCTGTAGCTGCAGGTGTCTGCGTCCTGCCGGGCTGTTCAGGTCCTCTATAGAGTCTGACTGGTTGAGACGCTCCATGAGGATCTGATTCTCAGCCAGCAGACTGCCCTTCTCCTCCTGCAGCGCCGCCACCTGGAGGGGAGGAGTCAATACGGCAAATAAGGAACACACAGGGAAGAGTCAATACAGGCTACAATAAGGACAGTGTTATCTAACATATATAGGTCAAAGGTCAAAACCGACCCTGAATATATCAACCCAATTTAGGGTTGAAAACGGAACCATCACAATTCCCAGGTTTTACCAGATATCCTTGTTAGGATTCCAGAAGCTTGTCATCTTTAATATCACAGGAATTTTTCAACCAGGATTTGTAGCAAAAACAGAGAATTGGGGATTTTGTTTTTATTTGTTTTTGAATTTTGTAGATTTGATGAAAACTTGATACTCTGCATTGAAATCACATGTAAACACATTTTTTTTTTTACACATGGTTTTCAAATCAGTAAAAGTCAAGCACATAAAAAAGACAAACCAACAAACTTCTGATGAATCAGGCCAACTGGGTGTCATGCCTTAATGTGAAATTAAAACATGATGTGATTAAATATCCACACACAAGCAAAGCAGCAGCAGTGCATTTGACAAACTGTGTTTTGATGTAACGTCGTGGTGTTCAGGGAGCACTAGTGAAACCTCCAAGCTGAAACATAGAGACTATTGAAACCTCCAAGCTGAAACATAGAGACTAGTGAAACATCCAAGCTGAAACATAGAGACTATTGAAACCTCCAAGCTGAAACATAGAGACTATTGAAACCTCCAAGCTGAAACATAGAGACTAGTGAAACCTCCAAGCTGAAACATAGAGACTAGTGAAACCTCCAAGCTGAAACATAGAGACTAGTGAAACATCCAAGCTGAAACATAGAGACTAGTGAAACATCCAAGCTGAAACATAGACTAGTGAAACCTCCAAGCTGAAACATAGAGAATAGTGAAACCTCCAAGCTCACAGCCATATCCACCCTGGTGGTTCTGGTCTCAAGCTCACAGCCCTGTCCACCCTGGTGGTTCTGGTCTCAAGCTCACAGCCCTGTCCACCCTGGTGGTTCTGGTCTCAAGCTCACAGCTCTGTCCACCCTGGTGGTTCTGGTCTCAAGCTCACAGCCCTGTCCACCCTGGTGGTTCTGGTCTCAAGCTCACAGCCCTGTCCACCTGGTGGTTCTGGTCTCAAGCTCACAGCCCTGTCCACCTGGTGGTTCTGGTCTCAAGCTCACAGCCCTGTCCACCTGGTGGTTCTGGTCTCAAGCTCACAGCCCTGTCCACCTGGTGGTTCTGGTCTCAAGCTCACAGCCCTGTCCACCTGGTGGTTCTGGTCTCAAGCTCACAGCCCTGTCCACCTGGTGGTTCTGGTCTCAAGCTCACAGCCCTGTCCACCTGGTGGTTCTGGTCTCAAGCTCACAGCCCTGTCCACCTGGTGGTTCTGGTCTCAAGCTCACAGCCCTGTCCACCTGGTGGTTCTGGTCTCAAGCTCACAGCCCTGTCCACCTGGTGGTTCTGGTCTCAAGCTCACAGCCCTGTCCACCTGGTGGTTCTGGTCTCAAGCTCACAGCCCTGTCCACCTGGTGGTTCTGGTCTCAAGCTCACAGCCCTGTCCACCTGGTGGTTCTGGTCTCAAGCTCACAGCCCTGTCCACCTGGTGGTTCTGGTGTCAAGCTCACTTTCTGCAATTGTTGTGGTGATGCACATAGGTCATAACACGAGGGAGGGCATTAGTCTGGGGTGGGCGGGCATTATTCTGGGGTGGGCGGGCATTATTCGGGGGTGGGCGGACCAACATTGGAGACATTCAGCACAGAGGGTGAAAGTACAGGACAGCTGACTGATGGGGTAACACAGGCAGAGTCTTCAATGGTACCCTATTCCCTTTATAGTGCACATCTGGTCAAGGGAATAGGGTTTTATTTGGGAGCCCTGCCACAGTAAAAGGAGCTTGGATCTCAAATAGGAGGAGCTGTTATTGAAGCAGACATCAGGCTGAAAACCCAGGGCTTTCAATTAACACGCCAAATAACAGGGGCTGAGAGAAATGAGAGATTAAAAGATGTCATTTACCCTCTCCGCTAGTTCAATATAGTCTAATCTCAGCCTATCACGTTCCTCTTGTACATGGAAGACCTTCCATCGGAGGTTCAGGGTCGTCAGGAGAACCAAACAGGCCAATGTCATTCAGAGACACACGAATAAGGACATTCAGATGTTAGTGGTGTTCAGGGCTCCATTCACCCACATGATGAGACAATAATAGTAGATGTTCAGTTTAATGGCGTTGGGTGAAATCCTGGCACTGTGTTTGTACACTATAACACAGAAACCTTGAACAACTCTAAAAGGATGGCTCTGCTGTCTCTCCATCATTGCTTGGGACAACCCAACTACCAACTAATACCCTGCTGATTTGAATCCAGATGTGATTATAATCTCAAACTAGTTTTGTCTCAGTACCATAACACACAGTTCAGATACATCTGGAGGCCAACCTGCATGTCCAGCTCGTGACATCTCTGGGCAATCTCCTCCTTGGTGGCCAAAGCTTCATTCAACTCCTCCACCATCTTCTTCAGCTGGAAAATCAAAAAGTCAACCAACATGAAGACAAATAAACAAAAAAAATATATTAATATATTTTTATATTAATTAATATATATATGTACACAAATAAATATTTGGATAAATGTGATGTACCAGGAAAAGGTTCTGTGAGATGTATGTATCTCGGTACTCTTGAAAGAATAAAGGTTGTTTTGTTAAGTCAGTGAAAGGGACAAATTAAAACTAATCAAAGGTGAATGAGTGATGTTGCTGCGTCCTTAATGTCATTAATATAACACAATAAAACCAGAGACCATGTAGTCACAGGTGTGTTTTACCTGTCTGTCCATGTAATCACAGGTGTGTTTTACCTGTCTGTCCATGTAGTCACAGGTGTGTTTTACCTGTCTGTCCATGTAGTCACAGGTGTGTTTTACCTGTCTGTCCATGTAATCACAGGTGTGTTTTACCTGTCTGTCCATGTAGTCACAGGTGTGTTTTACCTGTCTGTCCATGTAGTCACAGGTGTGTTTTACCTGTCTGTCCATGTAGTCACAGGTGTGTTTTACCTGTCTGTCCATGTAGTCACAGGTGTGTTTTACCCGTCTGTCCTTGTAGTCACAGGTGTGTTTTACCTGTCTGCCCATGTAGTCACAGGTGTGTTTTACCTGTCTGTCCATGTAATCACAGGTGTGTTTTACCTGTCTGTCCATGTACCTGTCAGTCCAGGTGTGTTTTTACCTGTCTGTCCATGTAGTCACAGGTGTGTTTTACCTGTCTGTCCATGTAGTCACAGGTGTGTTTTTACCTGTCTGTCCATGTAGTCACAGGTGTGTTTTACCTGTCTGTCCATGTAGTCACAGGTGTGTTTTACCTGTCTGTCCATGTAGTCACAGGTGTGTTTTACCTGTCTGTCCATGTAATCACAGGTGTGTTTTACCTGTCTGTCCATGTAGTCACAGGTGTGTTTTACCTGTCTGTCCATGTAGTCACAGGTGTGTTTTACCTGTCTGTCCTTGTAGTCACAGGTGTGTTTTTTTACCTGTCTGCCCATGTAGTCACAGGTGTGTTTTACCTGTCTGTCCATGTAATCACAGGTGTGTTTTACCTGTCTGTCCATGTAGTCACAGGTGTGTTTTACCTGTCTGTCCATGTAGTCACAGGTGTGTTTTACCCGTCTGTCCTTGTAGTCACAGGTGTGTTTTACCTGTCTGCCCATGTAGTCACAGGTGTGTTTTACCTGTCTGTCCATGTAATCACAGGTGTGTTTTACCTGTCTGTCCATGTAGTCACAGGTGTGTTTTACCTGTCAGTCCATGTAGTCACAGGTGTGTTTTACCTGTCTGTCCATGTAGTCACAGGTGTGTTTTACCTGTCTGTCCATGTAGTCACAGGTGTGTTTTACCTGTCTGTCCATGTAGTCACAGGTGTGTTTTACCTGTCTGTCCATGTAATCACAAGTGTGTTTTACCTGTCTGTCCATGTAGTCACAGGTGTGTTTTACCTGTCTGTCCATGTAGTCACAGGTGTGTTTTACCTGTCTGTCCATGTAGTCACAGGTGTGTTTTACCCGTCTGTCCATGTAGTCACAGGTGTGTTTTACCTGTCTGTCCTTGTAGTCACAGGTGTGTTTTACCTGTCTGTCCATGTAGTCACAGGTGTGTTTTACCTGTCTGTCCATGTAGTCACAGGTGTGTTTTACCTGTCTGTCCATGTAGTCACAGGTGTGTTTTACCTGTCAGTCCATGTAGTCACAGGTGTGTTTTACCTGTCTGTCCATGTAGTCACAGGTGTGTTTTACCTGTCTGTCCATGTAGTCACAGGTGTGTTTTACCTGTCTGTCCATGTAGTCACAGGTGTGTTTTACCTGTCTGTCCATGTAGTCACAGGTGTGTTTTACCTGTCTGTCCATGTAGTCACAGGTGTGTTTTACCTGTCTGTCCATGTAATCACAGGTGTGTTTTACCTGTCTGTCCATGTAGTCACAGGTGTGTTTTACCTGTCTGTCCATGTAGTCACAGGTGTGTTTTACCTGTCTGTCCATGTAGTCACAGGTGTGTTTTACCTGTCTGTCCATGTAATCACAAGTGTGTTTTACCTGTCTGTCCATGTAGTCACAGGTGTGTTTTACCTGTCTGTGACCATGTAGCCACAGGTGTGTTTTACCTGTCTGTCCATGTAATCACAAGTGTGTTTTACCTGTCTGTCCATGTAGTCACAGGTGTGTTTTACCTGTCTGTCCATGTAGTCACAAGTGTGTTTTACCTGTCTGTCCATGTCACTGTAGGAGTCCGGCCCACCCATCACTGGACTCTCTTTGCTCATCAGCTAAAAAAAAAAGGAAATGCCAGAGGTAAACACAAGAAATGCCAGTGAGGAACCCAGGAAATGCCAGTGAGGAACCCAGGAAATGCCAGTGAGGAATCCAGGAAATGCCAGTGAGGAACCAGGAAATGCCAGTGAGGAACCCAGGAAATGCCAGTGAGGAACCCAGGAAATGCCAGTGAGGAACCCAGGAAATGCCAGTGAGGAGCCCAGGAAATGCCAGTGAGGAGCCCAGGAAATGCCAGTGAGGAGCCCAGGAAATGCCAGTGAGGAGCCCAGGAAATGGCAGTGAGGAGCCCAGGAAATGCCAGTGAGGAGCCCAGGAAATGGCAGTGAGGAGCCCAGGAAATGCCAGTGAGGAACCCAGGAAATGCCAGTGAGGAACCCAGGAAATGCCAGTGAGGAGCCCAGGAAATGCCAGTGAGGAG
Source organism: Dallia pectoralis (assembly GCA_029465975.1). NCBI lineage: Eukaryota > Metazoa > Chordata > Actinopteri > Esociformes > Umbridae > Dallia > Dallia pectoralis. The sequence continues at coordinate 22,097,537 of CM055736.1, forward strand.
CCCAGGAAATGCCAGTGAGGAGCCCAGGAAATGCCAGTGAGGAGCCCAGGAAATGCCAGTGAGGAACCCAGGAAATGCCAGTGAGGAACCCAGGAAATGCCAGTGAGGAACCCAGGAAATGCCAGTGAGGAACCCAGGAAATGCATGTCTAAGCTGAATGCAGTTTAAAATGTACACAGGGGCCCACCTCCTGAATAGCTGTCATGACGACATGTTGAACAGATTCCTCCATCATCATTATGGTCTGGATGTATTCTGAAGATAGACACACAAGAATTAACTCAGACACGCCCTATGTCGGGAATTTGCTGTCATGTCAAGCCTGAGTGCAATGCTGCAGACGAATTAAATACCTATCGCTGTCCTTCCTCAAACTCCAGACTTTTGTTTAACTTCTAACCTGGAGCAATTATCAATGACACAATAGACAATACAGACAGACACCCCTATTGTGTACAGACCAGGGAACCAGGCAACGAGTTCAGACTGACACATCACTATTGTGTACAGACCCAGGTAACCGGGGAACTGGTTCAGACTGACACATCACTATTGTGTACAGATCAGGGAACCAGGCAACGAGTTCAGACTGACACATCACTATTGTGTACAGACCCAGGTAACTGACACATCACTATTGTGGACCAGGGAACCAGGCAACTGGTTCAGACTGACACATCACTATTGTGTACAGAACCAGGGAACCTGACAGGCAGACCAGGTTCAGACTGACACATCACTATTGTGTACAGACCAGGGAACCAGGCAACGGGTTCAGACTGACACATCACTATTGTGTACAGACCAGGGAACCAGGCAACGAGTTCAGACTGACACATCACTATTGTGACACATCACTATTGTGTACAGACCAGGGAACCCGGCAACGAGTTCAGACTGACACATCACTATTGTGTACAGACCCAGGTAACCAGGCAACTGGTTCAGACTGACACATCACTATTGTGTACAGACCAGGGAACCCGGCAACAAGTTCAGACTGACACATCACTATTGTGTACAGACCCAGGTAACCAGGCAACGAGTTCAGACTGACACATCACTATTGTGTACAGACACAGGTAACCAGGCAACGGGTTCAGACTGACACATCACTATTGTGTACAGACACAGGTAACCAGGCAACGGGTTCAGACTGACACATCACTATTGTGTACAGACCCAGGTCACCAGGCAACGACTTCAGACAGACCTTGTTTCTGCTCACAGTTGATGGCACATCCCAGGATCAGTTGCAACATCCTGCCTAACTCTGCAGCGTCTGAGTGTTCCCCAATCAGGTTGATGTCTGGCAGGGTGAAGTCATTTATCTGCTGTTGGAGGATTTCCTGGTTGTAGTCCAGAATGCCTTTCAATACCTTCTTTAAGTTACTAATCTAAAAACAAGGATGAATAATTGTTTGGAATTAGGATGGCTGCATTGACAGAAAAACGTCTCAGTGACAGGAGATTGACAGCAGAAAGCAGCAGGGAGGGGGGTGTTTTAACCCAACCTAAAGCTAAATGACCAGCCCTACCTTCAGCCTCCAGTTGTCTCCCACTTCAGGCTTGATCCTACTGATCCAGTTGTCACTGAAATACACAATATCTCTGGAAGACAAGAGTGAGACAGTGAGAGGAGGAAACAGGGAACACCTTGGTATTCAGTCACACCTTTAAAATCTGACACTTACATTTTCTGAAGGGCTTGTGCCATGACGATCCCACTGGTGAGATCCTCCACTGTTCTGCACGGAGCCTCCACTCCAAATGTCTGGATCTAGGAGAAAAACACATTGGGATAGCTGTGAGAATGAAGCAAAAGCGGAAAGAACTGAGGAATAATATTCCACGAATACAGAATATATACTGAGAAGGAAAAAGACAGAGATCGTGTAGCAGACAGGCAGAGAGACCAGAGTCGTGTAGCAGACAGGCAGAGAGACCAGAGTCGTGTAGCAGACAGGCAGAGAGACCAGAGTCGTGTAGCAGACAGGCAGAGAGACCAGAGTCGTGTAGCAGACAGGCAGAGAGACCAGAGTCGTGTAGCAGACAGGCAGAGAGACCAGAGTCGTGTAGCAGACAGGCAGAGAGACCAGAGTCGTGTAACAGACAGGCAGAGAGACCAGAGTCGTGTAACAGACAGGCAGAGAGACCAGAGTCGTGTAACAGACAGGCAGAGAGACCAGAGACGTGCAACAGACAGGCAGAGAGACCAGAGTCGTGCAGCAGACAGGCAGAGAGACCAGAGTCGTGTAGCAGACAGGCAGAGAGACCAAAGTCGTGCAACAGACAGACAGAGAGACCAGAGACGTGTAGCAAACAGGCAGAGAGACCAGAGTTGTGCAGCAAACAGGCAGAGAGACCAGAGTCGTGTAACAGACAGGCAGCCCTGATGGTGATACGTGTCCTCTGCTTGACCCTCATCTGATCCGAGCAGCGATTAGGCAGAACACTGAACCTTTCTCTTTACATGCTTTGCCTTAGTGCACAAATAACAGCCTCAGTAGAGCTATACCGAGACTGTAAAGTGATCTATAGAGCTTCCACACAGAGCTATACCGAGCCTGTAAAGTGTCCTATAGAGCTTCCACACAGAGCTATACCGAGACTGTAAAGTGTCCTATAGAGCTTCCACACAGAGCTATACCGAGCCTGTAAAGTGTTCTATAGAGCTTCCACACAGAGATATACCGAGCCTGTAAAGTGTCCTATAGAGCTTCCACACAGAGCTATACCTAGCCTGTAAAGTGTCCTATAGAGCTTCCACACAGAGCTATACCGAGACTGTAAAGTGTCCTATAGAGCTTCCACACAGAGCTATACCGAGCCTGTAAAGTGTTCTATAGAGCTTCCACACAGAGATAAAGTGTTCTATAGAGATTCCACAGAGCTATACCGAGCCTGTAAAGTGTAAAGTGTTCTATAGAGCTTCCACACAGAGCTAAAGTGCTCTACCGAGCCTGTAAAGTGTCCTATAGAGCTTCCACACAGAGCTATACCGAGACTGTAAAGTGTTCTATAGAGCTTCCACACAGAGCTATACCGAGCCTGTAAAGTGTCCTATAGAGCTTCCACACAGAGCTATACCGAGACTGTAAAGTGTCCTATAGAGCTTCCACACAGAGCTATACCGAGCCTGTAAAGTGTTCTATAGAGCTTCCACACAGAGATATACCGAGCCTGTAAAGTGTTCTATAGAGATTCCACAGAGCTATACCGAGCCTGTAAAGTGTTCTATAGAGCTTCCACAGAGCTATACCGAGCCTGTAAAGTGTTCTATAGAGCTTCCACACAGAGCTATACCGAGCCTGTAAAGTGTCCTATAGAGCTTCCACACAGAGCTATACCGAGCCTGTAAAGTGTTCTATAGAGCTTCCACACAGAGCTATACCGAGCCTGTAAAGTGTTCTATAGAGCTTCCACACAGAGCTGTAAAGAGCCTGTAATTTCATACTGCCACGTCATAGAACATGCATTTGTCCCAAATGGAAAACTATTATCTGATTAGTGCCCTAAGGCATAGACATGTGTCAGAAAACATAGGGAACAGGGTGTGATTCAGAATTCCCCCAGCAGGCAGAAGCCCTGGGCATGGAGCCAGGGGAAGGGTTCCACCGGTTACAGTCACCCAGCAGCGAGGAAGGAGAGGCACACAACAGGCTGGGGCATAGCTTGATGTCTTCTACACAGGATCATGGAGTTGCTGACATGTTGGAAGACACAGCCGTGTTGTGGTGCACAGCATGACAAAGGAGGAGTGACCATAAAGCAAGCATAAAGTGCCTGTGTGTATGCACAGGACAACATGACGGCATCCAGTACAGCAAATGTGCTTTCAATAAACACAGAGAATACAGTTTTTTGTTACAGAATGTATCGCTGGCATTTTCAGCTTACAATCTCATTTCCTCCCAAAACTTTCTGTTCTCCTTAAAGTGGGCTGAATAGAATCCGGTAGTACGTCAGAATATTGGGAAAAGCAACAATATGTGACAACGTGATTGCCAAACAGCTAATTAAAATCACAGGTAACTGTAAAAAGAATATTTTTCTGTAAATAAATATTTAGGGGGGAGAAAAGTGTGATTCATCTGAGTGGAGGGGAACCCTATCTACCAAGTGTGTAGAACCAATACAACTCTGAGGGGAACCCTATATACCAAGTGTGTAGAACCAGCACAACCCTGAGGGGAACCCTATCTACCAAGTGTGTAGAACCAGCACAACCCTGAGGGGAACCCTATCTACCAAGTGTGTAGAACCAGCACAACCCTGAGGGGAACCCTATCTACCAAGTGTGTAGAACCAGCACAACCCTGAGATGAATGGGTGAAGAAAAGTGTGATTCATCTCCTTCACAGTTATGACAAGGTGTCTAAATAGTTTAACCCACAACAGCTGCTCTCAGATCAGTTTACTTGACAACCAAGAGAAGTGTCAGCGGGGCAGAACAGAAAGCCTCTGAGAGAGGATGGAACTCCCGATTCAGTAACCTGTCTTGGAGTCCGACTGGTTTGGGTCAAGGAGATCCTTTAGAGAGAGATTGTGGGAGAATTATTCTGACATGGCAATGTAAGGAAGATCTGTTCTCTTTTCAGTCTATTAAAGGAAGTAGCCCCTGAAGACAGTTGATAAAAACTGTGTGGATTAGGAGAAGTCTGGCAATGTAAAAATGGGATCATGAGATCAGGCAATTAATTAAATGAGATGACTGAGTGAATGCAGATTGCATGGAGTCTACCTTATTTTCCCAAAATGGCAGACAAAGAACAAATAGGTATGTAGTAACGTAAAAAAGACCTGTAGAGAATCGCTGAAGGTTTCAGGAAAAAAACATCACTCCATTCTGCACACTAAACAGTATAATAGAGGCAGTGTCCTTTAAATTGTTGACGGGCTAAAATAACTCAACTATGGTTTTGATAGGCTGCACTTTTCTCCATAGCTCTTTGTAAAGAGGAAGATCTAGTATATTTTAAAAGGAAACATGACATTGCAGTTAAGACACTTCCGAGCCAAAACATTATAACCATCTGCCTAATTTGCTGTGGGCCCTAGAGTTTCACACACATGCACACGCACGCACGCACACACGCACACGCAGGTTAGCATTAGCAGCCGGTTAGCATTAGCAGCAGATCCTAGGTTAGCATTAGCAGCAGGTTAGCATTAGCAGCAGATCCTAGGTTAGCATTAGCAGCAGGTTAGCATTAGCAGCAGATCCTAGGTTAGCATTAGCAGTCGGTTAGCATTAGCAGCAGATCCTAGGTTAGCATTAGCAGTCGGTTAGCATTAGCAGCAGATCCTAGGTTAGCATTAGCCGCAGATCCTAGGTTAGCATTAGCAGCAGGTTAGCATTAGCAGCAGATCCTAGGTTAGCATTAGCAGCCGGTTAGCATTAGCAGCAGATCCTAGGTTAGCATTAGCAGCAGGTGAGCATTAGCCGCAGATCCTAAGTTAGGTAGGCTGTGAAGTGGATGTGGATTGGACATGTTGCTCAGATGCGCAATCATTTGGAGATCTGGGAGATTTTGAGGCCAGAGCAACACCTTGAACTCTTCATCATGTTCCTGAAACCATCCACAACAATATGTACAGTGTAACAGGGCACATTATCCTGCAGAAAGAGGCCAATGACATCAGGGAATATCATAAAAAATGGTTTACCTGATCTGCAAAAACAACAATGTTTAGTTAGGTGGCATGTGTCAAATTGACATCCACATCAATGCCTGGACCAAGGGTTTCCCAGCAGCACACTGGCATGTCATGTCCCCACAATGCATCCTGGTATATATAGTGTCAGTGTTCATAGGCTACATTAACTGCTTATGACATGTTGTCAGGCAGGCCTAGCTAACCCTAATCCACATCAGGTCATCGCTAGGGCTATTAGTTAAGCTGTTCCCCAAACCTCTCTCCTCATAGAGCTTTATACCATGACATAGTATATCTGCATGGGGGAGGGAGGGTGGAATAAACCAACTGACAATCTCAACTGACACGAAAACTTTCAGACCCCTTTAAAGCAACCAAGTTGATACAAAACATAATATTCGGACATCATACAATTCTGAACTACAGTTTTAGTTTGAGACGATCACAACATTTTCTGCTGATGTTGTGGCCAGAGATTTGCCTAATAATACCCAGAAAAAGGGCTATTCTGTGACCACCAGCTGACCAGAGGTCTGCCATTAGGCGAAAACACATGTTGACAGAGCTGACTATAAATATAACTCCCGCATCATGTCTTGGAAACCCAACCCTGGCTGTGATGCTGAGTCCTGTATACTAGCAGGCCCGGCACGTGAGCTTGAGTCCACAGAACTGTTGTCAACAGGGAAGAAGAAACGTGAGTTCAGGGTCTATGTACGGATCATATATGTACGGACCATATCTCAATAAAACTGCAAATCTTATTTAGACAGATTCTTATATAACCCAAGACCTGGACCTTAAGGAGCTTTAATTGACTGAATTAGTTATTTGAACATGTTTGTTTTTAGTTTCTCAATGTGCCGTGCTTGGTTTCGCCTGCAAACACTTCTAAATGACAGGAAACAGACAGGGAGAGCCCAGGAAGGCCTTGACCTCCCAGGAAACAGACAGGGAGAGCCCACGAAGGCCATGACTTCCCGGGAAACAGACAGGGAGACCCCAGGAAGGCCATGAGCTCCCAGGAAAAACACCACAATAAAGACTGGATTTGATTTAAGGAAATGGAACTGGTCTGATGTCAGATGAGAGTACATGGTCTAGAGAAAGTACTTTTTAAAAAAACTGGTAAACACAACAAAAGCATGTAGCTAGCTAGAGCATCTTAAAGAGTACATTGGGAATACTGTGCAACAAAGTTTAACTTAAGATGAAGGTTTGTACTGTTGCAAGCCTCCATCTGTTGGGCAGAGAGTCTAGAAGGATCCATGTATCATTAGCAAAGAGAGAGGTTTGTAAACGGGGGAGAGTTGGCCGTCGGCAGACAGCACAGATCACTTTCCATTTAAGGCATCTCACTGACCTCTTGTCGCATGAGTTTGGAGGTTATTTGCGGGCGTAATAAGCAAGGCGTAATAAGCAAGGCGCTGGACAGTATGTGTGTGTGTGTGTGTGTGTGTGTGTGTGTGGTATAGTGTTTCATGACAGGGGAAAACAGGCCATCCTGATGAGTCCTTCTGTGCTTTAGTGTATTTTTGCCTGACTGCTAACGGCTATGTAAGGTATGTAACCCTAACCACATGACTTCCAGAGGATCAGGAGAGGCAAGGTATTTGAATACATCTGGTATGATCTACTGTCTGTGTCCAGTAATATGATGTGGACTAGTAGCATCTACCACTGTGCTGGTGACAATAGGTAGCCTCAAGGTCAGAGCATGTGAGCAGTGACTGAAAGGCTCGCTAAATCAAATCCCCTGACTGACAAGGTCAAACTCTGTCATCCGATCCCTGAGCAAGACAGTTAACCCAAATCTCTTCCAGGTCTTCACCTAAAATAACAGTGCTTCTAATTAAAGAGGACCTGGCAATGTAACAAGGAAAAACGACAATGCGTTAAGATTGTGATAATGAGATAATATCGAGACCTGATCATAACAAAATGCTAGAGTGAGAAAACGTGAAAAAACATGCAACACCTGACTGGCACATACATTTGTGTTGTAGATCTAAAATAGCCCATCCAAATCAATAACGAATAACGAATAATATTTAGGGGCTCTAAAACGTAGCAGTCAAAAGTTTGGACGCACAAACCCATTCAAGGTGATTTCTTTTCACTATTTTCCACATTGTAGAATAATAATGGTAAGGACAACAAAACAATGAAATTACACATATGGAATAATGCAGTAACCAAAAGGTGTTAGACAAATCAACAGTTATATAAGCAATATATTTTACAATAATTCACAAATGTGGAAATTAGTCAGATTGTGTGTACTGTTACCATTTGTTCCCCGATGGGTACAGTAACCTGCTATGTTTTTCAAGTCCAAAATTTTGATTGGTAGCTACATACGGAACATTTACTAGTCGAGAAAATGACTATCTATGGAGGTATGGAGCTATACTTTTGAAATATTTAGGTAAACTACCTCAGAATTACCTGGTTTGGATGTCCTCAAATCACTGACAACTAGTGAACTAGCTAACTAGTAGTACATTAGTCATAACCGTATCTAGTTAGCCAGTTAAAGTCGTTAAATACAAAACTTTACAAGCAGGTAATTCAGATAGCGACTGGATAGGTATGGTTATGAATATTCATAAGAGGATAGTTATAGATATGAATATTCATAATAGGATAGCAATAGTTATGGATATTAATAAGAGGATAGATAAAGATATGAATATTAATAAGAGGATAGCTATAGATATGAATATTCATAAGAGGATAGTCATATACCGTGTTAAACGAAATAGCTATAGTTATGAATATTCATAAGAGGATAGCCATATACGGTGTTAAACGAAATACTATTGCAATACGATACCTTAATTGCGTTAGTGCCATACGAGCTGAGATAGAGTAGCATGGTTTAGTGCAATATTAGTATATATATATTAATATAAAATTAGTCGATGGGTTAGACTTAATGTTAGCCCTAGCTAACGAGCCGGCTAACACAGGCTATCAACATACCATCTATACTGTTACTGTCCAACCTCTTTATCCGGGACCGGGAGAATTAATAACATACGTACCCATGTCAAAAGGCTGTCGCACAGTTCAACTCGATCCACTGAATCCAATGTACTCATCGTACTGTAGCTTGATCAATTATTCAACTGGGATCGCCTTTGTTTATCTGATAAATGGCTTGTTTATCTGATAAATGGCTAGCCAGCCAACGACTGTGGGCGAGATTAAATAAACCAGACCGACACGTCCGACCAACTGGATAACCAAAACGAGGAATTGATTGAACATAAATCAATGATTAAATAACCTAACAGGATAGATACGGGCCCAATATAAGCATAGATAAATACCAATAAGTCCGAATGAAAATGGTATTAGCTCATAAACGAAAATGATCAGACACACATCCACCCGACTCTCCCTTCTGTCAAGCTTTTTCCAACCCAGCTGGGGGAGAAATGCCACCCAGTAGGACCAGAAATAAAACCTGGAGCCTGCAACTATTATTGTAGTGTCTACCGTCTTATTAACGTTAATATATAACACCGATAACGAATGATTAATCATACTTATTAATAAAGAAATGTATATTTTACAACGTATTTCCTATTATTTTGAATGTATTACATTGGATGGAATTTTGAGCAGGCAATGTTTTGTACGCTATGTATACGTAGGCTAGAAAAAGGACCCTTCTAAGATTGCGGAAGTGCATCAGCTAATTCCTATGGATAAGGTGAGGGTTTCTAAGATTACAAACATACAGGTTTCTTATTAAATGTCTGCATTTGCTATACTTATTAGCAGTATTATAGATATTATTTGTACACTTGCTATATGATTATATCTAGGTCTGCATTATGTAGCTGAAGTTGACACGTTGTACCTCTCTAAAGGGGAAAAGTTACTTGGATATTTCTTACCCAATCCTTCTGCCTTTATTCGAACACAGTTCTGTAGAATATGATTCATTGGGATGGATGAAAACAATGGCTGCGGGGAGGTCGACTATTTGCTGCAAGATGAAGACTCACTCATAGAAGGTGTCAGCAACCCAGTACTGGTCGTGGTCGTTCTCAGTGTCACGTTCCTGTGTGGTCTGCTAACTCTGCTCTGCAGGTATATCACGATAGTTGACCTCTTGACTTAATGGTATTGTTTTCTAACTATTTCTAAACGGGACATGTTTTGTTGTCAACAAATATGCGCCTATCATATGAATGGTCTAGTTAGCAAGTTAGCTGCAGCCGTGCTCATGCACCTGTGTGTCTAAATGCAGAAATGAGCAGCAGAACATCCATCCGGAGAACCAGGAGCATGTACGGGCCGTCCGGGAGCAGCTGCAGTCTGAATCACAGGTGAGACGTTCTGTCACCAATTAACTACTTGAACCTGCTTTTCTGGGTCATGTACATTTGGCACAGAGTGGAAAAACATATACTAATACAGTGCGAGTGATTGGACCAATAATACAAATGATTAACCAGCCCAATCTATGTCAATACATCCTCTGTGCTCTAACAGTGAGGTCGCTGAAATCACATCTCTGTAGTTTCGCCTTTGTTAGACCATACTTAGATTAGATCATACCAAACGTCTCTTTCTCCCTGTCCCTCAGGAAAGTGAACATTCTGAGCCTAGAAATCAGTTTTATACAGACATGTCCTGCCCCGTCTGTCTGCAGCAAGCAGTGCTCCCTGTCGAAACCAACTGTGGACACCTGTTCTGTGGTAAGTGTGGCTGTTGCACCAGGTTGAGGCCCTGTGTTTTTATGGACAAGGCATCTGAACCAGCTATTAGAAACCAATACAATTGATAGAAATGTTCATTGCTAAAATCTGGATGTACCCCCCCATTTTATTTTGAAGGTTCTTGCATAATTGCTTATTGGCGATATGGGACCTGGCTTGGTGCGATCAACTGTCCCATCTGCAGACAGATGGTGAGACTCAAAATAACTTGTAACTGTCTGGTTAAACGTGTGTTCTCATAGTGGAATCTCATATCTGCATAGTTATTGCAGTGTAGGATAAAATGTTGCTCTGTCTGGGCAGAGGAAGCACAACCTGTCCTCTCTGGGTAGTCAGATCTGTCTGTAACGACCTGTCTCTATGGTCAAGTTGTGCTCACTAAGTGTACATAGTTAGGAGTTTTCTGTCGGTCAGGTAGTCTGCCACTGTACTGTCTGTTTAGGGCCAAAGTAAACCACTTTCTTTTTACCTTGTGGATTCTCTCTCATGCCCAGGTCACGCTGCTGTTCCCCCTCTTCCACGAGCACGCCTCTCCTCAGCAGGTGCAGGATGGAACTGTGGAACCTCTTCTCATTCTCCGGGATCTTAGCGATTACAACCGCAGGTTTTCTGGACAGCCCAGATCTGTAAGTTTAACATATATCACCATGTACTTAAAGGGAATAATAACAGCTACTATTATTAATTTCCCTTTTGAATAAACAGATAATATTACTAAATTGCATTTGATATCTTAACTTAAGATATCTGTGACCCAAACCCGGAAAAGTTAAAGATGAGATCTTAACCTAACTCATAATTATTTGATTTCCTTCGTCTTTGATATACAAACACTAATGGTAATAATGTTATGTCCACTAGTAAAACACATGTTTCTATCGTTGAACTAATCTGTATGCTGATGTTTAAACAACTTGACCACACATAGATCTGTGACCAGGCTGCTAGCTCACATGCTGACCACACAGATCTGTGACCGGGCTGCTAGCTCACATGCTGACCACACATAGATATGTGACCAGGCTGCTAGCTCACATGCTGACCACACATAGATATGTGATCAGGCTGCTAGCTCACATGCTGACCACACATAGATCTGTGACCAGGCTGCTAGCTCACATGCTGACCACATGCTGACTCACATGCTGACCACACATAGATATGTGACATAGATCTGTGACCAGGCTCAGGCTGACCACACATAGATCTCCAGGCATGCTGACCACACATAGATCTGTGACCGGGCTGCTAGCTCACATGCTGACCACACATAGATATGTGACCGGGCTGCTAGCTCACATGCTGACCACACATAGATCTGTGACCGGGCTGCTAGCTCACATGCTGACATGATCAGTGACCTGACCTGACCACACATAGATCTGTGACCAGGCTGCTGCTACACATAGATCTGTGACCGGATCTGCTGCTAGCTCACATGCTGACCACACATAGATCTGTGACCAGGCTGCTAGCTCACATGCTGACCACACATAGATCTGTGACCAGGCTGCTAGCTCACATGCTGACCACACATAGATCTGTGACCAGGCTGCTAGCTGACCAGATCTGTGACTCACATGCTGACCACACATAGATCTGTGACCAGGCTGCTAGCTCACATGCTGACCACACATAGATCTGTGACCAGGCTGCTAGCTCACATGCTGACCACACATAGATCTGTGACCGGGCTGCTAGCTCACATGCTGACCACACATAGATCTGTGACCGGGCTGCTAGCTCACATGCTGACCACACATAGATCTGTGACCGGGCTGCTAGCTCACATGCTGACCACACATAGATCTGTGACCAGGCTGCTAGCTCACATGCTCCTTCTCCTGACTCCTCCTCTGTGTGTCTCAGCTTGTGGACCGGTTGCGTGATGTTCCCACGTTGCTGCGTCACCTTTTCAGGGAGATGTTCTCCGTGGGGGGCCTTTTCTGGATGTTCCGCATACGCATCCTGCTGTGTCTGATTGGGGCCCTCGCTTACCTGGCCTCACCGCTGGACTTCATCCCTGAGGCTCTGTTTGGCCTCCTGGGGTTCATGGATGACTTCTTTGTCATACTTCTCCTCTTCATCTACATCTCCATCATGTATCGAGAGGTGGTGACTCAGAGACTGGCCGGATGATTCCAGAGACTGGCCGGATGATTCCAGAGACTGGCCGGATGATTCCACGCCGACAATTTAGTTCAATTTATTCTTTATCATCTGCTTGGCTGGAGGGACAGAGGAAGTGATTTTTGATGTCAGGACAAAATGACAAGTGTCTGACAATGACCTTTTAGGTTTCTAACCCTCTGTGAGGTCTGGGCTGTCTGTTGCTTTGGACTGGATTTCCACCACTAGAGGGGGACAGATCCTGGTTCGACTGGCATAATCACTATTAGTGAAAGAGGTTCTGTAGTTTTTAAAATGTTCAGATTAATGCCACAATGTCTTATTGTTTCATCTGTTGAAATGTGATCCTGTTTTATCCATTACTCAAACAATATTTTGAGCGATTGGCATACCAAGCAAGATTATATGCCGTTCTAATTTTATACACTGTCCTTTGTCTCTAAGCACAGCTGTGGCATCTAAAATGTGACATTTAAAGGTTGTAAAGTGTATAATGTGAAATGATAATGTTGTTAAGAACCCATAAACAACTTTTAATATGTATACTATGTCACCTTATACAGATATACTCTGCTTTCTTGAATGCACCAGCTGCACAATTCTGTCTACAACCATGCAATTGTCCGCAAGAAAAGAACATTTCAATGTGCCGACCGAAGTTGAATCCCTCATGTGAAATTGTAAATTTACCGAAATCTGTTTAATTACTCAACCTGTGTATTTTTAACTATATCCTGCTTACATACATACAGTCTACACTTTGACATGCTGTCATTTTTGTTTTTCTTTTCCTTTTATGCTCAACATTGTCTCTGCTTTATTTCTCACAGGTTGAAAGCCTAACTTGAAAAGAAGCATGATACATTGTACGCTGGTTCACATTATGCATTGATGTCAATGTTACAGTTCCAAACTAATAAATTGCATGCAGGGATAAAATTAATATCTATTAAGTTGATGGTTAATTTCCAGATAACGATGTATAGCTGAAGGCAAACTTCAGGTGAAGGGTTGGTAAATCCTGGCAGAGATATTAAATTTGTCTCCGGTCATTTGTCCTGGTGCTAGAATTGGTAACTTGAATGTTACATTTGGCCATCTTAAAAGGTCATGTCTAAAAGGGAGACCACTAATGTCTGTTTTTTGTTTTTGTCCATTTCAGCTAACCCTTTGCTCTTTTACTCCTGTAACCTAATTACCCTAAACTGCTACATAAATTATCCTTACATGCTCTGAAAGTAAATTATGACATTTGTAGTATCCAATCTACTCAGAACCATATCAAAGTTGTGGTACATGTGGGTTCTCCTTAAAATCTCAAAATGTCAGGTATTTGCACTACCTGTTGTTTTACAAATAAAAAAAACTATTGTAATGTTTTTTTAGTGAAGTGAACATTTTTGGGTTTTACCTGAAATTCCTTGCTTCTTCAATCAGGACCTTAATTGGTTTTCATGAAACTTGCATCTGGATTTTCTTGTTATTGTAATGTAAAATATAGCATGTTTTTGTTCTACCGGAAGAGAGCTAGACTAGCTAAATGTATCATTAATATACAGAACAGGGTGAACCTTGAACACAATTTCTATCATTGTGGAAGGCTTTCATCCCTAATGATGTAGTCACCTGGGCGGGACATCCAACTTCACTGGCTTACCAATATGTGTTTACTTTGTCAGTTGATAATGACCTATATGTGTTTACTCTGTGTCAGTTGATAATGGTAAGACGTGTGTGTGTGTGATCTTTAAGTGTGACAGCCCAAGTCTCCACATTTATATAAAGAACATACATTTCAGGGTTAGGATTAAGTTTCAGGTCCCCACAAGGGCAGAAAAACAAACATGTGTGTACTGAATATCTGCTGGCCCCGGCCACTCAGATCTCAAGGGCAGGGCGGATAACTGTCACAACCTATCCTCTTATGGTTTAATGTATTAGAGCTGTCTTTGATCGGCAGTGGACTTGTTCTTTGTGGCAGGCTGAATGGTTAAAGCAAGAAGAGTCAAAGCAAGTGTTTTTGTGTATTTACAACATTGTTAATTTTTACATGAATTTGTGTTGTTTTTTTACTTTCTTTTTAGTGTGCATTCATTAAAGAAACTGAAACGGGCTGTAGATTATATGGTTTTGTTATCGTGAGTGACCACCAGGAGGCAGTATTGTCCAGTTTACTATAAGAAGACATTGACACATGACCTTGATGTCTGAGAAAAGCTGGTGAGGGTTGGCCGATACAGGGTATAGTTTCCTTCACATGTTTCCTCTGAGATGTGGTTTCCTGGTGAGTATTTTTTGTAGTAACTAACTGATTCACACCCGACAAGAACCCTGAGTTAAAGCCGTAATAGTGGATGCATAGAATAAAACAAAAGACAGAATTTGGATGCACATCTTCAACATTGATTGTTTGCACCCTGTGCCCCTCACACCTGTGCCTCTCACACCTGTGCCTGTGCCCCTTACACCTGTGCCTCTCACACCTGTGCCTGTGACCCTCACACCTGTGCCTGTGACCCTCACACCTGTGCCTGTGACCCTCACACCTGTGCCTTTGACCCTCACACCTGTGCCTGTGACCCTCACACCTGTGCCTGTGACCCTCAAACCTGTGCCTGTGACCCTCACACCTGTGCCTGTGACCCTCACACCTGTGCCTGTGACCCTCACACCTGTGCCTTTGACCCTCACACCTGTGACCCTCACACCTGTGCCTGTGACCCTCACACCTGTGCCTGTGACCCTCACACCTGTGCCTGTGACCCTCACACCTGTACCATTGGCCCTCACACCTGTGCCATTGACCCTCACACCTGTGCCTGTGACCCTCACACCTGTGCCTGTGACCCTCACACCTGTGCCTGTGACCCTCACACCTGTGCCTGTGACCCTCACACCTGTGCCTGTGACCCTCAAACCTGTGCCTTTGACCCTCCTAATTAAATAATCCTCACACTTTTCTTTACACTGACATTTGTAGACACTCTAAAGCTATGCAGTTATTCATTTCCCAGCGTGAGCCTTGTTTCTGCTACCCCTTTCAGAGAATTCAAAACCATCGATCTACTTCCTTATTAAAATGAATACCGGAATATCACAAGTTTACAGCAGACAGAGAAACAGAGAGGAACAGTTTTAAAGACTATAAATAGTTATTCAGATATGAGCTGGTTGGATGTGAAACATAACAGGCATACTTTAGCCTGGTTGTGGCTCCACACACATTCCCATTAGTCATCATAAAGTATACAAAACATAGGCTACTCCTGTCCATTCCAATCAACCATGTTCCCTAAACTTCAAAGAGAATGCAACTTGGCATCATTCAGTAAGCTTTTATCACAGTTCTGCCTTGTTTTATGTTTTTATGGAAAACCGCCAAATGTGAAAGTTTGAGGAAACACATTTCATAGATGTAATCTTCGAATAAAGGATAAAATCTCTTTCATTTAGAGGAAACCAGATGTAGGCGGAGAGAAACATTAATTCTGCTCTTCATTTGACAGTTGTCTAAGTGAAAAGTATATTTTTGTCATTTAGAAGAAAAGACTAAAAATATATATAGCCGTTATTTAACCAGGTTAGTCATTTGAGAACCAATTCTAAATTTCAATGACGAACTGGACAAAACCAGAACACATCAGAACTCGCCAGAACTCACCAGAACTCACCAGAACACATCAGAACTCACCAGAA
Organism: Dallia pectoralis; assembly: GCA_029465975.1. NCBI lineage: Eukaryota > Metazoa > Chordata > Actinopteri > Esociformes > Umbridae > Dallia > Dallia pectoralis. The sequence continues at coordinate 22,113,760 of CM055736.1, forward strand.
CTCACCAGAACACATCAGAACACATCAGAACTCGCCAGAACACACCAGAACACATCAGAACACACCAGAACACATCAGAACTCGCCAGAACACACCAGAACACATCAGAACACACCAGAACACATCAGAACTCACACCACCGTTAGAGGGACAGATTTAAAGGTCTTTCTGCACGTTTTTAGAAAATGCAAAAAGCCATGGTGTAACTTTAATGAGCGCAAATATCTGTGGTAAACTAGTGCAAAATACAGCCACACATGTGAGTGCATATAAATATGTATATAATATTAATATTGCAGTGACCGTATCAACATTATGTATTAGGTCACCTGTAGGACATAACTTCGTCTCATACTTTTGTATGTAACACTTCGTTATTACACAGGGTGGAGAATATGTGTTTAGTGTAACCCACACAAGGTTACGGAAATGCAAATCCTCCAATCCACCAGGGGGTGGTGGTGCGCACACTACCGGGTGTTACTAGAAATGATATAACTTTCTTCCGGTAAAAAGCACATTGCCGACTGCCTCGTGGACTAGTGTAGAAATATCCTCGTAGGGATAACAATTTGAATACATATCTAGTCCAACATATATATATATATTTGTTAGAAAGCTGTGAAAGGAGAAAAAGCACACAACGTTGCAAGCTCCTAAAAGATACCTCCGATTGGTTTTTGAGAAGGACAGAACATCAGAATCTGACCCTGGCGGTCAGTGGCGAGCTAACCCAAGTGAGCGAATGGACCAAGAGCCTGGTGTGGCCAGCCGTGGTGTCTTGGGAAACAACATCCTGAACTTCATCCATTCATACAGCTAAGAACACACATAAATCTACCCGGGTAGTCAATTGAATACACACACATTGAAGAACACACACACAACCACCAAACCTTTCATGGACTCTTTTGTTTATTTTGGGTTCAGTGCGAATGTGCACTCAAAAAGATGGTTTAGATAGGTAGGGATTGTAATTGATTGTAATTGTTTTGTGTAATACATTTTTTGAACTTTGCCTGGTTGTGGTGTCTGTTTCTGCTGACATTTTATTATTCTAGGCTCCATAGTCGTATCTAGATTTCTGATAATAGCCCAATTCGATACATACCTAATCAAATTAGTCGTCTGATAAATGTAACAAACCGTTAGAGGGTTACATTAGCTATTGTTTTATGTCGTTTAACTGTTTCCATAGTCATCATTTACCTGCTTTCTCGTGTCCATTTCTATGTTAGCAGCACATTCAGGTAAAGTCGTCACTCCGACAGCATTCTCAATTAAACTTCAGCAAACTGCACCTTAAGTGATAGGTCGTCGTACATTCATATATGGGGGACATTTTGTATTATTGTTAATTTTCGCTATATAATTAACGGCTCTGCGTTAATCTGACGGGCTTCAGATGCAGATTCGGTCGCTCCAGACGCACACGTCCAATTCATTAATTAGGAGGAGGTGTTTCCACTGCTCATTCTGGACAGGGACCCAGGTGAATAATGTCTTGTTGTCAAAGGTGAGTGGTATTTTACCGAGTCTAACCGGTTATAATAGGTTTGAGGTAAACCCACTCTCTTCAGGTTATCGGTTATAGGTTTGAGGTAAACCCACTCTCTTCAGGTTATCGGTTATATACAATAGGTTTGAGGTAAACCCACTCTCTTCAGGTTATCGGTTATATACAATAGGTTTGAGGTAAACCCACTCTCTTCAGGTTATCGGTTATATACAATAGGTTTGAGGTAAACCCACTCTCTTCAGGTTATCGGTTATAGGTTTGAGGTAAACCCACTCTCTTCAGGTTATCGGTTATATACAATAGGTTTGAGGTAAACCCACTCTCTTCAGGTTATCGGTTAGGTTTGATAAACCCACTCTCTTCAGGTTATCGGTTATATACAATAGGTTTGAGGTAAACCCACTCTCTTCAGGTTATCGGTTATAGGTTTGAGGTAAACCCACTCTCTTCAGGTTATCGGTTATATACAATAGGTTTGAGGTAAACCCACCCTCTTCAGGTTATCGGTTATATACAATAGGTTTGAGGTAAACCCACTCTCTTCAGGTTATCGGTTATAGGTTTGAGGTAAACCCACTCTCTTCAGGTTATCGGTTATATACAATAGGTTTGAGGTAAACCCACTCTCTTCAGGTTATCGGTTATATACAATAGGTTTGAGGTAAACCCACTCTCTTCAGGTTATCGGTTATATACAATAGGTTTGAGGTAAACCCACCCTCTTCAGGTTATCGGTTATATACAATAGGTTTGAGGTAAACCCACTCTCTTCAGGTTATCGGTTATATACAATAGGTTTGAGGTAAACCCACCCTCTTCAGGTTATCGGTTATAGGTTTGAGGTAAACCCACCCTCTTCAGGTTATCGGTTATATACAATAGGTTTGAGGTAAACCCACTCTCTTCAGGTTATCGGTTATATACAATAGGTTTAAGGTAAACCCACTCTCTTCAGGTTATCGGTTATATACAATAGGTTTGAGGTAAACCCACTCTCTTCAGGTTATCGGTTATAGGTTTGAGGTAAACCCACTCTCTTCAGGTTATCGGTTATAGGTTTGAGGTAAACCCACTCTCTTCAGGTTATCGGTTATATACAATAGGTTTGAGGTAAACCCACTCTCTTCAGGTTATCGGTTATATACAATAGGTTTGAGGTAAACCCACCCTCTTCAGGTTATCGGTTATATACAATAGGTTTGATCTCTTCAGGTTATCGGTTATATACAATAGGTTTGAGGTAAACCCACTCTCTTCAGGTTATCGGTTATATACAATAGGTTTGAGGTAAACCCACCCTCTTCAGGTTATCGGTTATAGGTTTGAGGTAAACCCACCCTCTTCAGGTTATCGGTTATATACAATAGGTTTGAGGTAAACCCACTCTCTTCAGGTTATCGGTTATATACAATAGGTTTAAGGTAAACCCACTCTCTTCAGGTTATCGGTTATATACAATAGGTTTGAGGTAAACCCACTCTCTTCAGGTTATCGGTTATAGGTTTGAGGTAAACCCACTCTCTTCAGGTTATCGGTTATATACAATAGGTTTGAGGTAAACCCACTCTCTTCAGGTTATCGGTTATATACAATAGGTTTGAGGTAAACCCACTCTCTTCAGGTTATCGGTTATATACAGGTTATCGGTTATATACAATAGGTTTGAGGTAAACCCACTCTCTTCAGGTTATCGGTTATAGGTTTGAGGTAAACCCACCCTCTTCAGGTTATCGGTTATATACAATAGGTTTGAGGTAAACCCACTCTCTTCAGGTTATCGGTTATATACAATAGGTTTGAGGTAAACCCACTCTCTTCAGGTTATCGGTTATAGGTTTGAGGTAAACCCACTCTCTTCAGGTTATCGGTTATATACAATAGGTTTGAGGTAAACCCACCCTCTTCAGGTTATCGGTTATATACAATAGGTTTGAGGTAAACCCACCCTCTTCAGGTTATCGGTTATATACAATAGGTTTGAGGTAAACCCACCCTCTTCAGGTTATCGGTTATATACAATAGGTTTGAGGTAAACCCACTCTCTTCAGGTTATCGGTTATATACAATAGGTTTGAGGTAAACCCACTCTCTTCAGGTTATCGGTTATATACAATAGGTTTGAGGTAAACCCACTCTCTTCAGGTTATCGGTTATATACAATAGGTTTGAGGTAAACCCACCCTCTTCAGGTTATCGGTTATATACAATAGGTTTGAGGTAAACCCACTCTTTTCAGGTTATCGGTTATAGGTTTGAGGTAAAACCACTCTCTTCAGGTTATCGGTTATATACAATAGGTTTGAGGTAAACCCACTCTCTTCAGGTTATCGATTATATACAATAGGTTTGAGGTAAACCCACTCTTTTCAGGTTATCGGTTATAGGTTTGAGGTAAAACCACTCTCTTCAGGTTATCGGTTATATACAATATGTTTGAGGTAAACTCACCCTCTTCAGGTTAACATAATTGACTTGCTAAAATACATCAGATTGAGAATACAGTAGACTACATAATTACATGTCCAGTCCTATGTGTATTGTTGTACAACATTAAACTAGTATGAAGACGTGGGCGCCAAATTATTACACGCAACTTTGTTAACCATCTCAAATGGTTTAATGTCAGTGATTGAGGAATCATTTTATTCATGACAAGGCCTGGTCCGTTGCCAAACTATGTCCTCATGTTCCTGCACAGGTTCCCATCTGGCCTCAAGGCTGTGGGCTGGAGCCAGGATTTGGACTGGAAATCTGATGTCACTTGTTCATCTTATATGGAGGAAAATACTGTGTGTAGCTGCCGACATATGCTTCCAGGTATTTCTGGGTGTTGAGTGCTAAGTTGTCTGTCAGTTTCTGTTCTGCTGTATCACAATGTTTATGACTGTAAAACAAGGAAAATGATGTAAAGTGAGGACTATATCTGGTCTACCTGTCATGGGGTTAAGGTTAGGCTTAGGATTCGGGATGTAGTTAAGTTTAGGCATTAACAGGTCATGTTTAGGAGTCAGGAGTTAGGTAAAGTTTAGTCATTAACAGGTCATGTTTAGGAGTCAGGGGTTTGGTGAAGTTTAGGCATTAACAGGTCATGTTTAGGAGTCAGGAGTTAGGTAAAGTTTAGTCATTAACAGGTCATGTTTAGGAGTCAGGGGTTTGGTGAAGTTTAGGCATTAACAGGTCATGTTTAGGAATCAGGGGTTAGGTGAAGTTTAGGCATTAACAGGTCATGTTTAGGAGTCAGGGGTTTGGTGAAGTTTAGGCATTAACAGGTCATGTTTAGGAGTCAGGGGGTGAAGGCATTAATATTAGGTTATTGATAGTAAGGTTAGGGTTCGTGTATGAACCACCCACCCATATATCCATAATCCATCCGCTGGACCTGTTTAAAAATAGTCCACAGCAAAGGTGATCTGAAGCAATTTGGGTCTCAGGTCTGGCTGGACGGTCCATTTGGGTCTCAGGTCTGGCTGGACGGTCCATTTGGGTCTCAGGTCTGGCTGGACGGTCCATTTGGGTCTCAGGTCTGGCTGGACGGTCCATTTGGGTCTCAGGTCTGGCTGGACGGTCCATTTGGGTCTCAGGTCTGGCTGGATCCATTTGGGTCTCAGGTCTGGCTGGACGGTCCATTTGGGTCTCAGGTCTGGCTGGAGGTCTGGCTGGACGGTCCATTTGGGTCTCAGGTCTGGCTGGACGGTCCATTTGGGTCTCAGGTCTGGCTGGACGGTCCATTTGGGTCTCAGGTCTGGCTGGACGGTCCATTTGGGTCTCAGGTCTGGCTGGACGGTCCATTTGGGTCTCAGGTCTGGCTGGACGGTCCATTTGGGTCTCAGGTCTGGCTGGACGGTCCATTTGGGTCTCAGGTCTGGCTGGACGGTCCATTTGGGTCTCAGGTCTGGCTGGACGGTCCATTTGGGTCACAAGGACATTTGGGTCACAAGGACTTATTATTATTATTATGATCTATAATCTGAAATAAAGGTCACACCCACAGCCATCAAGAATTCAAATGCATTTCAGGAAGAGTGCACACACACACACGGGGTGACGTTATGTCAAACCACACACAGCTGTTTCACAACTGCCAGGCAGCACATGAGTAAGACCAAGGAGGTGTGTGGTGCATTATGGGTAATGAGGATCACATGCAAGCCAGTCATGTAATGTGTCCGAGGTGTCAACGCGGAGCGAGCTGCTGGCCACATGATTCGTGTCCCCAATGACACCATGTTTTCTCTTTAGTGCCCTTTCTTTTTGCCCAGGGCAGATTGTAGGGAACCGAGTGGTATTTGGAAGCCATCTGTGGGGATATATCAGAATGTGGAGCTCACTTCTCCAGGCAGACGTCCCAGTGTCCACAAGGCTGACTGATAATGACATCCTCAACCCTGGTGACGTGTCCCTTACCGATGCCTGGGATGTGTTACATTTGATCCTGTATCTGTCATATAGCTCGCCATAGATCTAGTAGATGTGGATAGGATTGCAGAAGATCTGTACTGTTGTTGATTCCTCACAGATCTAGTATAATATAGATCTCCATATCTGTATAACAACACTATATTGTGGTCCTGACTGCGCGTTTCTACGACCTCTGACGTTATTTCAGATATTCAGATGTGTTCACTGTTTTACCAAATTATATTACAGCTAAATGACCATGTAAATTGTCATTAAATGTTTTGAACAAAGGGGATTTTGACTAGCTGTTATCCAATGCTTTGTTTCTGACAAACACAGGGTGCTTTCCTGTTTTACACATGGTGTTCAAATTGGTTGTTATTGACGACGACCCTGTCACATTTGGGGTCAGGTGCTCCAGTGTTGTGTGTGTGTGTGTGTGTGTGTGTGTGTGTTAATGATGTCTTCTCACAGACTGGGTCTGCTCTCCCAGTTCAACACATGTTACTGTTTTTTTTCATCTGCATTTCCTTAGATCCAGGATGTCCTGATGCAGTCACCTTGTCAACTGACACCGAGCAGACACCTGTCATATAAAGTGTAGGTCCTTGGTTGTTAACCAAAAATATGGCCTGTGGAAAACAGACTGTATAAGGAATGTCTGAAAAAGTGGATGCATCTGTTTGCTCTCTGATGGCAGTAAAAGTAGTGCTAGTTGTTTGTGGTCTTCATCTGAACAGACGTGGCCCCCCACGGAGGTCCTGCTGGACTGCATCAGTACTTCTGCCCATCATTCGTTGCTTCTAGTACTTTCTTCTGTGTCTCTCTGAATGTTGACCTGACATGGAAACCCTCTCCATCCTAATATCTCTCATTTGGCCAAACTTGCTCCTTTGACAGATGACAAATTAATTTCCCCTCTCTCCCTGGGTGATTCATTTGGAAGTTTCATTCTCTTCTTTTGGTAGGATCATCTGCCATAAGAGAATGTTCTAAATATAAGATTTCTCCAAAATTAAATTACAGCTGAATGAGGTCATTTTGCTCCTGAGGAAACAAACATTCTTCTCCAGAACACACTTATACCTTGTGTTTTTTATTTTCCTTCTCTGTGGGGAAAGACACAGCCTTAAAATGTAACTCTCCTGAAGCCTTGATCAGTCGTTTTATTCCACAACAACAATGGATTTGCAAGGGAAACGCTTCTTCTGTTCGAAAGAAAGTAGTAATCATAAATGCCGTTTACCTCATGAAATTTTGATCATACCCAACTGGAGGAATAAATGGTTAAGTTAATGTATGTGTCCAATAATTAGAAATGGCTGGAATGTTTAAAGCAGTTATATGCATCAGAAGATAAAGTCTGTGTAGAATGATCTTTGTGTTGGACAAGGCTTTATTCAAACAATCTGCTCTGAAATGACACCCTAATCTCTATGTAGAGAGTGGTCAAACGTAGTGCACTAGGTAATGGGGTGTAGTTGGGGAGGCTTCTGTTGTCATTATGTCTTTGTGGCTTGGTTTTAATTCATAGCAGTCCCACGGTCTGTGACTTCATCTCCTTAGAAACAGCTAGATCAACGTGAAGTGTTATCTTATCAAATGCTGAGGTAGATTGATCAAAGCCATGTGACTTAAACTAGCCGACTGATGGATTGGGTGGAGGGTGGATTAGCTCATCAATGTCCCAAACCAATAGAACCCAATCCATTGTTAATTTGGGCCTTTAGCAAGGTTCTCCCTGAGAATACTATCATCAACGTCTTTTCACAGGAAGACGCCTTGTGCTTGTAGACTTGACAACTCAATGACAGAATCGGCCTTGCATTTTGCCTGGCGTTCAATCTGCTTTCCTGACTTCTCACAAATTTCTAAAATAAGTGCTGAACTTTTTTGTGGCTCTCGGTTGCCTGAGGTGATTCAGAGTTTAGCCGGGGAATGAGGAGGGAAATGGGGATTTTACTAAAGACTAGTCCTAATCCTGCCAATTGGCATGGCTCATTGGAGGTCTCCCCCCGGCTTTAACCCGGACTGAGGTCCTGACAGGCGGTCCTCCTCCTGCTTTGGGCAGTTGTCTTTGTCTGAAGGCAGCGTAGCCTCAAGTGTTTCTCTTTCTCTCGGACCATCCGCCCAGAGCAATGATGGCCATGAAGAAATGTCTTCATTAATAAAGCCGAAAACCCCAGACTGGAACTCCAGCGCTGAACTGGTCACATCCCAGATTTAGAGAGTCAGCTAGCAGCCCGGCAGGCCAGATGTTTCAGATAGAAACAGTCAGCAAGCAGCCTGGGCAGGCCAGATGTTTCAGCTAGTTTGTTGTAAATGTTCTGCTTGTGATCTGGGTTCAGTGACATGAAATGGTCCAAATAACCTTTAACCTCTAAGTAAATGTACACATACTCAGAATGTAATTTGTTTTAAAGCTGGTCCATGATACAGTCAGATGTTTATTACTGAAGCGCAGAGAGAACTCCATGGGACTGGAAATGCATGCAAATGTAGGGAATTATATGGATTTATCTAGACTGGCATGACGGGATGGAAATACGACGACAGCAGTCTAGCTTGTTGCCCAGGTTGAAATGTTCACAATGATGTCAGCAGCTTTTAGTTCTGCAGAATTTCAGATGGGCAGCGGAAGTGGGCGGGCCAGAGTATTGGGTTTCACCGGTCTTTAGAAGTGGATTGGTGCTCCCAACCTTTCTGACTGTCTGGCGTGACAGTGATCCTAAAATCCAGTGTAGGCAGCTAAGAGGAAGAGTTTTTATTTTCCATGTATTTGACAGTGTTCAAAAATGTTTTGGGGTAAGAACCACAGGCTGTAAATTGTTTAAAGTCCTGACTTTGTTTTCCTGACTGAGTAAAGTGTATTTTGTTTTGTTTTCCAGAGTAGTTTCCAGTCAAGGACTGGTGGAGGCTGTCTGTTTGCAAAGGTAGTGACTTGCGACTTCTTCGTTACATGGGGATCCAAGTTCTTTATGCTTTCAATGGATTTGTTTTTACAAACGGGGGTTTAATTTCTATGGAAAAACACACATGCATTTATTTATTTATCGAAATCTGGTAACCGAAGTGGTACCTAATCAAACCTAACCGTTTATTCCCAAAATTATCCCAGCCTTAATAACCTAACCCTAAAACTGACCGGTAATACCTACACCCTAAAACTGACCGGTAATACCTTCACCCTAAAACTGACCGGTAATACCTTCACCCTAAAACTGACCGGTAATGTGTACACCTTAAAACTGATCGGTAATGTGTACACCTTAAAACTGACCGGTAATGCCTACACCCTAAAACTGACCGGTAATGCGTACACCTTAAAACTGATCGGTAATGTGTACACCTTAAAACTGACCGATAATGTGTACACCTTAAAACTGACCGGTAATGTGTACACCTTAAAACTGACCGGTAATGTCTACACTTTAAAACTGACCGGTAATGTCTACACCTTAAAACTGACCGGTAATGTCTACACTTTAAAACTGACCGGTAATGTCTACACCTTAAAACTGACCGGTAATGTCTACACCCTAAAACTGACCGGTAATGTCTACACCTTAAAACTGACCGGTAATGTCTACACCACTTAAACTGACCGGTAATGTCTACACCTTAAAACTGACCAGTAATGTCTACACCTTAAAACTGACCGGTAATGTGTACACCTTAAAACTGACCGGTAATGTCTACACCTTAAAACTGACCGGTAATGTCTACACCTTAAAACTGACCGGTAATGTCTACACCTTAAAACTGACCGGTAATGTGTACACCTTAAAACTGATCGGTAATGTGTACACCTTAAAACTGATCGGTAATGTGTACACCTTAAAACTGATCGGTAATGTGTACACCTTAAAACTGATCGGTAATGTGTACACCTTAAAACTGATCGGTAATGTCTACACCCAATCGTCAAGTGTCCCCATTAGTAAAATGTTTCTGTCTGTAACAACACTTGTTGTCCCTTTTATTCAGACACACACACACACACACACACACACACACACACAGTACAAACATGATTATAAGGTGTTACATGGGAATGATATGCTTGTCTCGCAATTGGTTACGACAATTTACAGTAGATCAGTGTGTGGACAAAAGCTCTGGTTTTTGTTCCTCTGGTAGTGTTCAGTCGGTAAACAACATTAGCATAATGAATAAAGAGATAGAATAAGTAATGGAAGTGTAACGTGCTGCAGCGTTCTGTCATCTCCAATTATTCCTGTAGAAACATCTCATTCTTTCAGATGCTACAGAATGCTAATTAATCACACCTTTTATTTTTTTATTTGTGTCCATCAATGAACATTTATTTATTGCGTTGGATGCATGTCGCTTCTGAATAATTACCCCGTATTCTATGAATATATAAATGCACATCTGATGGACAATAATTGGTGGATGGATATTCCTCAGCTGAATATTAACTCATATCTATATTCTGTATGTAATGTCATTGATGAGAGTGTGTATGTTTACCATTACATTATCACTAGATTACCGTTACATTATCACTACCTTACCATTACATTATCACTACATTACCGTTACATTATCACTAGATTACCGTTACATTATCACTAGATTACCGTTACATTATCACTAGATTACCGTTACATTATCACTACATTACCGTTACATTATCACTACATTATCGTTACATTATCATTACATTACTGTTACATTATCACTACATTACCGTTGCATCATCACTACATTACCGTTATATTATCACTAGATTAGCGGTACATTATCACTACATTACCATTACATTATCACTAGATTACCATTACATTATCACTAGATTATCGTTACATTATCATTACATTACTGTTACATTATCACTACATTACCGTTACAGCATCACTACATTATCGTTACATCATCACTACATTACCGGTACATTATCATTACATTACGATACATTATCACTACATTACTGTTACATTATCACTACATTACCGTTACATTACCGTTACATTATCACGACATTACCGTTACATCATCACTACATTACCGTTATATTATCATTACGATACATTATCACTACATTACCGTTACATTATTACTACATTACCAATACATTATCACTACCTTACCGTTACAGAGTTGTCCGAGCATTAGACTCAATGTACAGACGGTTTTAAATAGGCCCTGACTTGATCATGTCTGCGTAATGAGCCGTGATTCTCCCTGCTCCTGGGCCTCCCCGTTCCAGGACCTCCCCGCTCCAGGATCTCCCCCTCTGCCTAAGTTAAATTTTGCATGAGAATTCATTTTCCACAGAAGTGGTTCTCATGGTGATTAAATCATGGCTTTATACAGCGGTTAGGGGGTCAATTGCTTATTGACTGGAAAGACATGCAGTCCGCCTCCTCATGTAACGGTCTAATGAAGCAAACGGGAGTTCCACTGCATCGCTTTCATCCTTCTCCATGTTGTGCTGCTCCTCTCAGGGCCTCCTCACAGGGCCTCCTCACAGGGCCTCCTCTCAGGGCCTCCTCTCAGGGCCTCCTCTCAGGGCCTCCTCTCAGGGCCTCCTCAGGGCCTCCTCACCGGGCCTCCTCACCGGGCCTCCTCACAGGGCCTCCTCTCAGGGCCTCCTCTCAGGGCCTCCTCTCAGGGCCTCCTCTCAGGGCCTCCTCACAGGGCCTCCTTACAGGGCCTCCTCTCTGGTCCTCCTCACAGGGCCTCCTCTCAGGGCCTCCTCTCAGGGCCTCCTCACAGGGCCTCCTCACAGGGCCTCCTCACAGGGCCTCCTCTCAGGGCCTCCTCACAGGGCCTCCTCACAGGGCCTCCTCACAGGGCCTCCTCTCTGGTCCTCCTCACAGGGCCTCCTCACAGGGCCTCCTCACAGGGCCTCCTCACAGGGCCTCCTCACAGGGCCTCCTCACAGGGCCTCCTCACAGGGCCTCCTCTCAGGGCCTCCTCTCTGGTCCTCCTCTCAGGGCCTCCTCTCAGGGCCTCCTCTCAGGGCCTCCTCTCAGGGCCTCCTCTCAGGGCCTCCTCTCAGGGCCTCCTCTCAGGGCCTCCTCTCAGGGCCTCCTCTCTGGTCCTCCTCTCAGGGCCTCCTCTCAGGGCCTCCTCACAGGGCCTCCTCACAGGGCCTCCTCAGCAAGTTGTATCTAATCCAATATGAGTTATTTCTGGTGATTGTGATGGTCTCCTCAAACCATATTTCTCTTCACCAAGAAGGATTTGGATTAGATGGGTTCTGGTTCTGATTGGTATGTGCTCATTGTATTCCATCCAGTTAAAACATTACTGCACCCAGGACTGTGGTCCTCCCTTCTCCTTCCTGTTCCTCAGTGGGAGTCTGAAGGAGGTGCAGCTCCGGTCATCACCATGCTTCTCTGACGCAGACGTTCCAGTGACAACGTCCAAACCACCTTCTGTGATTGGTGGACTGGTGGAGCAGCTTGCTGAACGGATCAGCGTGTGGGAGACTGACTAATCTCCAGGTGGGCAGAAAAAGGGGAGAGAGGGAGAAGAGAGAGAGAGGTTGATGAGGGAAAGAGAGGCACTGAATCATCACTGGGACTGCCAGTTTGGTGCCAAACTTCCTTCCAGCCCGACTGAATTTCTTACCACTCCACTCTGGAGCTCAGGAGAGAGAGGGAGAAAGCAGGAGGGAGAGGGAGAAAGCGAAAGCAGGAGGGAGAGGGAGAAAGCAGGAGGGAGAGGGAGAAAGCAGGGGGGAGAGAGGGAGAAAGCAGGGGGAGAGAGGGAGAAAGCAGGGGGAGAGAGGGAGAAAGCAGGGGGAGAGAGGGAGAAGGCAGGGGGAGAGGGGAGAAAGCAGGAGGGAGAGAGGGAGAAAGCAGGGGGGAGAGAGGGAGAAGGCAGGGGGAGAGAGGGAGAAAGCAGGAGGGAGAGAGGGAGAAAGCAGGGGGGAGAGAGGGAGAAAGCAGGGGGGAGAGAGGGAGAAAGCAGGGGGAGAGAGGGAGAAAGCAGGAGGGAGAGAGGGAGAAAGCAGGAGGGAGAGAGGGAGAAAGCAGGGGGAGAGGGAGAAAGCAGGAGGGAGAGGGAGAAAGCAGGGGGAGAGAGGGGGAAAGCAGGAGGGAGAGGGAGAAAGCAGGGGGGAGAGAGGGAGAAAGCAGGGGGGAGAGGGAGAAAGCAGGAGGGGAGAGAGGGAGAAAGCAGGGGGGAGAGGGAGAAAGCAGGGGGGAGAGAGGGAGAAAGCAGGGGGGAGAGAGGGAGAAAGCAGGAGGGAGAGGGAGAAAGCAGGGGGAGAGGGAGAAAGCAGGGGGAGAGGGAGAAAGCAGGGGGAGAGGGGGAAAGCAGGGGGGAGAGGGGGAAAGCAGGGGGGAGAGGGAGAAAGCAGGGGGGAGAGAGGGAGAAAGCAGGGGGGAGAGAGGGAGAAAGCAGGGGGGAGAGAGGGAGAAAGCAGGGGGGAGAGAGGGAGAAAGCAGGGGGAGAGAGGGAGAAAGCATGAGGGAGAAAACAAGTTGTGGAGGCAGACATATATACGTCAACATCCTATTTAATCTTCTCAGAAGTCATTATGGTTATGGTGTGATGTTTACGGTTATGGTGTGATGTTTACGGTTATGGTGTGATGTTTACGGTTATGGTGTGATGTTTATTATGGTGTGATGTTTACGGTTATGGTGTGATGTTTACGGTTATGGTGTGATGTTTACGGTTATGGTGTGATGTTTACGGTTATGGTGTGATGTTTATGGTTATGGTGTGATGTTTACGGTTATGGTGTGATGTTTACGGTTATGGTGTGATGTTTATGGTTATGGTGTGATGTTTACGGTTATGGTGTGATGTTTATGGTTATGGTGTGATGTTTACGGTTATGGTGTGATGTTTACGGTTATGGTGTGATGTTTACGGTTATGGTGTGATGTTTACGGTTATGGTGTGATGTTTACGGTTATGGTGTGATGTTTATGGTTATGGTGTGATGTTTATCGTTTCGGTGTAATGTAATGTGTGTCGTTTAAATTATCTCTGTCCAGATGTGAGGGAATCTGTACCCACTTGGTGACATCACAAGTTGTATTGTCTAAGGTTCTCACAGTCTAGAACGTAACACTAGAGTCTGGATGAGTCCTCATCTAATATCTCACCCCTGGTCAGGGCATTGGGGCAGTTACATGAGTACCCTAATTAACCACAGTAAACCACATGTCTGTAACCTTTGGCTTGTTCCCCTGGCAGTAACTATTTCATGGTTGTTTCATTGACGAGTCATTTGGAAAGCTCACCCGGTAGAACGGTCCTTGTCCGTGTGTAGTGGTCGGTACAGGCATGTCAGTGGGAGAACATGACCATCTCTCTGGATCCAGAGGACACATGGCTTTTGAGCCAGTCTAGGGATGTTATAGAAACACTTGAACCATCTTCATCTGATAACAGTATATACATAGACCTCCCACACACCATTCTGTCTTCACTGGTCTGATAACAGTATATACATAGACCTCCCACACACCATTCTGTCTTCACTGGTCTGATAACAGTATATACATAGACCTCCCACACACCATTCTGTCTTCACTGGTCTGATAACAGTATATACATAGACCTCCCACACACCATTCTGTCTTCACTGGTCTGATAACAGTATATACATAGACCTCCCACACACCATTCTGTCTTCACTGGTCTGATAACAGTATATACATAGACCTCCCACACACCATTCTGTCTTCACTGGTCTGGTAACAGTATATACATAGACCTCCACACACCATTCTGTCTTCACTGGTCTGATAACAGTATATACATAGACCTCCCACACACCATTCTGTCTTCACTGGTCTGATAACAGTATATACATAGACCTCCACACACCATTCTGTCTTCACTGGTCTGATAACAGTATATACATAGACCTCCACACACCATTCTGTCTTCACTGGTCTGATAACAGTATATACATAGACCTCCCACACACCATTCTGTCTTCACTGGTCTGATAACAGTATATACATAGACCTCCCACACACCATTCTGTCTTCACTGGTCTGATAACAGTATATACACACCATTCTGTCTTCACTGGTCTGATAACAGTATATACATAGACCTCCCACACACCATTCTGTCTTCACTGGTCTGATAACAGTATATACATAGACCTCCCACACACCATTCTGTCTTCACTGGTCTGATAACAGTATATACATAGACCTCCCACACACCATTCTGTCTTCACTGGTCTGATAACAGTATATACATAGACCTCCCACACACCATTCTGTCTTCACTGGTCTGATAACAGTATATACATAGACCTCCCACACACCATTCTACTCTCATACATCCTCTTTCAATTACACGCATCCTCTTTCAGAACCCACATACACATTTATGCACACACACACTGGCACACACACACACCGGCACGCACGCACACACACACACACACACACACACAGACACGCAGCCCCCCTCAGAGTAGCCTGTCCCTTTTCAGTTCTTCCTGTGCGTTCCATATTTTTGCCCGTCCTAGTTGGTTTTGGGGGTATCACCTTGTGGTTTTGGGCTAGTGGACTGACATTCCTGTGTATAGAACCCTCTGTAAATGGCCCACCAACAAATCTTGGTTCCTGACTGGAGCTGTGATATGTCACAACTCTTTTTTTCTACAGAGATCTCCTTTATTTTATATAAGAGCTTGTCATTCAATGTAGGAGAAATGTATTGTTTTTCAGGTTCAAAAAGTATTTTCTCTTCTGCTTGTTTCTTGTCAGAAAGTAAACTTAACACATTTATTAGGCCAAGTTCCTGACACCGAGGAAACAAACTAAACAAACTATCATTAACATTACAACAACTTAAAGCTAGAGACAGCAGGCTGAAATGGTGGCAATGTGAAGTTGGAAACATTTCAAAATATGCAGCATCCGATTCGCCATGGAGACGGCAGACGCTACCGGGCATCGCGATGAAATGAGATTAAATGTGACATTTATCTGTCTTTTGGTTCTTTGAAACGCTGCCAATTTTATACTGTCACAAAATATGATAATATTTGACAGCCTGAAAGGTAAAATCTAACATCAAGTTCATTCGAGTTTGATTGCCAGTGTATTAGAAAAGTGTTTTGATCATTTTAAGCTTGTACCGTATACAGTCAATCAATCAATCAAATTTATTTATAAAGCCCTTTTTACAACAAAAGTTGTCACAAAGTGCTTTTACAATCACCAGCCTGAATCCGACAGAGCAAACATCAACAAGTTGAACAAGTTGATACACGACGGCTAGGAAAAACTCCCTGAAAGTCAGATTTAGGAAGAAACCTAGAGAGGAACCAGGCTCTGAGGGATCATCAGTCCTCTTCTGGCTGGGCTGGGTCAGTTTATGACAATACAACAAGCGAGGTGTGAAAAACTGAGAAACAAAATAGTCCGGGATGTCCGGGAGGGATGTTGGATTTGATAGGCTTGGAGGAAGAAGCTCCGGTTGCATCAGCTGTTCCGTCAGCCGCACAGTCAGGGGCCCCAGGGAGGATCCAGCATATGCTCCAAGCTGGAGCGGTCCCCCTGACAGAAGTGGACACAAACACAGGGAAAGGTTGGACACTAGTTCCCGGCACAATAGTATACCGAACATAATACTTTAAAAGGAGACAGGGGGGTTAGTGAGACAATGGCCATGAACGGGTAAACCCAGGACAAGTCCAGACAGATGTTAGTAGAGACAGGACACAGGAAAGGTTAGACACCCTGGTTCCCTACGTCCCCGGCACCATAATATAGCAGCATAGATCTTAGAATGAGACAGGGGGGTCCAGTGAAGCTGGGGCCCTGAACAGGGTAAACCCCGAAACAGGGCCCAATAGGCCGGAAAACACCCACCCACTATGCCGAGCATCAACCCAGGGACGCCAATCGACCATGACCACTCGGGCAGGTTTAGTTTTTGCTCACAAAGTTACTCGAGCTGGTGGAACAAACAAGAGCTATAGCGAGCCAGTGACATCCACACTCCAAGGAGCATATGGGAGGTTTAGTTTTTGCTCACAAAGCTACTCGAATTGAGGCTGCAACAGAGCACTATAGCGACCCAGTGACTCCTCCCCACAGTTAACTGGGATAATCAGAGTTTAATTCACCAGCTACTCGGATTGAGCGAACAAAGGAGAGCTATAGCGAACCAGTGACTCCTCCCCACAGTTAACTGGGATAATCAGAGTTTGTTCACTAGCTACTCGGATTGAGCGAACAAAGGAGAGCTATAGCGAGCCAGTGACTCCACCCCCCAGGCAGCAGCCTGGAGGTATCGTTTTGCTCAAAAAGCTACTCGAGAGGCAACAACAGGGAACCATAGCGAGCCAGTGACTCCACCCCCAGGCAGCAATCGAGAGGACACCCCAGGGGAGATGTGAACCAGCAAGGCAAAGACAGCAGGGCAGAATGAGATCCGAGCCTTCTGTTCAACCTTCGTTGGGCCAACTCAACCATAGACCTTCCTGAAAAGATATGTTTTTAATTGTGATTTAAAGGTTTGAACAGAATCTACATTTCTAACCCAGATTGGCAACTCATTCCATAATATAGGAGCTCTATAGGAGAAGGCTCTACCTCCAGCTGTTTGTTTAGAAATTTTAGGTACAATTAGGAGACCAGCATCCTTTGATCTAAGGTTACGCGTGGGTATGTATGGCTGGACTAATTCAGCGAGGTAGGTGGGAGCAAGTTGATGTAAAGCTTTATATGTTAACAGTAGTACTTTAAAGTCTGCCCTAGCCTTAACAGGCAGCCAATGTAAAGAGGCTAAAACTGGGGTAATATGGTCAAACTTCTTAGTTCTAGTTAAGATTCTAGCAGCCGTATTAAGTACTAATTGAAGTTTGTTTACTGATTTATCAGGGTAACCAGAGAATAGAACATTGCAATAATCTAATCTTGAGGTAACAAAAGCATGGATTAGTTTTTCTGCATCAATTTTTGATAAATAATTTCTGATTTTTGCAATATTCCGAAGATGGAAAAATGCTGTCCTTGAAATAAATTTTATGTGATCGTCAAATGAGAGATCCGGGTCAAGGGTCACTCCAAGGTTTTTGACAGTTTTTTGTGAGATGACTATACATCCGTTTAGGTTCAGCGTAAGGTCTGTCAATAAATCTCTCTGTTTCTTAGGTCCTAAAACTAGCATTTCAGTTTTATCTGAATTTAGGAGCAGAAAATTCTCTGTCATCCACATTCGTATATCTGAAACACAAGCTTCCATAGTGGCTAATTTAGGGGCTTCTCCATGTTTTATAGCAATATACAGCTGCGTGTCATCGGCATAGCAGTGAAAATTTACATTATGTTTTCGAATTACATTACCCAAAGGTAACATATAGAGTGAGAACAGAAGTGGTCCTAAGACTGAGCCTTGTGGAACACCAAAGCATACCTTTGATTTGTTAGAGGATAAGCCATCTACACAAACAAACTGAAGTCTATCTGATAAATAAGATCTAAACCAATCGAGAACATGTCCTCTTAGCCCAACAAGGAGCTATTGTCCTCCTACAGAATATATTGAAAACATTACCAGAAAACTCACTTCCCAACCTCTACACTTTTGCAACATTACCGGTTATTGTTTATGTCTAAACAGTAGCAGGAAAATCGTTTGTTTTGATCTGTCTATTTTAACAGATATCTGTTGTAGATGGCGTGGTTCATTAAACCAGTTTACAGAATGTGCAGAGAATCCATCCAGAATATTAAACCATTGGTATTATTCACCTACAAACACTTACAAACACATGTTTCAAACCACACCTGCATCTTACTTCATCACAGCGTTATGCCCTGGGTACTGTCCTTGGTTCTTCAGAAGAACAGTTACCCTGGGAACAGTGATGTAGATAGAGTTCACATATATATACTATATACATAAGCCTGGCCTCTCTTGAGGGAGTAATGTTAAATGTACATTTGTTATCAGTGCTAATGCTAGGGGAGAACGTATAACGATGCCGGGACATTTAGATAACATTTGGATAACATTTGGTTAACGTTGTCCATACATACTAAGACCTACCATTATGATCCAACTTGTCAAGTCTCCTTATTCTCCCCTTAGACATCATCTCATTGGACATTAAACTAGCCAATGGGCTGTGGGATCGGTTACTATGACGATGGCCCTCCACAGGTACAACAGTTAGAGAGAAATCATTCAGACAGGAGCCCTGTGTCCCAAATGCCCCCATATTCTCCATGACGGGGACTGCTTTTGGTCATGTTCCCAAGGTATAGTGCACTATGTAGAAGATTGGGTTGTATTTGGGATGACTGTACGGTCAACTAAATACCGGTTGTTTCTATAGCCTGGCTCCATACCAAGGTCACCACATACCACCTCAGAGCCTTTATAGCCTGGAATT
The DNA here is from genome assembly GCA_029465975.1 of Dallia pectoralis. Classification (NCBI taxonomy): domain Eukaryota; kingdom Metazoa; phylum Chordata; class Actinopteri; order Esociformes; family Umbridae; genus Dallia; species Dallia pectoralis. Next base: position 22,133,040 of record CM055736.1, read on the forward strand.
AGTGTCATCCCTGGGCTCTGTCTCAAATGGCAACCTATATCCTGTAAAGTGCCACACACACACACACAGAGATATAAACACACACACACAAACACACCGGCATGCTGAAATGAACTTTGCATCACGTACTATCGTGCATCCCAATGAGATTACACACACAGACACACACTCTCTCACACACACACACACACTCTCTCACACACACACACACACACACACACACACACACACACACACACACACACACACTACTGGTCCTGGTCACAATAAGTGCATGCTGTCTGTGGGTGTGTTTGTGCTCTGCCACTAGCCCAAGGTGAGCTAGTTATTTGCATTAACCTTTTGCTTGGGATTTGGGGCCCCACACAGCCTTGTGTCGTCTCCAGCCCAGGGACATATTTGCACAAAACACTGATTGCATGAGCAGAAAAATGCACCAGGGGAGGTTTTATTCAATTAGCAATTGGTAGTGTTATTATTGTATTATCTAAACCGCAGCTCTACAATATGGCTGGGATAACAGCAGGTTCTATTTCTACCATACAGTTGAATAGATCTGGGATAACAGGAGGTTCTATTTCTACCATACGTATCACCCTATCATCATCATTCCCCACTTCTTACAGGCCTGTTGCTCGCCAGGACAACTGGTTTTGGCACCTAGAAGACAAGCACGCATCCAAAACAGGATGTGAAACCCAAGTGTACACAAAGTACTTTAAGCCCAGAGGTGAACATTCTATATGTGTGTTGCAATCATTTTTCATTTTGCAATCCAAAACAACCATACTGTTTCACATTGCTGTTTCCATGAATGACCTATTTTTGAGTGTACACTATTCAGGCATTAGCATGCCATTTGGGACACTATCTTCCATGAGGTGCTCTGCAGTGTTTGACCAGACCTCAGTGAGTTTATTCTGTTTCAGTGTTGTTGTACACAATCCCGTGTGCATGGAGATGGCTGGCCTAGTTCTTCAGTTTCACAATTACAACAGTGACATGTTGACAACCGAAGCTAACAAACACAGTGCTGGACACCCCACCTCTATCTTCCATTCTACCATCTTTCCTTTCATCCTTCCCTTGTTCCCTCCCTTCCTTGCTGCTATGTATTTGGGTCCCAAGTGGTCTTCACACACATTCAAGGTGCATGTCAATATCTTTTCTCTATCATTAGCAAACCTGGAACTGGACTTCTCTATTGTTATTGCAGCGGACTGGGATCACAATCGGGCATTTCTAACACCGGCCCTTTTCTTCTCATCGGCCTCCCCTGCCCGTTAGAAAACTAGATTATGACTGATTTGTAAATGAAAGGATGTCCAAGCCCAGATCTGCCAGATGTTTTCAATCGCTGTCGGAGCTCCGCCCTAATGTATTTGATTGGTTGGAGAAGGCGTGCTGCCCAATTAGGTTTACTCCGGGCATCAACGTAAGAAATAAAGTGGGTACAGGACAGGAATACACCTCTGTCTTTCCATGCCATAATGTGTAGATAATGTGTGGAGACATCAGTTGGGAACTGCAACACGCTTTGAGCTTCTCTGTTTTTTTCTCCGTTGTCAGAGCCAGCAGTTCTATCTTGAGGAATGCTGTTATTTTTTTAATGGGGATCGAGATCCATCCACAGACAGGGCGGTGTGAACCTAATGTGATTTTAGGCATGTCCTGAAGCGTTTTCCTCAGTTCCTCAAACTGCCTGCCTGTCTGTCTGTACTACACACAGTCTGTTCCTCAAACAGCCTGTCTTATCTGTCTGTCTGTCTGTCTGTACTACACACAGTCTGTCTGCCTGCCTGTACTACACACAGTCTGTTTGCCTGTACTACACACAGTCTGTCTGTCTGCCTGTACTACACACAGTCTGTCTGCCTGTACTACACACAGTCTGTTCCTCAAACAGCCTGTCTTATCTGTCTGTCTGTCTGTCTGTACTACACACAGTCTGTCTGTCTGTCTGTACTACACACAGTCTGTCTGCCTGCCTGTACTACACACAGTCTGTCTGCCTGTACTACACACAGTCTGTCTGCCTGTACTACACACAGTATGTCTCTCTTTTCCAAGAGGCCTACAGCAATATTAAAGGAGCTTCAGGAATTTCTGACAAGTACTGACTGTGTGCTACATGAGACAAAAATCTCCTATAATCTTCAAACGGACTATGGGATCTGGGCTATAGGCTATGGGGTAGGGTGGCAAGACGGAAGCCTTTTCTTATGAAGAAAAACATCTAAGCTCGACTGAAGTTTGCAAAAACAAACATTAAGTCTCCCTAAATTGTTTTATGGTCTGAACTTTTTGGCCATAACTCCAAAAGGTATGTTTGTTGCAAGAACAACGCTGCTAATCACCCAAATAACACCATACCCACAGTGAAGCATAGTGGTGGCAGCATCATGCTTTGAGGCTGTTTTTCTTCCGCTGGAACCGGGGTCTTAGTCAGGGTGGAATTATGAACAGTTCCGAATACCAGGCAATTTTGCCACAAAACCTTCAGGCATCCGTTAGAAAGCTGAAGATAATGAGGAAGCTCACCTTTCAGCATGACAACGACCCAAAGCACACATCCAAATCCACAAAAGCATGGCTTCACCAGAAGAAGATTAAGCCTGAGCCCAGACCTGAATCCAATTGAACATCTGTGGGGTGATCTGAAGAGGGCTGTGCACAGGAGATGTCCTCACAATCTGATAGATTTGGAGCGCTTTTGCAAAGAAGAGTGGACAAATATTGCCAAGTCAGAATGTGCCATGCTAATAGACTCTTAACCAAAAAGACTGAGTGCTGTAATAAAATCAAAAGGTTCTTCAACAAAGTATTAGTTTAAGGGTGTGCACACTTATGCAACAAGGTTATTGTAAGGTTTATATTTTATATTTTTTCCCCTAAAAGTATTCAGTTTGTTTTTCAATTGAATTGTTCGCGTTATAGGTCACATTAAGGTGCAAAACGTTCTGACATGATACATTTTTGTCTTATTTTCATGTAAACCTGGCATGTAAACCAGGGGTTATACCCACTCCTGCCCACCAGATGGGTAACCAGACATCTCATTCATTCTCTTCCTCCTTTGACTGTTCCTCCTGCTTTTCCTCTTTCTAATCTACATTAATGGTCCTGACACTTGCTGGCCGGGGTAATTACTAAATATGCAGCCTGAAGTTCAACCCAGTGTTTAACCTCCTAGCAGACAGAGCTGGGCTAATGACTCACATTCTCTATTTACTACATAATTGCGCACTGAAGGAGGCAAAACCAGCCAGCGGTTACCTTTCAGTTCTTTCAGTTATTCTTCCTTGCCGTTTTATTTTTCACCTGTGTTCAATGTAATTTACCTCAGTGATACCAGTTGTGATCAAGATATATCTGCTTGTAGTGGTTTTGCCATTAGCGCATCAGCCCTCCTTAAGTCTCTAATTAATATCTGACGTATTAGTTGTTTCTTTCTACAACAACAGTTAATACTCCGGCCCTTCAAATGATCTCATTACTGTCAGTAGGCTTTATAGCGGTTAGCCTCTGGTGACGCATGAGGCCAGACCACGCATGACTAACCCTTATTATAGTGATCAGAAGAACAGACCGTGAACTAGCTGCCCTAAAGAACCGCATGACGCCCGCATGACGCCCACATGACACCCAGCCAACATGACGCCCAGCCAACACGACGCCCATATGACGCCCAGCCAACACGACGCCCACATGACGCCCAGCCAACACAACGCCCGCATGACGCCCAGCCAACACGACGCCCACATTACGCCCAGCCAACACGACGCCCCACATGACGCCCAGCCAACACGACGCCCACATTACGCCCAGCCAACACATGACGCCCAGCCAACACGACGCCCACATTACGCCCAGCCAACACAACGCCCGCATGACGCCCAGCCAACACGACGCCCGCATGACGCCCAGCCAACACGACGCCCGCATGACGCCCAGCCAACACGACGCCCACATGACGCCCAGCCAACACGACGCCCGCATGACGCCCAGCCAACACGACGCCCACATGACGCCCAGCCAACACGACGCCCGCATGACGCCCAGCCAACATGACGCCCACATGACGCCCAGCCAACACGACGCCCACATGACGCCCAGCCAACACAACGCCCACATGACGCCCAGCCAACACAACGCCCACATGACGCCCAGCCAACACGACGCCCACATGACGCCCAGCCAACATGACGCCCACATGACGCCCAGCCAACACGACGCCCACACGACGCTCACATGATGCCCACATGACGCCCACATGACGCCCAGCCAACACGACGCCCACATGACGCCCACATGACGCCTACATGATGCCCACATGACGCCCAGCCAACACGACGCCCACATGACGCCCACATGACGCCCACATGACGCCCAGCCACATTAATTGCCGTCATGCTAACTAGTCAGTCGTGTCCAGACAGATCAGGTAAAAACAAACCATATTAATACTGATCGTTACCAGGAGACCAGTCCTGAATACATGAGTTTCACTAATGATTTTGTTGAAGAAAGTGATCATTTCCTCTAGTTGGTGTCTTTGACTGAACTGTTTATTGGGACTGTTTATTAATTGCATTATTTTCTTATAGATTTAGTTGAGGCAAGTAGTTTCATTTTAAAGCCTTTTGTAGATTTTATGGTTGGAATTGTCGTATGGATTTTGTTGAGGATTTATTTTGGACAGAACGGTTTGGTCTGGACATACAAAATGGTATTGCTTAGCAACCTGATCTTGTTTTTAAAGGGTTAACGTTTTCTGTAGCTTTCTATCAATAGCCATATGTATTAACAACATTTAGCTGTAAATTAAATAACAGCATGTACGTCTATCTATTTCGTGGTTATTCAGGTCACGCACAAATATGTAAGCTGATGTTTCCTAATATTAATGAATGACCAGAGAATATTTAACACAACTCGTTCAGAAAATACAGTCGTAGTGACATTCAACATTTTGTCAATTCAGTCACCTAGAATCCAAGGCTAAATGATGACAGACAACATGCATTAGCTCTATCTGTCTAAAGTCACAGTTTATCACACGCACAACCTCTTCTACTGCATTCTTCTAAAGCCTTAAATACACCAGTCAGGTTTAGGCCTTTGAAATATGTGCTTTATGTTTGTGGATATTTATACACTCTGTTTCCTGTGTTTCCTGTTTAAAAGACATCAAGGGGAAATGTCTTGGTTGCAGCGTGCTGGGGAGGTGTTACACTCAATCACACAGAGACACACTCCTGATGACAAATCCACAGAGATGGAGAACTCCTGACGACAGAGACTGACTACTCTGGATGACAAACACACAGAGATGGAGAACTCCTGACGACAGGGACTGACTAGTCTGGATGACAAACGCACAGAGATGGAGAACTCCTGACGACAGAGACTGACTACTCTGGATGACAAACACACAGAGATGGAGAACTCCTGACGACAGAGACTGACTGTTTTGTAGGGCAATATGAAACGTTGTTAGCCCATTCATAAACACATCTGTTATAATAGTCTTAAAGCCTGCATCTAATGAATGGCTATGTTCATGTAATCTATTTTAGACACAGTAGAAATTAAACTGCCTGTTGAATGTAGCAGGAAATACTGTTCCAAAGTTGGAGGAGCAGAGGGCTAAATTTACTGATGAGCCAAAACCGTATATGACCACTTGCCTAGTTCCTCTCTAGGTTTCTTCCTAAATCTGACCTTCAGGGAGTTTTTCCTAGCCGCCGTGTATCAACTTGTTCAACTTGTTTCTTGTTCAACTTGTTGATGTGTGCTCTGTCGGATTCAGGCTGAGTGATTGTAAAAGCACTTTGTGACAACTTTGTTGTAAAAAGGGCTGTATAAATAAATTTGATTGAAGCTAATAAACCGTCTATCTCATCTGGTCTGAACCAACAGTAGGTCTGTGGTGGTACAAGTCACAGTAAATCTCATCTGGTCTGAACCAACAGTAGGTCTGTGGTGGTACAAGTCACAGTCTATCTCACCTGGTCTGAACCAACAGTAGGTCTGTGGTGGTACAAGTCACAGTCTATCTCATCTGGTCTGAACCAACAGTAGGTCTGTGGTGGTACAAGTCACAGTCTATCTCACCTGGTCTGAACCAACAGTAGGTCTGTGGTGGTACAAGTCACAGTCTATCTCACCTGGTCTGAACCAACAGTAGGTCTGTGGTGGTACAAGTCACAGAAAATGTTAATGATGGTTATGGGAGGTAATATGTGACAACACACCCTGTTGTATATGGGGCTGTGTAGCAGCAGACTGGTCAGAGTGTCCATGATGACCCCATGATGACCCCTGGTCTCCATCAGAAGTGCCTACACTGGGCATCCTGGCTCATGGCTGTATAATGATGATAGAAACCCACATTGCCTCCGGATAAATTGAGTGATGATCCATTTCTTATCCCTGATTTAGTAGTTCTGACTTGGCTCTCGTCTCCCAGGCAACACGGACATCTGCAAAGAGAAGACGATGTTCATGAGGAAGAGCAGAAGCCCATTGGGAGCCATTTCCTGAAACATACTGGTGTTCAGGTGCAAACCCATCTAGGTTCCTGTCAGTAACCAATGGGCTCTTAAATGCAGTAACCCTCTGTTTAGACATGAGTGTCCCGTCGACCTGCCCAACATGTGAACATGTTAAAAACTAAACTCTTTTGTTTGTCATGAAACACACCTGAACATACACCATTTCCTTCCTCTAAATGTCTCGGCTCCCTGGCAGGTATCACTACCCAACCAGAAGTGAAAGTGTCCTGCTCTGTAAAGGTTCCCAAGCTACCAGCTCAGATCTCAAAGGCAGCAACACGAGACACCAAATGACAGCATAACACAGGGTTCTAGGTTCTACCTTTAATAGTGTTGTGTTGTTTAGGAGTCTCGTTTGAGAGTATGCATGGTGGAACTTCTCCTGAGACACTAACCTCTGGTTGCCTGGAGCAAGATTTAGGATTCATTTGTTCTGCAGAACATTCAGAGATATTCCAGTATTAAACCCAGAAAAGTGCACATGATTTATAACATTTCTACATGCATTTTTTAAATACTTGGAAAGACTGTATCAACATTCCCCATCAGTGAGCTTGGTCCGAATGTATTTCTCATCTAGTCACATTGTAGTGGAGTGTAACATCCTGACCTGTCGACCTCAGCCTCTGTGTACGGGACTCGAGGCAGAAATACATTTGACGTGTCCGGAGGTGACTGCTCCACTATGTGCGCTAGACGAGACTAGACGAGCTCCCGCCTCCCGCGAGCTGAGCAACATGTTCATTTCCAGTGATAAACAAGTCACATCGTCAAATGCTGATGCTCTCTGACACCACTTGAGTCCTAAATAACACCCTGTTATCCATTTAGTACACTACCTCAGACCAGGCCCAGGGCCTATAGGGCTTCAGTGAAAAATAGTGCACTAGCTGGAAAACAGAGTGTAATTTGGGATGCAGTCATAGTTCCGCCTGCACCTGCCATGTGTCCTTAATGATGAGGAACAGGAATCAAAGTAGGATTTCAAACAACCATGGAACTTGCATTGCAACGACACGATGGATGAACAAAATAAATGTCCCGGAGATTAAAGAAAGAGAGTCATCTGAGAAACGAACAGCATAGAAAACAAAGTTGTCCTGGAGCAAATCAAGCAACAGTATGTATGTATTAGAGGCCATGTGTGAGTACCTATATGTATGTATTAGAGGCCATGTGTGAGTACCTATATGTATGTATTAGAGGCCATGTGTGAGTACCTATATGTACGTACCAGAGGCCATGTGTGAGTATCTATATGTACGTACCAGAGGCCATGTGTGAGTACGTACCAGAGGCCATGTGTGAGTACCTATATGTACGTACCAGAGGCCATGTGTGAGTACCTATATGTACGTATTAGAGGCCATGTGTGAGTACGTACCAGAGGCCATGTGTGAGTACCTATATGTATGTACCAGAGGCCGTGTGTGAGTACCTATATGTATGTACCAGACGCCATGTGTGAGTACCTATATGTATGTACCAGAGGCCATGTGTGAGTACGTATCAGAGGCCATGTGTGAGTACATATATGTATGTACCAGAGGCCATGTGTGAGTACGTACCAGAGGCCATGTGTGAGTACCTATATGTATGTATCAGAGGCCATGTGTGAGTACCTATATGTACATACCAGAGGCCATGTGTGAGTACGTATTAGAGGCCATGTGTGAATACCTATATGTACGTATTAGAGGCCATGTGTGAATACCTATATGTACGTATTAGAGGCCATGTTTGAATACCTATATGTGTGTTTCCATATGCACTCAGAGGCCAGATCCATGATCGGGTACAATACTTTTTGCGGAGGAGAGCCCACAGTTTGGGGTTGAGGACGGTGATGGGGGTGTGTGAATATAAAGTCAGGAACGGTAGACAACAGGATAATGTTAATTATGTTCATTTGTCCCCAACGCTGGTTGGATTGAGTCTGTTTCAGCTGGAGGCATGTGGTTGTTTCAGGCTTCAGCTGTTATGGCTGTAGCAGCTCTATTAAACTACCACAGAACACCAGAAAATGACTGGGGAATTAGCAGATTCCCCTGTCAGTAACATTGGCTACAGTCGTTATCTCTGCACATTAGAAATGGTTTATCTGTTTATAATTAATCCAATCCAATGCTTATCTTAAATGCAGGTTCTGGATTGGCTTGAGAGGCTTATTTAAATGCTCCAAAACAGTATTGGCAGGCTACAGCAAGCAGGAAGAAATCATATTTCTTTTTGGTTTTGATTAAGGCAGGATTTCTTCACGAGTATTGATTGAAGGCCAGCAGTAAAGGCAAAGCTTGTCGAGGTTTCAAATATATTAATCCGGACAAAAATCTCTGAATCAAGTAAATATTTTCTTTAAAATCCCTAACTCACATTTTATTTAGATTTCTGATTTAATAATGTAAAACCATCAATGTAAGGGCTGACTGTTATCTGTTATGGATATTATACAGATTATGACATTTATACAGATGATGACATTTATACAGATGATTACATTTATACAGATGATTACATTTATACAGATGATTACATTTATACAGATGATTACATTTATACAGATTATCACATTTATACAGATGATTACATTTATACAGATGATTACATTTATACAGATTATCACATTTATACAGATGATTACATTTATACAGATGATTACATTTATACAGATGATTACATTTATACAGATGATTACATTTATACAGATTATCACATTTATACAGATTATCACATTTATACAGATTATCACATTTATACAGATTATCACATTTATACAGATGATTACATTTATACAGATGATTACATTTATACAGATGATTACATTTATACAGATGATTACATTTATACAGATTATCACATTTATACAGATTATCACATTTATACAGATTATCACATTTATACAGATGATTACATTTATACAGATGATTACATTTATACAGATAATGACATTTATACAGATATTATACAAATATATTCAATCAGTATTCCAATCAGTCCCTCAACATGGAAGACCAGCGTTCCATGATCTATAAACCTGCCAGTGTGAATCTCAACACACAACAATGAAGTGAGTATCTTCTGCAGCAGTTCGTACGGCCTAGAGAAGGATAATCCCTGAATTTAGGTTAAAATTACAGAAATGGAGTGAGTGGATTAAATGTGTGATTCAGACTCGTTAGAACAATCTCCACAACAGCAGGATTCAGTGTATTTATAGATGCTGTGTGAATATGGACCATCTGAATTTATGCATCTGTCTCCAATGACACCACTATCCCCTATATAGAGTATCTACGGTTTAAACTAGTGCACTAAATAGTGGACAGGGGCCCATTTGGTTCACGGCACGGGTCTGTCATTCTTCTGGGTTTTTTCCATATCCAGAGGGAATTCAGAACAAATGGGGGAGAATCAACGTTTTTTGGCTTTGATCCGTCTTCTCGTGTGTCTTCTGTGTACTTGTGGGCACGACACTGGCAGGGGATTTGGACCGTGGAACATGGAGCTTTAGAAAAGCAGTGACTTGGAGGAGTGTGTCTGGGCTGTGCTGCTCGGCTGAGAATGCTCCAGTTCCTCTGTGTCCCAAATTCACTGTTCCTTTGTTTTAATTACAGAGATTTGGAAGGAGAAGCCGTATAAATCAAATCTATATTCATCAGATTGTTACCGTTTTCCCATTTTGCCTGGATTGTGTTTGGAATGGGATACTGTTTATTAATGACTATTTTAATACTTTGTTGATTCATTAATCTTTAATGAAGTATACAAATATGATGGAATGAACAGATCTGTTTCAGAGTTGTAAACTCGAGAAACACATTTAGAAAATGCATTAAACTAAATCCGTTTGGAAACCCGCTCTTTATAACTGTGTATAAAGGAACGTACTTTCCCCTGTGTTTGCTTTTGGCTTGGCCATATTCACCGGTTCATTAACTATGCATGAGCAGTTACCTGAGGGCTGTAGAGATGGTTGGGGGGTTGTCAGGTCTCTCAGAGATTGATCTGACCAGACAGTGCTGGGAGAAAGATAAAGGTTCAGGGCACATTGAACCTGATGTCTACCTGAATGAGATTACCATAACTTTACCGTCGGTCTGTGTAGTGGCCGGTTAGTTATGCTGTTGCCTGTATGCCATCACCTGTATGCCTGTATGCCCGTCACCTGTATGCCTGTATGCAGTCACCTGTATGCCTGTATGCAGTCACCTGTATGCCTGTATGCAGTCACCTGTATGCAGTCACCTGTATGCCTGTATGTCCGTCACCTGTATGCAGTCACCTGTATGCAGTCACCTGTATGCCATCACCTGTATGCCTGTATGCCCGTCACCTGTATGCAGTCACCTGTATGCCTGTATGCAGTCACCTGTATGCCTGTATGCCCGTCACCTGTATGCCTGTATGCCCGTCACCTGTATGCCTGTATGCCCGTCACCTGTATGCAGTCACCTGTATGCCTGTATGCCCGTCACCTGTATGCAGTCACCTGTATGCCTGTATGCCCGTCACCTGTATGCAGTCACCTGTATGCCTATATGCCCGTCACCTGTATGCAGTCACCTGTATGCCTGTATGCCCGTCACCTCTATGCTTGTATGCCCGTCACCTGTATGCAGTCACCTGTATGCCCGTCACCTGTATGCAGTCACCTGTATTTCTGTATGCCCGTCACCTGTATGCAGTCACCTGTATGCCTGTATGCCCGTCACCTGTATGCAGTCACCTGTATGACCGTCACCTGTATGCAGTCACCTGTATGCCTGTATGCCCGTCACCTGTATGCAGTCACCTGTATGCCCGTCACCTGTATGCAGTCACCTGTATGCCTATATGCCCGTCACCTGTATACCTGTATGCAGTCACCTGTATGCCTGTATGCCCGTCACCTCTATGCTTGTATGCCCGTCACCTGTATGCAGTCACCTGTATTTCTGTATGCCCGTCACCTGTATGCAGTCACCTGTATGCCTGTATGCCCGTCACCTGTATGCAGTCACCTGTATGACCGTCACCTGTATGCAGTCACCTGTATGCCTGTATGCCCGTCACCTGTATGCAGTCACCTGTATGCCTGTATGCCCGTCACCTGTATGCAGTCACCTGTATGCCTGTATGCCCGTCACCTGTATGCAGTCACCTGTATGCCCGTCACCTGTATGCAGTCACCTGTATTTCTGTATGCCCGTCACCTGTATGCAGTCACCTGTATGCCTGTATGCCCGTCACCTGTATGCAGTCACCTGTATGACCGTCACCTGTATGCAGTCACCTGTATGCCTGTATGCCCGTCACCTGTATGCAGTCACCTGTATGCCTGTATGCCCGTCACCTGTATGCAGTCACCTGTATGCCTGTATGCCCGTCACCTGTATGCAGTCACCTGTATGACCGTCACCTGTATGCAGTCACGTCTGCTGCAGTATGGTTGTTAAACTGTCCCATTGCTCTTACAGCTTAAATCACATGTACTGCTGCAGTATGGTTTATAAACTGTCCCACTGCTCTTACAACTTAAATCACATGTATTGCTGCAGTATGGTTGTTAAACTGTCCCACTGCTCTTACAGCTTAAACACTGACAACAAATTAAAATCAATTCTTAAAAATATAAATGCCTGTCAAATTTGTCCCAGAGTGTAACCAGGGAAACTGCATGCTTTTACATGTTGAAGTCCTTAATGGCAACCTCTGCACTACAGAGTGCCATCCAGCCCAAAGGTGCCTGGTGGAAAGCAGTGCGCTATGAACTAGCTGTCATTTGGGACCTGTGTGATACGCGTTAGGAGTGTCATGTTTTCCAACGCAACATATGCTCTGTATTAACAGTTGGCCACAGCTATTCAGCTGCTCATGTTTATAAGTGGATTCGTTTTTTGCTTGTAGTTCACCACACATGACAAACAAGTGGATCAAGTGAGTCAATATACAGATAATACAGGATCAAGTGGATAGTGAATATACAGATAATACAGGATCAAGTGTAGAGTCAATATACAGATGATACAGGATCAAGTGGAGGGTCAATATACAGATAATACAGGATCAAGTGGAGAGTCAATATACATATAATACAGGATCAAGTAGAAAGTCAATATACAGATAATACAGGATCAAGTGGAGAGTCAATATACAGATAATACAGGATCAAGTGGAGAGTCAATATACAGATAATACAGGATCAAGTGGAGAGTCAATATACAGATAATACAGGATCAAGTGGAGAGTCAACATACAGATAATACAGGATCAAGTGGAGAGTCAACATACAGATAATACAGGATCAAGTGGAGAGTCAACATACAGATAATACAGGATCAAGTGGGGAGTCAATATACAGATAATACAGGATCAAGTGGAGAGTCAATATACAGATAATACAGGATCAAGTGGAGAGTCAACATACAGATAATACAGGATCAAGTGGAGAGTCAACATACAGATAATACAGGATCAAGTGGGAGTCAATATACAGATAATACAGGATCAAGTGGAGAGTCAATATACAGATAATACAGGATCAAGTGGAGAGTCAATATACAGATAATACAGGATCGAGTCGAGAGTCAATATACAGATAATACAGGATCAAGTGGAGAGTCAATATACAGATAATACAGGATCGAGTCGAGAGTCAATATACAGATAATACAGGATCAAGTGGAGAGTCAATATACAGATAATACAGGATCGAGTCGAGAGTCAATATACAGATAATACAGGATCAAGTGGAGAGTCAATATACAGATAATACAGGATCGAGTCGAGAGTCAATATACAGATAATACAGGATCAAGTGGAGAGTCAATATACAGATAATACAGGATCAAGTGGAGAGTCAATATACAGATATTTGTAAAGTTAATGAGAACCATTTATGATACAGATAAACAGAGTAAAATGTCCCTTTAACATACTGATCTTTACTACATTTCTGCAGCAACTAGAAGTGCCATGAGATACACCGGCTGTCCTTTATAAAGCAACACATTACAGCCTGTAATACAGCCTGCTAGAAGTGCCATGAGATACACCGGCTGTCCTTTATAAAGCAACACATTACAGCCTGTAATACAGCCTGCTAGAAGTGCCATGAGATACACCGGCTGTCCTTTATAAAGCAACACATTACAGCCTGTAATACAGCCTGCTAGAAGTGCCATGAGATACACCGGCTGTCCTTTATAAAGCAACACATTACAGCCTGTAATACAGCCTACTAGAAGTACCATGAGATACACCGGCTGTCCTTTATAAAGCAACACATTACAGCCTGTAATACAGCCTGCTAGAAGTACCATGAGATACACCGGCTGTCCTTTATAAAGCAACACATTACAGCCTGTAATACAGCATCATTAGAGCTCATTGCTAAATAGAGTTAAATCCATGTACAAATGATGACAAGACGAGCTTCTGCACCAATGCAGCGGTGAAATAGTACGGATGGGTTTCTGGGTGATTTATTCGCATTTCAGTCTTAATGTTTCAGCTAGTAGGTTGTTTTTTAGGACTGTATTAAAATAGAGTATAGGAGCGAGAGAGGGGAGGGGGAGAGAGATTACAAGCTCCCCGTGTGTGTGTGTGTGTGTGTGTGTGTGTGTGTGTGTGTGTGTGTGTGTGTGTGTGTGTGTGTGTGTGTGTGTGTGTGTGTGTGTGTGTGTGTGTGTGTGTGTGTGTGTGTGTGTGTGTGTGTGTGTGTGTGTGTGTGTGTGTGTGTGTAGTCTTCGGTCTGCATTGTGTGATGAGCTCCACTCAGCAGCTTATATTCAACACTGTGCTTTAACTGCTTTAACCTTGTGTCAGGCCTGTAATTATGCAGAACTTATGCCACATTTGGATGTTCGGCAATAAAACAAACTGATGTTTCAGAGGAACTCCAGCCAATTACTACCATGTGTCTATGAAACATTCAGGTGATGTTTCAGAGGAACTTCAGCCAATTACTACCATGTGCTGTCTATGAAACATTCAGGTGATGTTTCAGAGGAACTCCAGCCAATTACTACTATGTGCTGTCTATGAAACATTCAGGTGATGTTTCAGAGGAACTTCAGCCAATTACTACTATGTGCTGTCTATGAAACATTCAGGTGATGTTTTTAAAGTGAGTCTCGGCAGAATGTCCTTAGTAATGATGACTTACCTTGGAACATCTTCACATATCTAGTATTACACATGGAAAACTCACATGAACTGGCACACACACATAGACTTATAAAGATTGTGCAAATGCACACACCCACGCCCAAAAACCTGCACAGACCTGCACACACACACATGTTTTACTTTTCTGGGAAAATGCGAAGGCTCATCTAAATTTTACTTTCTTCTTTGACTCAAACTTAAAAGTTCATGATAGTTCTAGTTTATGTACACCCACACACAGCAGTCAATCTGTCCAATCTGTCTGGGTCGAGACAAATGACACACCTACTGTATCTAAATACATCAGATTGATGGTCAGACAGACCTGCTGTATCTAAATACTTCAGATTGATGTTCAGACAGACCTGCTGTATCTAAATACTTCAGATTGATGGTCAGACAGACCTGCTGTATCTAAATACTTCAGATTGATGGTCAGACAGACCTGCTGTATCTAAATACTTCAGATTGATGGTCAGACAGACCTGCTGTATCTAAATACTTCAGATTGATGGTCAGACAGACCTGCTGTATCTAAATACTTCAGATTGATGGTCACACAGACCTGCTGTATCTAAACACTTCAGATTGATGGTCAGACAGACCTGCTGTATCTAAATACTTCAGATTGATGTTCAGACAGACCTGCTGTATCTAAATACTTCAGATTGATGGTCAGACAGACCTGCTGTATCTAAATACTTCAGATTGATGGTCAGACAGACCTGCTGTATCTAAATACTTCAGATTGATGGTCAGACAGACCTGCTGTATCTAAACACTTCAGATTGATGGTCAGACAGACCTGCTGTATCTAAACACTTCAGATTGATGGTCAGACAGACCTGCTGTATCTAAATACTTCAGATTGATGGTCAGACAGACCTGCTGTATCTAAATACTTCAGATTGATGGTCAGACAGACCTGCTGTATCTAAATACTTCAGATTGATGGTCAGACAGACCTGCTGTATCTAAATACTGGTCAGACTTGACTTAATGACAGTGATGTTGTACACCTCAAACATGTGCAGTTTCCTAAGATGGATGAATAGTTCTCATCTCAAGTGAGCAGAAACCAGTTATTGCTCTCTAGAGTAGTTTGACGCTAGTTTCTCTACCAATGTGAAGCACGTGGAAAGTGTGAGACAGGGAGAAAGACAGGGAGAGAGAGGGAGAGGCAGGGGTGGAGAGACAGGAAGAGAGAGAGAGAGGGAAAGACGGGTGGAGAGAGAGAGAGGGAGAGAGCGACATCGGCAGAGCCGGGGAGAGAGAGAGGCAGGGGTGGAGAGCCAGGGGAGAGACAAGTATACGGGGTAAATGTTATAGAGACCTAGAAATGGTGGAAGAGAGAGAAGGGGATAAGGAAATGGTGGGGGAAGAGAGTGGGGTAGAGAAGTGGAGAAGGAAATGGTGGGGGGAAGTGTATTCCTGTTGATGTCATCGAAATGTATATACAGTATTTCTCTATTCCTAAAATACTTCAAATGAAACTGGGGTCCAGTTGATCCAAGTGATTGATTATAACCTCATCAACACATTTTTTCACAATAATAATTTCTCATTGCATTCACACACGATGTGAAAGCTCCACACAAACCAGCAAACACAAGTTTACTAGTAGAGTAAATCATGCCAAACAGAATGGGTGCTTTTTGTCCCAGTTGATGCAAACTTCTCCATTTGAATGTGAACCTCTTCTGCAGAAACTGTATACAAGTCCTCATTCATGCAGAAAAGAGGTCACCTTCAAGTTGCTCTTTGCAAGAATTAAGTGAGGAGAGAAGGGTAACAGAGTTCACGTGTGTGCTAGTTGAGGAGCTAGTTGAGGAGCTAGTGGAGTAGCTAGTGGAGTAGCTAGTTGAGGAGCTAGTGGAGGAGCTGGTGGAGGAGCTAGTTGAGGAGCTAGTGGAGGAGCTAGTTGAGGAGCTAGTTGAGGAGCTAGTGGAGGAGCTAGTGGAGTGGCTAGTGGAGGAGCTAGTTGAGGAGCTAGTTGAGGAGCTAGTGGAGGAGCTAGTGGAGTGGCTAGTGGAGGAGCTAGTGGAGGAGCTAGTTGAGAGCTAATATAGACTCTCATTTATAAATATAATAGGTAACATAGGTAATAGATATAGGTAATATAGACTCTCATGTATAAATATAATAGGTAACATAGGTAATAGATATAGGTAATATAGACTCTCATGTATAAATATAATAGGTAATAGATATAGGTAATATAGACTCTCATGTATAAATATAATAGGTAATAGATATAGGTAATATAGACTCTCATGTATAAATATAATAGGTAACATAGGTAATAGATATAGGTAATATAGACTCTCATGTATAAATATAATAGGTAATAGATATAGGTAATATAGACTCTCATGTATAATAGGTAATAGATATAGGTAATATAGACTCTCATTTATAAATATAATAGGAAACATAGGTAATAGATATAGGTAATATAGACCTTCATTATTTGCACTCCCGGTACAAGTCCAGTTATTTTCCAGCATGTCAACTGTTACGGTAAAGCACAATAATGTTCAATCATGGAACTGTACAAAACAAAAGTTACTGTCTATTGCTGCCATCTATGGTAACGCTTCTCTACCCATGAAGATTGCATCAATCGAAATCAAAATTTACAGTAGCGGATAAAAGTGCCTGGCTAAATCTCTATCATCCCGTTGTTTTTGGCGAAGGAACAAAATGACACCTCTGAAATGTGATTCATCCAGAACCATGTGCTACCCTTTAGGAGAGTGTGTGAAGAAAATGAAGAAATGTAGCTAGCTGCTGTTCCAGATCACACCCTGACATTCTGATGCAATCTTTCTCAGGTTCATCAGGTCTGAGAGAACATACGTACATAACACTCCACACACACACACACACACACACACACACACACACACACACACACACACACACACACACACACACACATCTGAAAGTACAGAACACTTTCTAATGAGCAAATATCACTTCACCACACATACTGTGTGTCCAATTCAGCTCGCTACCCAGTCTGTGGGCCGGGGATGAAGAAGTGTTCATGGTGCCGTTTGGACCACAGCCAGAGTGACTCAGGCTTCCTGGGGGTGGAATACTGTACCTGACTCATCACAAACCAAAAACAATCCACATCTCCCTCCCTAAACCACTACAGCAGTGGTATGTTCAAAATGACCCTGTACCATAGAGATATCTACAGTCAAAATGACCCTGAACCATAGAGATATCTACAGTCAAAATGACCCTGTACCATAGAGATATCTACAGTCAAAATGACCCTGTACCATAGAGATATCTACAGTCAAAATGACCCTGTACCATAGAGATATCTACAGTCAAAATGACCCTGTACCATAGAGATATCTACAGTCAAAATGACCCTGTACCATAGAGATATCTACAGTCAAAATGACCCTGTACCATAGAGATATCTACAGTCAAAATGACCCTGTACCATAGAGATATCTACAGTAAAATGACCCTGTACCATAGAGATATCTACAGTCAAAATGACCCTGTACCATAGAGATATCTACAGTCAAAATGACCCTGTAAAGAGATGTCAAAATGACCCTGTACCATAGAGATATCTACAGTCAAAATGACCCTGTACCATAGAGATATCTACAGTCAAAATGACCCTGTACCATGAGTAGAGATATCTACAGTCAAAATGACCCTGTACCATAGAGATATCTACAGTCAAAATGACCCTGTACCATAGAGATATCTACAGTCAAAATGACCCTGTACCATAGAGTCAAAATGACCCTCCATAGAGATATCACAGTCAAAATGACCCTGTACCATAGAGATATCTACAGTCAAAATGACCCTGTACCATAGAGATATCTACAGTCAAAATGACCCTGTACCATAGAGATATCTACAGTCAAAATGACCCTGTACCACAGAAAATGACCCTGTACCATATCTACAGTCAAAATGACCCTGTACCATAGAGATATCTACAGTCAAAATGACCCTGTACCATAGAGATATCTACAGTCAAAATGACCCTGTACCACAGAGAGATATCTACAGTCAAAATGACCCTGTACCATAGAGATATCTACAGTCAAAATGACCCTGTACCATAGAGATATCTACAGTCAAAATGACCCTGTACCATAGAGATATCTACAGTCAAAATGACCCTGTACCATAGAGATATCTACAGTCAAAATGACCCTGTACCATAGAGATATCTACAGTCAAAATGACCCTGTACCATAGAGATATCTACAGTCAAAATGACCCTGTACCATAGAGATATCTACAGTCAAAATGACCCTGTACCATAGAGATATCTACAGTCAAAATGACCCTGTACCATAGAGATATCTACAGTCAAAATGACCCTGTACCACAGAGAGATATCTACAGTCAAAATGACCCTGTACCATAGAGAGATATCTACAGTCAAAATGACCCTGTACCATAGAGATATCTACAATCAAAATGACCCTGTACCATAGAGATATCTACACTCAAAATGACCCTTTGCCATAGAGATATCTAGAGTCAAAATGACCCTGTGCCATAGAGATATCTACAGTCAAAATGACCCTGTACCATAGAGATATCTACAGTCAAAATGACACTGTGCCATAGAGAGATATCTACAGTGTTGTGAGTGAGTTGTTTGCGTTGTGAGTGAGTTGTTTGCGTTGTGAGTGAGTTGTTTGTGTTGTGAGTGAGTTGTTTGTGTTGTGAGTGAGTTGTTTGTGTTGTGAGTGAGTTGTTTGTGTTGTGAGTGAGTTGTGTGTGTGTTGGGAGTGAGTTGTGTGTGTTGGGAGTGAGTTGTGTGTGTTGTGAGTTGTGTGTGTTGTGAGTGAGTTGTTTGTGTTGTGAGTGAATTGTGTGTGTTGTGTGTGTTGTGATTGAGTTGTGTGTGTTGTGAGTGAGTTGTGTGTGTTGTAATTGTGCGTGGTTCATTTATTAGTTGCTCTTACTCAATTAAGAAAACGTGTTTGCGCTGTCACACAGATGTTTGTTTGTGTTCCACAGTGTTTAGGTGATGTGGTCAAGGTTATTCTCTTAGAAAATCAATGGTGTTACTTTGTGCCAAGCAAAGCATTCAATGGTCCTGCCCCTTTCAGAAGAGCATTGCCATGGCACCCTCAGTCACAACAAAAACACAGCTGAAAACTTTCACTGTACCCGTGTGTTCTGTGTTCTATGGTTTTCTGTTCTGTGTGCATGTTCTATGTGCGTGTTCTATGTGTGTAGAGGGAAGTTGTGGGATATAGAAACAAGGACTCTGCAACACTTGAATGGCAAGATCTGTTTCTAACCTGTTCTTTTTGATTAATATATGTCCCGACATTACTCTAGATCCCTAATCTAAACACATCATATTAAATAGGATCTGGTTCATATTAATATATGTCCAGACATTACTCTAGATCCCTAATCTAAACACATCATATTAAATAGGATCTGGTTCAAATTAATATATGTCCAGACATTACTCTAGATCCCTAATCTAAACACATCATATTAAATAGGATCTGGTTCATATTAATATATGTCCCGACATTACTCTAGATCCCTAATCTAAACACATCATATTAAATAGGATCTGGTTCATATTAATATATGTCCAGACATTACTCTAGATCCCTAATCTAAACACATCATATTAAATAGGATCTGGTTCATATTAATATATGTCCAGACATTACTCTAGATCCCTAATCTAAACACATCATATTAAATAGGATCTGGTTCATATTAATATATGTCCAGACATTACTCTAGATCCCTAATCTAAACACATCATATTAAATAGGATCTGGTTCATATTAATATATGTCCAGACATTACTCTAGATCCCTAATCTAAACACATCATATTAAATAGGATCTGGTTCATATTAATATATGTCCAGACATTACTCTAGATCCCTAATCTAAACACAGCATATTAAATAGGATCTAGTTCATATTAATATATGTCCAGACATTACTCTAGATCCCTAATCTAAACACATCATATTAAATAGGATCTGGTTCATTGAAATATTATAAAAAATATAAATATATAACAATATTTTGCCCTTAACATAATGTTAAACATAATGCTATGAAACTGCCCTTTTTAAATGGGGACAGGAAAAATGTCCCCGTTGGTCAACCTTTTTTAATTAGCCACAGTTGGAGGATATTTTTGTCGCTGTTATATCAGACATAAACACATACTCGCACAATTAACCCAAAATCATATAT
Source organism: Dallia pectoralis (assembly GCA_029465975.1). Classification (NCBI taxonomy): domain Eukaryota; kingdom Metazoa; phylum Chordata; class Actinopteri; order Esociformes; family Umbridae; genus Dallia; species Dallia pectoralis. The sequence continues at coordinate 22,153,984 of CM055736.1, forward strand.
GTTGTAGCACAAACATCCCATGCACCCAGCCTGTCTACAGTGTGAGTTAATGCTGTTTTATATTGCAGTCTGCATATTGTTCAATGGATTCTGTCAGCGCAGCAACCTGTGGGGTAAATACTTAAGAATTCCTCCCCCTAATGGAATGACACAAGGTATTAGGCAGGGTCTGCCTCTAGCACAGCCCTGTTCTGCTCTAAACACACACACACATAGACACACAGACACAGACACACACACACACACACACACCAGGCCCGTGTGGGTGAATATTGTTGCAGCCTGAAGCTCCTTCATGTCTTCTGACATTCTATGATTTAAAAAAAAAAGTCTGACCCATTTTTTGCATTTTAAGACACCACAGAAATGCACGTATACATTGTAACAGAGACAAATGCACGTATACATTGTAACAGAGACAAATGCACGTATACATTGTAACAGAGACAAATGCACGTATACATTGTAACAGAGACAAATGCACGTATACATTGTAACAGAGACAAATGCACGTATACATTGTAACAGAGACAAATGCATTGCATAAATTCGTATTTTTGGTGTACTTATAAAATATTAATTTTAAATTATACACTGTAATTTGAATAATAACCATATTGAGGTAACCTAAAGAAAATACATTCTAGGAACATGGTGAGGGACCATTGTCAAATATTACATAATGACAGATTATCAAATACAAAACAACAAATATTACATAATGACAGATTATCAAATACAAAACAACAAATATTACATAATCACAGATTATCAAATACAAAACAACAAATATTACATAATGACAGATTATCAAATACAAAACAACATTACATAATGACAGATTATCAAATACAAAACAACATTACATAATGACAGATTATCAAATACAAAACAACATTACATAATGACAGATTATCAAATACAAAACAACATGACAGATTATCAAATACAAAACAACATTACATAATGACAGATTATCAAATACAAAACAACATTACATAATGACAGATTATCAAATACAAAACAACATTACATAATGACAGATAATCAAATACAAAACAACATTATATAATGACAGATTATCAAATACAAAACAACATTACATAATGACAGATTATCAAATACAAAACAACATTACATAATGACAGATTATCAAATACAACACAACATTACATAATGACAGATTATCAAATACAAAACAACATTACATAATGACAGATTATCAAATACAAAACAACATTACATAATGACAGATTATCAAATACAAAACAATATTACATAATGACAGATTATCAAATACAAAACAACATTACATAATGACAGATTATCAAATACAAAACAATATTACATAATGACAGATTATCAAATACAAAACAACATTACATAATGACAGATTATCAAATACAACACAACAAACAACAATAAAGGATTTACCTTTCAGGCCAAACACTCCTCCTGCTATAACAGATAAAACTGGAAGGCCTCCAATTCATAGAGAGAGATGAAAGAAACCAGGACAATGAGAGAGATGAGGAGAAAGAAGAGACCGAAGAAAGAGAGACTAGATGAGAGACAAGAGGAACAAGAGAGGAGAAAAAGGGAATAGAAGACAGGAGAAGACTAGCCAGAAGAAAAGAGGAGAAAGCCCACAGTGTAGAGAGCTCTAGAATGAATGAATGCTCACCACAGCAAGTCTTATTTATCTGTTCTACTAAATGACTAAAAGGTGAGTGTACTGCTGGCTGGTGAATCAGCAGGTATCATATCTGATCTCCATGTGTGTTGTGTGTGTGCCCACGTAACGGAGGTATGACACAACCGTCCTCCACATCGGGATCGGTGAAGCTACTTCAAAAAGATTGTTTACCAAGTAAACAAAAGGTCTATGAAAATGGCAGACACATGTACTTACTACAGATGGCTCAAGAAGATAAACTACCGGAGCTAATCCTAGAAGTATATAGTCAACTCAATTTGCATAGAAAACATTTTCAATTTTTTTGCAGGAAGAGATCATTTTGTGCTCACATGAAACAGATTTTGTAATTTAGCCCAGAAACAGAGTTTATTGTTCATGGTTTTTTATCTCAATCGTTGGTGGTGCTTTAGAAATCAAAGAAAGTGGAAAATATGAAAAATATCAAAAGTGGAAGCTCAAATATTTAACATTACTTAGACAAAAGGTGGGCTCTATGGTGTCTGTGGGCTCTATGGTGTCTGTGGTGTCTGTGGGCTCTATGGTGTCTGTGGGCTCTATGGTATCTGTGGTGTCTGTGGGCTCTATGGTGTCTGTGGGCTCTGTGGTGTCTGTGGGCTCTATGGTGTCTGTGGGCTCTATGGTGTCTGTGGGCTCTATGGTGTCTGTAGGGCTCTAGTGTCTGTGGGCTCTATGGTGTCTGTGGGCTCTATGGTGTCTGTGGGCTCTATGGTGTCTGTGGGCTCTATGGTGTCTGTGGTGTCTGTGGGCTCTATGGTGTCTGTGGGCTCTATGGTGTCTGTGGGCTCTATGGTGTCTGTGGGCTCTATGGTGTCTGTGGGCTCTGTGGTGTCTGTGGGCTCTATGGTGTCTGTGGGCTCTATGGTGTCTGTGGGCTCTATGGTGTCTGTAGTGTCTGTGGGCTCTATGGTGTCTGTGGGCTCTATGGTGTCTGTGGGCTCTATGGTGTCTGTGGGCTCTATGGTGTCTGTGGTGTCTGTGGGCTCTATGGTGTCTGTGGGCTCTATGGTGTCTGTGGGCTCTATGGTGTCTGTGGGCTCTATGGTGTCTGTGGGCTCTATGGTGTCTGTGGTGTCTGTGGGCTCTATGGTGTCTGTGGGCTCTATGGTGTCTGTAGTGTCTGTGGGCTCTATGGTGTCTGTGGGCTCTATGGTGTCTGTGGGCTCTATGGTGTCTGTGGGCTCTATTGGCTTCGCTCTTATTTGTAAGTCGGGCCTCAAGAACAGCTGGCTTAGGAGGTTTGTCTTCAGGTTCAACTCTTTGTTTTTGAAGGTTGGAGAATCACTTTCTTTAAGGAGAATGTGAAATAGTGCAATTCACTGTCCAGGCCAAAGTCAGGAAGATGTTTGACGCTAATCGTTTTCCATTCACACACACACACGCACATTTTTATGAAAATAAACTGTGATCTTAACATGTTGTTTGCTGACGTCTTTCTAAGTGAGACAGAAGGACACCAAGCTGCTTCCAAATCTTAGATGAGAGTGATTAAATGTGTTTCATAGGGAGAGTGACACACACACACACACACACGTAGGGAGAGTGACACACAAACACACCACACACCAACACACACACACGTAGGGTGTGTGACACATGGTCACACACACACACAAACATACCACACACACACACACGTAGGGTGTGTGACACATGGTCACACACACACACAAACATACCACACACACACACACGTAGGGTGTGTGACACATGGTCCTGACTCGCTGTGGGCCAGGCTCAGAGGTAAGCTCATGGCCAAAAATATGAGGGGGCTTGGACTCACACACAAACAAACACACAAACAGACACACACACACACATGAACACACACACAACACACAAACACACACACAGACGCAGGTATTTTGCTTGTCCTCTCACAGGCTGATCCCATAGAAGCTGTCAACCTTGTTACTACCAGAGCTCATCCTAGAAGTATATAGTCAACTAAATAGTTAAAAAGTATAAAAAGTCCCATAGAATGATGTTCAGTGTGTTTTCGGGGTGGGTATGGATTAGGATGGTTGGTTGTGGGTGAGCCCTGGAGAACAGGGTCTGATGTTGGTGACAGGACACAGCTGGGGGGGGTTGGTTAGGATGGTTGGTTGTGGGTGAGCCCTGGAGAACAGGGTCTGATGTTGGTGACAGGACACAGCTGGGGGGGGGGGGCTCCGCCCCTGTGTGTATTGCCTTAACTACACAGATTGGCTGTTGGTCAGGCTCCGCCCCTGTGTGTTGAACCTTAACTACACAGATTGGCTGTTGGTCAGGCTCCGCCCCTGTGTGTATTACCTTAACTACACTGATTGGCTGTTGGTCATCGATAATCGGCCATCTATCAGAATGTGCATCAGAGTTTGTGTGAGAGAGAGAGTGCTGTAACGTTTGGCCGGTACTATAGAGAGAGTGTGCTGTAACGTTTGGCCCGTACTATAGAGAGAGTGCTGTAACGTTTGGCCCGTACTATAGAGAGAGTGCTGTAACGTTTGGCCCATACTATAGAGAGAGTGCTGTAACGTTTGGCCCGTACTATAGAGAGAGTGCTGTAACGTTTGGCCCGTACTATAGAGAGAGAGTGCTGTAACGTTTGGCCCGTACTATAGAGAGAGTGCTGTAACAATTGGCCGGTACTATAGAGAGAGTGCTGTAACGTTTGGCCGGTACTATAGAGAGAGTGCTGTAACGTTTGGCCGGTACTATAGAGAGAGAGTGCTGTAACGTTTGGCCCGTACTATAGAGAGAGTGCTGTAACGTTTGGCCGGTACTATAGAGAGAGTGCTGTAACGTTTGGCCCGTACTATAGAGAGAGAGTGCTGTAAAGTTTGGCCCATACTATAGAGAGAGTGCTGTAACGTTTGGCCCGTACTATAGAGAGAGAGTGCTGTAACGTTTGGCCCGTACTATAGAGAGAGAGTGCTGTAACGTTTGGCCCGTACTATAGAGAGAGTGCTGTAACGTTTGGCCGGTACTATAGAGAGAGTGCTGTAACGTTTGGCCGGTACTATAGAGAGAGTGCTGTAACGTTTGGCCGGTACTATAGAGAGAGAGTGCTGTAACGTTTGGCCCGTACTATAGAGAGAGTGCTGTAACGTTTGGCCGGTACTATAGAGAGAGAGTGCTGTAACGTTTGGCCCGTACTATAGAGAGAGTGCTGTAACGTTTTGCCGGTACTATAGAGAGAGAGTGCTGTAAAGTTTGGCCCGTACTATAGAGAGAGTGCTGTAACGTTTGGCCAGTACTATAGAGAGAGAGTGGTGTAACGTTTGGCCAGTACTATAGAGAGAGAGTGCTGTAACGTTTGGCCCGTACTATAGAGAGAGTGCTGTAACGTTTGGCCCGTACTATAGAGAGAGAGTGCTGTAACGTTTGGCCCGTACTATAGAGAGAGTGCTGTAACGTTTGGCCCGTACTATAGAGAGGGAGTGCTGTAACGTTTGGCCCGTACTATAAAGAGAGAGTGCTGTAACGTTTGGCCCGTATTATAGAGAGAGTGCTGTAACGTTTGGCCAGTACTATAGAGAGAGTGCTGTAACGTTTGGCCCGTACTATAGAGAGAGAGTGCTGTAACGTTTGGCCCGTACTAGAGAGTACTGTAACGTTTGGCCCGTACTATAGAGAGAGAGTGTGCTGTAACGTTTGGCCCGTACTATAGAGAGAGAGTACTGTAACGTTTGGCCCGTACTATAGAGAGAGAGTACTGTAACGTTTGGCCCGTACTATAGAGAGTACTGTAACGTTTGGCCGGTACTATAGAGAGAGTGCTGTAACGTTTGGCCGGTACTATAGAGAGAGAGTGCTGTAACGTTTGGCCCGTACTATAGAGAGAGTGCTGTAACGTTTGGTCGGTACTATAGAGAGAGAGTGCTGTAACGTTTGGCCCGTACTATAGAGAGAGTGCTGTAACGTTTGGCCCGTACTATAGAGAGAGAGTGCTGTAACGTTTGGCCGGTACTATAGAGAGAGAGTGCTGTAACGTTTGGCCCATACTATAGAGAGAGTGCTGTAACGTTTGGCCCGTACTATAGAGAGAGTGCTGTAACGTTTGGCCGGTACTATAGAGAGAGAGTGCTGTAACGTTTGGCCCGTACTATAGAGAGAGTGCTGTAACGTTTGGCCGGTACTATAGAGAGAGAGTGCTGTAACGTTTGGCCGGTACTATAGAGAGAGAGTGCTGTAACGTTTGGTCGGTACTATAGAGAGAGAGTGCTGTAACGTTTGGCCGGTACTATAGAGAGAGAGTGCTGTAACGTTTGGCCCGTACTATAGAGAGAGTGCTGTAACGTTTGGTCGGTACTATAGAGAGAGAGTGCTGTAACGTTTGGCCGGTACTATAGAGAGAGAGTGCTGTAACGTTTGGCCCGTACTATAGAGAGAGTGCTGTAACGTTTGGTCGGTACTATAGAGAGAGAGTGCTGTAACGTTTGGCCCGTACTATAGAGAGAGTGCTGTAACGTTTGGCCCGTACTATAGAGAGAGAGTGCTGTAACGTTTGGCCGGTACTATAGAGAGAGAGTGCTGTAACGTTTGGCCCGTACTATAGAGAGAGTGCTGTAACGTTTGGCCGGTACTATAGAGAGAGAGTGCTGTAACGTTTGGCCCGTACTATAGAGAGAGTGCTGTAACGTTTGGCCGGTACTATAGAGAGAGTGCTGTAACGTTTGGCCCGTACTATAGAGAGAGTGCTGTAACGTTTTGCCGGTACTATAGAGAGAGAGTGCTGTAAATTTTGGCCCGTCCTATAGAGAGAGTGCTGTAACGTTTGGCCAGTACTATAGAGAGAGAGTGCTGTAACGTTTGGCCAGTACTATAGAGAGAGTGTGCTGTAACGTTTGGCCCGTACTATAGAGAGAGTGCTGTAACGTTTGGCCCGTACTATAGAGAGAGAGTGCTGTAACGTTTGGCCCGTACTATAGAGAGAGAGTGCTGTAACGTTTGGCCGGTACTATAGAGAGAGAGTGCTGTAACGTTTGGCCCGTACTATAGAGAGAGAGTGCTGTAACGTTTGGCCCGTACTAGAGAGTACTGTAACGTTTGGCCGTACTATAGAGAGAGTGTGCTGTAACGTTTGGCCCGTACTGTAACGTTTGGCCCGTACTATAGAGAGTACTGTAACGTTTGGCCCGTACTATAAAGAGAGTACTGTAACGTTTGGCCGGTACTATAGAGAGAGAGTGCTGTAACGTTTGGCCGGTACTATAGAGAGAGTACTGTAACGTTTGGCCGGTACTATAGAGAGAGAGTGCTGTAACGTTTGGCCCGTACTATAGAGAGAGTGCTGTAACGTTTGGCCCGTACTAGAGAGTACTGTAACGTTTGGCCGGTACTATAGAGAGAGTGCTGTAACGTTTGGCCCGTACTAGAGAGTACTGTAACGTTTGGCCGGTACTATAGAGAGAGTGCTGTAACGTTTGGCCGGTACTATAGAGAGAGAGTGCTGTAACGTTTGGCCCGTACTATAAAGAGTACTGTAACGTTTGGCCCGTACTATAGAGAGTACTGTAACGTTTGGCCCGTACTATAGAGAGAGTACTGTAACGTTTGGCCCGTACTATAGAGAGAGTACTGTAACGATTGGCCCGTACTATAGAGAGAGTGCTGTAACGTTTGGCCGGTACTATAGAGAGAGTACTGTAACGTTTGGCCCGTACTATAGAGAGAGTGCTGTAACGTTTGGCCGGTACTATAGAGAGAGTACTGTAACGTTTGGCCGGTACTATAGAGAGAGTGCTGTAACGTTTGGCCGGTACTATAGAGAGAGTACTGTAACGTTTGGCCGGTACTATAGAGAGAGTACTGTAACGTTTGGCCCGTACTATAGAGAGAGTGCTGTAACGTTTGGCCCGTACTAGAGAGTACTGTAACGTTTGGCCGGTACTATAGAGAGAGTACTGTAACGTTTGGCCCGTACTATTGAGAGAGTACTGTAACGTTTGGCCCGTACTATAGAGAGAGTACTGTAACGTTTGGCCCATACTATAGAGAGTACTGTAACGTTTGGCCCGTACTATAGAGAGAGTGCTGTAACGTTTGGCCGGTACTATAGAGAGAGTACTGTAACGTTTGGCCGGTACTATAGAGAGAGTACTGTAACGTTTGGCCCGTACTATTGAGAGAGTACTGTAACGTTTGGCCGGTACTATAGAGAGAGTACTGTAACGTTTGGCCGGTACTATAGAGAGAGTACTGTAACGTTTGGTCCGTACTATTGAGAGAGTACTGTAACGTTTGGCCGGTACTATAGAGAGAGTACTGTAACGTTTGGCCGGTACTATAGAGAGAGTGCTGTAACGTTTGGCCCGTACTATAGAGAGAGTACTGTAACGTTTGGCCGGTACTATAGAGAGAGTACTGTAACGTTTGGCCGGTACTTTAGAGAGAGTGCTGTAACGTTTGGCCCGTACTATAGAGAGAGTACTGTAACGTTTGGCCCGTACTATTGAGAGAGTACTGTAACGTTTGGCCGGTACTATAGAGAGAGTACTGTAACGTTTGGCCGGTACTATAGAGAGAGTGCTGTAACGTTTGGCCCGTACTATAGAGAGAGTACTGTAACGTTTGGCCGGTACTATAGAGAGAGTACTGTAACGTTTGGCCGGTACTATAGAGAGAGTACTGTAACGTTTGGCCGGTACTTTAGAGAGAGTACTGTAACGTTTGGCCGGTACTATAGAGAGAGTACTGTAACGTTTGGCCGGTACTTTAGAGAGAGTACTGTAACGTTTGGCCGGTACTATAGAGAGAGTACTGTAACGTTTGGCCGGTACTTTAGAGAGAGTACTGTAACGTTTGGCCGGTACTATAGAGAGTACTGTAACGTTTGGCCGGTACTATAGAGAGAGAGTGCTGTAACGTTTGGCCGGTACTATAGAGAGTACTGTAACGTTTGGCCGGTACTATAGAGAGTACTGTAACGTTTGGCCGGTACTATAGAGAGTACTGTAACGTTTGGCCGGTACTATAGAGAGTACTGTAACGTTTGGCCGGTACTATAGAGAGTACTGTAACGTTTGGCCGGTACTATAGAGAGAGTGCTGTAACGTTTGGCCGGTACTATAGAGAGAGTACTGTAACGTTTGGCCGGTACTATAGAGAGAGTACTGTAACGTTTGGCCCGTACTATAGAGAGAGTGCTGTAACGTTTGGCCCGTACTAGAGAGTACTGTAACGTTTGGCCGGTACTATAGAGAGAGTACTGTAACGTTTGGCCCGTACTATTGAGAGAGTACTGTAACGTTTGGCCCGTACTATAGAGAGAGTACTGTAACGTTTGGCCCGTACTATAGAGAGTACTGTAACGTTTGGCCCGTACTATAGAGAGAGTGCTGTAACGTTTGGCCGGTACTATAGAGAGAGTACTGTAACGTTTGGCCGGTACTATAGAGAGAGTACTGTAACGTTTGGCCCGTACTATTGAGAGAGTACTGTAACGTTTGGCCGGTACTATAGAGAGAGTACTGTAACGTTTGGCCGGTACTATAGAGAGAGTACTGTAACGTTTGGTCCGTACTATTGAGAGAGTACTGTAACGTTTGGCCGGTACTATAGAGAGAGTACTGTAACGTTTGGCCGGTACTATAGAGAGAGTGCTGTAACGTTTGGCCCGTACTATAGAGAGAGTACTGTAACGTTTGGCCGGTACTATAGAGAGAGAGTGCTGTAACGTTTGGCCGGTACTATAGAGAGTACTGTAACGTTTGGCCGGTACTATAGAGAGTACTGTAACGTTTGGCCGGTACTATAGAGAGTACTGTAACGTTTGGCCGGTACTATAGAGAGTACTGTAACGTTTGGCCGGTACTATAGTGAGTACTGTAACGTTTGGCCGGTACTATAGAGAGTACTGTAACGTTTGGCCGGTACTATAGAGAGTACTGTAACGTTTGGCCGGTACTTTAGAGAGAGTGCTGTAACGTTTGGCCGGTACTATAGAGAGAGTACTGTAACGTTTGGCCGGTACTATAGAGAGTACTGTAACGTATGGCCGGTACTATAGAGAGTACTGTAACGTTTGGCCGGTACTATAAAGAGTACTGTAACGTTTGGCCGGTACTATAGAGAGTACTGTAACGTTTGGCCCGTACTATAGGGAGAGTACTGTAACGTTTGGCCGGTACTATAGAGAGAGTACTGTAACGTTTGGCCGGTACTTTAGAGAGAGTGCTGTAACGTTTGGCCGGTACTATAGAGAGAGTACTGTAACGTTTGGCCGGTACTTTAGAGAGAGTACTGTAACGTTTGGCCCGTACTATAGGGGATCATGGGATTGTTGAATACATGGATTATGTCTGAAAGATGCGTGTTACCTGAACATCTCCTGAAGCCACTGATTCTGTTTTTTATAGTTAGGTAAACATTCAGGAGGATTGTATAGTTGCTAGCAACGACATGAAATTACATCAGGACGGAGTCAGCTAGCGACTGGTGTTGGTTCTGTTACCACGGTAACCTCCTTTCAGACGCTGCTGAACATTTTCCAATCTGTAATATTTTCGCCTTAAAGTGGCCCTCAGGAGAGGTAACTAGATTGTTTGTGTATTGAGCAGCAATATAGACCCAAAGACTATGAGGTATTATTATTTTCTATCTTCATGAAATATGGCCTGTGTTTTTTGTGTAGGATACCACCTTGGAAACATCTGGAAGGCCAGGTTGACTTTTATCAATAATGTCTAAACAACAACATTTCTTTTGTAAAAGTGATTGAAGGAAACTCACTTCACCTTGTCCTGACTAGATTTACACGGTTGTAAAAAAAAGCCTAGTTGGAGTTAGCCTAACAAAACCTAGGCTTCATTTGAAGCCATTCTGAATTTTTTTATGGGATAAATGAATGCGTTATACAAATAGAACCAGTATCACATTTTCTCACTAATTAATTTCTTCCCAAAACAAAGTGACATTGTAAAGTTTTTGTTCGTCTTTCAATCCCAGATTCCTTCTTTATAAATGAAATACATTATAATGCACAGTAAATATTTTTCAAAACTTTCAGCGATAAGTGGCCTGATGTCTAGCAGATGACATCATTGCGTCACACAGGGTGAGTAAAGCTTCCTCCAGGTTTTAGTCAACATGGCATGTTTGGTCAGATGTGGTTCATGAGTAAGAACCTCTAGGAATTCATTAATGCAACCAAAAGGTCATCTTCCTGAAAATGAGGAAGGACTCTAGGTTGGCTTCTCGTCACTTCCAGTTCCAGGATTGTATATGTGCAATAGCAACTAAATATAATCTGATAGCATTTATAATCATTTCATTAATGAAACCACGCAGAATTCCCAGAACGCTATCAGATGCTCAGATCCTAAGTGCATATGCAAGATAATCAGTTGTGTTACCTGTAGTTGATTACATTGAATAATAGTTTGTCAAATTACCAAAATGTAATTCCTCTTTGAAACCTGTGAACATCCCAGCATGTCATGCCTGTTTCCAGGGAGACGGTCTGCATTCAGAGCAGGGGGGTCTGGGGTTTTCATTTCACTCCTGAGAGTGCCACATCAATCCCACCTAACCAACAGGGCTCCTCCCACCTAACCAACAGGGCTCCTCCCACCTAACCAACAGGGCTCCTCCCACCTAACCAACAGGGCTCCTCCCACCTAACCAACAGTGGTCCTCCCACCTAACCAACAGGGCTCCTCCCGCACCAATAGTGGTCCTCCCACCTAACCAATAGGGCTCCTCCCACCTAACCAACAGGGCTCCTCCCACCTAACCAACAGGGCTCCTCCCACCTAACCAACAGGGCTCCTCCCACCTAACCAACAGGGCTCCTCCCACCTAACCAACAGGGCTCCTCCCACCTAACCAACTCCCACGCAACAGGGGCCCTCCCACGACAACAAGGGCCCTCCCACTCCAACAGGGCTCCTCCCACATGTAAAAAATAAGACAAACCGTGTATTCAATGGAGCAAGGATTGCAGCATCAGTTGGGAATAGAATTAGTTTTGTATTAAAAGATGTGTTTCCGTAAAATATTTCAGTTGTAATAATATATAATGCATGGTCTATGTTGTTGATATGTTGTTCATATGTTGTTCATATGATGTGTCACGTACACACGGAAACATTTTGCCAAAGATCGATTTTCTCTTTCTCTCACACACGTTCACTCATATCTCCAACAGTGTGTCTGGGAGGCACTGAAGCTGATTAGGAAAACATTATTTTGAATCAGGAAAAAAATAAATACAAAGCTCTTGCTGACTGAATATTAGCAGCTGATGTAGGTTGGCTGACAGACCACAGTAGACCCACACCTGTAGACCACAGTAGAGCCACACCTGTAGACCACAGTAGAGCCACACCTGTAGACCACAGTAGAGCCACACCTGTAGACCACAGTAGAGCCACACCTGTAGACCACAGTAGAGCCACACCTGTAGACCACAGTAGAGCCACACCTGTAGATCACAGTAGACCCACACCTGTAGACCACAGTAGACCCACACCTGTAGACCACAGCAGAGCCACACCTGTAGACCACAGTAGACCCACACCTGTAGACCACAGTAAACCCACACCTGTAGACCACAGTAGAGCCACACCTGTAGACCACAGTAGACCCACACCTGTAGACCACAGTATACCCACACCTGTAGACCACAGTAGACCCACACCTGTAGACCACAGTAGAGCCACACCTGTAGACCACAGTAGACCCACACCTGTAGACCACAGTAAACCCACACCTGTAGACCACAGTAGAGCCACACCTGTAGACCACAGTAGAGCCACACCTGTAGACCACAGTAGACCCACACCTGTAGACCACAGTAGAGCCACACCTGTAGACCACAGTAGACCCACACCTGTAGACCACAGCAGACCCACACCTGTAGACCACAGTAGAGCCACACCTGTAGACCACAGTAGACCCACACCTGTAGACCACAGTAGACCCACACCTGTAGACCACAGTAGACCCACACCTGTAGACCACAGTAGACCCACACCTGTAGACCACAGTAGAGCCAGAGATAGCGATGTAACATTTATTTCTGTATCTCAACCCTGTTCTCAGTTTTAAGTCTCTATTCACCTCTCTCTGTTTGTTCCTCTTTTTCTCCCCCTCTCCATCTCTCCCTTCCTCTCTCTCCCTCTCTCTCTCCCTCTATCCCTCTCCCTCTGTTTCTCCCTTCATCTCTCCCTCTTCATCTCTCCTCTTCTGTCTGTGGGTGGATCCTCAAGCTATAGATAGAAATGGAGAAAGAAAACAAATTTACAGGAGAGGGGGGAAAACAATTGCATGATGAATAGAATTGGGTATAGTGATAAATGACACAATTCTACTCCACGTTCTGTAAGACACTGTGTTTATATCCTCCCCGTTGGCACGACCAGATGATGCATCACATCATTTTTATTTTACAACAAACCCAGATGTTAAACTGCATAATTAATCCCCTCTGTGACCCCCCCCCTCGCACCAGTGGGTTTGATTGATGTCCCTTCCAACATGTCTGTCTCCATGTGTTACTTCTAAAATGGCATTTTTATAGTTGACTAAGCATTTGTATGTGGGCAGTACCAGTGTGCCCTAGGCTGGCTGCTCCTGGTCTTCTTGTGCCAACTTTCTCCTCACACGCCTCTGGCATTATCATCCACACAAACATGTTGGTAAACACTAGACCAGTTTTAAAGGCAGTCTGCTCATGGAGAAATATTCAAAAGCTTGCCACAGAGTATTGATTTGAGCTTAAGCATTTCCTGAAAATACAAATTATGAAACCAGCTATTCTAGTTCATCATAATATTTATTACACACTATAGCTCTACAACTTATTTTGCCAATATCAATAGGAGCTTATTTAAAGTTGCCATATGTTTAATTTATTTGTATTTTCAATTAACTCTCATTGCATTCAATTAAATATTACTGACTCAATTGTTTTTTGGGTCAGTGACCTTAAATAAATGAAGGCAGGATAAGGATACAATGACCTTTCAGTGAGTTGTTGAGGAGAGTGCATCTCTATTTATAGATCTACCGCCAGTTGAGTTTGCAATTAGGTTATGTCTGCATGAGAACGTTGCTGCCATTCCGATGCCCAGACACTTTTCCAGCAAAAACCACATCTCAGAGGCCTCAGATCGAATCTGATCATGCCCTGCTTAACTCTAAACAACAAGAAACAAAATGATCCAGACTCCTCAGCCAGGAACATGGAACAAACAGCTGGAGTCATGTGTGTGTGGTTGACTGAAGACATTACCAATTCCTTCGTATATCTTCCAAAGGCTTGGTTTTCTAGTGCACGATAGATTCATTTTACAGTACATGTACTGAATTAACACCCCAACAGTCGTCTGGATATTGATATGTTCCCCTGTGAAGAATTAATCCAATTTGTTTCACTGTTCTTTGTGTTTAGCTGTGTGGCGATGGATGCTTAGAGACAGGTTATATGTTATTCAGTCATTCAACACAGATCGAATATAAAGCTCATTCAGTTGTTCTCCTTTCTGTTAACTAACACACATTATCCCTTAAATCTAGAAACATTTTACTTACACCATTTGGTGTAATTGGTGCTTTATTGCATATTCTCGATGTCTTCTGATTAACCGTTCATGTCTTTTTTATATTATTATTGTTAGACACAAAAATGCCACGTTTTAGTGTGAGTAGAAATAAGCGTGCAAATAGCATGTTAACGGATAGCAAAATATGGACGTGCTGTCTGAAATTGATCACAGTAGGCTTGGTTATATTTAACCTACTTAGCCGTGCTTGTGTGTTAAACCCCAAAGGATTTAACATTTCCAACTGTCAACATGAATTAACCATCACAAATACTACTTAAATCCTCAGCATTTCTCCAAGTGACTGGTTTATGCGGCACACCAAGAAAAGTTTCACTATTTTATTTTGGGTTTACTAGTTTTAGAAAGTATCGTTTTTTTAGGGGTTAACTGGATCCGATCCTCATTGGCTTGTTGCCAAAGCAGCAGTCATTTATAGAGTCAAATAAAAAATAACACAGAGTTTAAAATACACTTTAAATACCAATATATAGATTAACAAAATACAAACTGCTGAAGTAATTTAATAATTTCTGTGTGTACATTAGGTTGTAATGTTTGTGTCTTTTCCCTACAGCATCTGTTGTGTAGATTGTGTTGGAGTGTGTGTGTCTCTTCACTTGATAATTATGGAATGTGTGTGTTTCCTCACAGCATCTGTTGTGTAGATTGTGTTGGAGTGTGTGTGTCACTTCACTTGATAATTATGGAATGTGTGTGTTTTCCCACAGTATCTGTTGTGTAGATTGTGTTGGAGTGTGTGTGTCACTTCACTTGATACTTATGGAATGTGTGTGTTTCCTCACAGCGTCTGTTGTGTGTAGATTGTGTTGGAGTGTGTGTGTCACTTCACTTGATAATTATGGAATGTGTGTGTTTTCCCACAGTATCTGTTGTGTAGATTGTGTTGGAGTGTGTGTGTGTGTCTTCATGGTAGCAGAGGAAAGGAGATTGCCATCCGTATTCCTGGACCTGCACACCTGGCCTGGTTTTAATTCTAGCGGCCAAATGTGAAGGATTATTGGTTCTAGGAAGGGAAACCTCATCAAAGGTTTACTGGTTAGGCTGATGTTAATATATACATCTATATTTGACCTTTTGGACATGTTAATATACATCTATATTGACCCATCCACCCTTCCTCCAACCAGTCAGCCCAGTGACCCACAGCTCCACCCTGCCTCCAACCAGTCAGCCCAGTGTCCCAACCCTGCCTCCAACCAGTCAGCCCAGTGTCCCACAGCTCCACCCTAACCAGTCAGCCCAGTGTCCCACCACCCTGCCTCCAACCAGCTGACCCACAGCTCCACCCTGCCTCCAACCAGTCAGCCCAGTGTCCCACAGCTCCACCCTGCCTCCAACCAGTCAGCCCAGTGTCCCACAGCTCCACCCTCCCACAGCTCCACCCTGCCTCCAACCAGTCAGCCCAGTGTCCCACAGCTCCACCCTGCCTCCAACCAGTCAGCCCAGTGACCCACAGCTCCACCCTGCCTCCAACCAGTCAGCCCAGTGTCCCACAGCTCCACCCTGCCTCCAACCAGTCAGCCCAGTGTCCCACAGCTCCACCCTGCCTCCAACCAGTCAGCCCAGTGACCCACAGCTCCCAGTGACCAGTCAGCCCAGTGTCCCACAGCTCCACCCTGCCTCCAACCAGTCCAGTCAGCCCAGTGTCCCACAGCTCCACCCTGCCTCCAGCAGCCCAGTGTCCACCTCCACCCTGCCTCCAACCAGTCAGCCCAGTGTCTCAGTCAGCCCAGTGTCCACAGCTCCACCCTGCCTTTAACCAGTCAGCCCAGTGACCTCCAAGCTCAGTCAGCCCCAGTGTCTCACAGCTCCACCCTGCCTCCAACCAGTCAGCCCAGTGTCTCACAGCTCCACCCTGCCTCCAACCAGTCAGCCCAGTGTCCACAGCTCCACCCTGCCTCCAACCAGTCAGCCCAGTGACCCACAGCTCCACCCTGCCTCCAACCAGTCAGCCCAGTGTCTCACAGCTCCACCCTGCCTCCAACCAGTCAGCCCAGTGTCTCACAGCTCCACCCTGTCAGTCAGGTCCTGGCCAGACCACAGAACCTCCTCAAAGAGCTCCGCAAATAAATGTTTATTCTGTGTTTTCAGACATTACCTCATGAGCTGTTTGTTCAAACCACTCTTGTCCTAAATACGCTTCGTAATTTATTCCACTAATATCTGTAGCTCTGTAGCTACCCAGTACCCAACACTTGGTAAATAAACACTGTCTCAGGGGAAAAGAGGCCAACTTAGAATTTCTCTACATTATTTACATCTCTCCCTCTCTCTCCCTCACCTTTTCCCTCTTTCACTCACTCTTTCACTCTCCCTCTCTCTCTCTCTCTCTCTCTCGCTCTCTCTTGCTTTGTCACTCGCTTTGTCAGAGCATTGCAGAAAAGTTTTTTAGATAGTATAGTAATAAATCAGCGTAGAGTTTTTTTATATAGTTCCGGTTCCTGCCCATCATGTCATTGCAGTGTGGACCAGAGGATATTTCATTAGCCAATCAAATCGTGGCACTTCAATAGCATAATGGTTCAATATACGTACACTAATATTACAAATATACATTTAAATAATATTTGACAGATGTTGTCTTTTAAGCGGCAATTAATCAAGCCAATAATTAAGTAAATCGATAGAGATTGGTAGAATTTCTATAGAGGTCATACCGTAAAATTGGTTATATTAAAATGTGAAATGTCCATATACATTTATTACCTCTTTCAAAGTGAATCATTATGTCAATCACTTTACCCATGAAGGTCTTTTAGCATTCTGACTATTTTCATATATTTCATGGGAAATCAAAGAGATGGAAATTAATTATATTTATCTTCCTTAGATATGATATTTTTTAAATATCAGCCTCTTCCCCCTCACACACACACACACACACACACACACACTCTCTCACACACAGACACACTCACACACACATTTTATGCATTTCATTGAATACAAGTCACATAAGTCACGCTACATCATAACATATTCAAACATTTCAAGGTCAACAACACAGGCACACAAAGATACAAAAACCAAATACACACCAACATGCACACACACACACACCGGTTCTGTCAGATTTATTCACTTTTCAGCTGAGTTCCATCTCTTAATGTGCTACAAGCATCATCCAAGGTGAGTCCAACAGTAGTATTTATGTTCCATCATCTTCATTGCCTCGACCTGGAAAGTGTATCTGTCATATTGACTAAAGGGGTGAAACGAGGCACAAGTGGAACCCTAAAGCACCCCAACGTTTCACCAGGGCCGGAAGAGGGCCATTTGGGATACGACCAAAGTGTTTCCTTCAAGGTCAAACAGGAGGCCAGAGGTGCTAGTGCCAATGTAGGGCCCTTGGTTACAGTAGTGCACTTAGGACTGGCATTTGGGACTTGCTGATCATTATAAATGCGTTTCTGTCCTGAATTCACTTCCCCACAGAGGTTGAATAACGACCTGGAGCATTTCACCTTCAGACCGTCTCACTAATGCAGGGGGACTGGCTGAACACACGGCAGAACGCACGTGACCGGCTTGGAAATGGCACCCTATTTAATGGAGTGTGCACTGCTTTTCATTGAAGACCTGTCAGATCCCCTATGGGTTCTGGGCCAAAGTGCACTAGAGTTGTAATAGGTAGCGGTTTTGTACACGGCCAGTCAGGAGGATGGCAGAACCCTCTGGGTCTGTCTGGACCGGGTGTAGGACTGGATAACAGAGGGCATCTGCTGTTAGATCCAAATGCCATACTATTCCATTTTAAGTGCACTACTGTAAACAGGGCCGGTCCGTCACATAGGCGCTACAGGCAAATGCTAGGGGCGCCGTTCATCCATAGGGGGCGCCAAATGAGTAAAAAAATACAAATTGCCTAGGGCACCATATTGGAGAGTGCCATTTGATATAGAATACAGACCACTCCTACAGACCACTCCTATAGAATACAGACCACTCCTATAGACCACTCCTATAGAATACAGACCACTCCTATAGAATACAGACCACTCCTATAGAATACAGACCACTCCTATAGAATACAGACCACTCCTATAGACCACTCCTATAGAATACAGACCACTCCTATAGAATACAGACCACTCCTATAGAATACAGACCACTCCTATAGAATACAGACCACTCCTATAGAATACAGACCACTCCTATAGAATACAGACCACTCCTATAGAATACAGACCACTCCTATAGAATACAGACTACTCCTATAGAATACAGACCACTCCCATAGAATACAGACTACTCCTATAGAATACAGACCACTCCTATATTATACAGACCACTACTGTAGAATGCAGACCACTCCTATAGAATACAGACCACTCCTATAGACCTCTCCTATAGAATACAGACCACTCCTATAGAATACAGACCACTCCTATAGAATACAGACCACTCCCATAGAATACAGACTACTCCTATAGAATACAGACCACTCCTATATTATACAGACCACTACTGTAGAATGCAGACCACTCCTATAGAATACAGACCACTCCTATAGAATACAGACCACTCCTACAGACCACTCCTATAGAATACAGACTACTCCTATAGAATACAGACCACTCCTATAGAATACAGACCACTCCTATAGAATACAGACCACTCCTATAGAATACAGACCACTCCTATAGAATACAGACCACTCCTATAGAATACAGACCACTCCTATAGAATACAGACTACTCCTATAGAATACAGACCACTCCCATAGAATACAGACCACTCCTATAGAATACAGACTACTCCTATAGAATACAGACCACTCCCATAGAATACAGACTACTCCTATAGAATACAGACCACTCCTATATTATACAGACCACTACTGTAGAATGCAGACCACTCCTATAGAATACAGACCACTCCTATAGAATACAGACCACTCCTATAGAATACAGACTACTCCTATAGAATACAGACCACTCCCATAGAATACAGACCACTCCTATAGAATACAGACTACTCCTATAGAATACAGACCACTCCCATAGAATACAGACTACTCCTATAGAATACAGACCACTCCTATATTATACAGACCACTACTGTAGAATGCAGACCACTCCTATAGAATACAGACCACTACTGTAGAATGCAGACCACTCCTATAGAATACAGACCACTCCTATAGAATACAGACCACTCCTATAGCATACAGACCACTCCTATAGAATACAGACCACTACTGTAGAATGCAGACCACTCCTATAGAATACAGACCACTCCTATAGAATACAGACTACTCCTATAGAATACAGACTACTCCTATAGAATACAGACCACTGCTGTAGAACACAGACCACTCCTATAGAATATAGAATACAGACTACTCCTATATAATACAGATCTGACATGGTGAGAAACGACGCAGCTACTGGGCTTTACATCTGAAAATAATCTGAAACGTTTTATGTGCACGACTAAAGTTGACAGCATGATGGGTAGAGAGCTTTGATCTGTAGTTCCTATGATATAATGTCAGGCTGAGTTGATTGTAATAATAATAAATCTAAATTATAGTTAGCTATACATGGATATATTGACATAGGCCACTTAATTCACACCAATGAACATCTGTTTAAAAAAAATGTGTATATTTTCTTTTCGCGCAGATTATCGCATGGTGGCACTGGAAAGACATGAAACGTTCTACACGTGTGTGGCACCATATGTGTGACACAGCCCGCTAATTAGTGCTCTCAAACTCACACGTCAAATGACCACATGTCAAATGACAAATAAAATAGAAAGAAACCTGTGAGCGGCGTGGCTTATGAGGGTAGGCGTGGCTTATGAGAAGAGGGTAGGCGTAGCTTATGAAAATAGGGTAAGCGTGGCCTATGATAATGTGGTAGGCGTGGCGTATGACAATATGGTAGGCGTGGCTTATGATACGATGGTAGGCGTGGCTTATGAGAAGAGGGTAGGCGTGACTGTGGAACACATGGTGTAACATCTATGCAGAGTAGATTCCGGAACTAGAGAGCTGGGGATAGAGAAGGGCGTGTAGTATTACTATTAGTATTAGCCCAGCAGAAACCCCCACTATCCAACTGACAGCGGAGCGTCAAGCGGGAGGAGGTAGCGTACACCAGGAGACAGAGGCGCAATAAGGAGACATAGGCGCAATAAGGAGACAGAGGCGCAACCAGGAGACAGAGGCGCAACAAGGAGACAGAGGCGCAACAAGGAGACAGAGGCGCAATAAGGAGACAGAGGGGGTTTCTCTTATTCATTCATCGCAGTGAAATTAGCGCAACCGGGACTATATGACTATTGTGTGCAGGTGGTTTCTGGGTGTCGCATTTTGGTTTGACGGCCGGATATCACATTACTTTTTAATAAACCATCTGTGAGCACACATTGGACCGGGTCGCAGTACGGTGCGTGGGTACCGGGTACCGTGTGATGGATGGGATGTGTGTCACTGTGGGTCGGTCTGAATAACTCCAGTCACCGGGGACCGTTGAGTCACCCGATAGTTTCAAGGTAATTTCTCGAAGTTAATGTTTGTAGGCTGATCATCACTGAACGGGCTTTCCTGTCCTGCTGACTTATTGCTGGGTTTGTTTATCGTAAGTATAAGTCTATATGATTAAAGTAATTACATCATTATTATAGTCTATATGATTAAAGTAATTACATCATTATTATAGTCTATATGATTAAAGTAATTACATCATTATTGAGACTACAGGTGCTGTAATAAATTATACATATGGTGTCAGAAATTGTTCATATTGCAGACTCCAATAACAAGCCGTCTGTAAACAGCCTGACATTATTCTAAAATGTAATGTTATATATTGTTTATAGATTATTATGATAAACTCTAATATCAAGCCTATATAATTATTATATTATATATAGCCTATAATTATTATTATTATATATATAGCCTATATAATTATTATTATTATATATATCCTATATAAATGACATACTGTATTAATTTGTAGTAGGTTACCTTGCATACCATCCGATACAGTTTCCACTTTCATTTATGATTTAGCAATAAAAACCTATGCTAATAATTACAGCCACATTCCGTGAAAGAGAAAGAAAACTTGTCTAGAGGTTTCACGTGTTGTTCTGACAGATGAACAGAAAGAAAACCTGTCTAGAGGTTTCACGTGTTGTTCTGACAGATGAACAGAAAGGAAACTATTATATTGGCAGTAATTGATGTTGCAATAAAAGATACTTAATCTGTTTGAATCAATTTTTTTTTACATATTTCAATTAAAATATCTTATTTTTATTTCTATTTTACAAGGTGCCATTCGTTTTGGAAGTCTCAACGTGGATCAGACAATCTCTCTACGATACATGATAATCAGATTATGAATAGTCTGTCTCCCTGTGTCAATGACGGGTAAAATGGAAACCCCTTTCTACCACGATGAAGCTCCGGGCATTCCTCACAACTTCGGACATCATACAGACTACGAGCGTTACCACGGCCACAAGATGATGAGTAAGAAAACCATGGCAGCCCATAATTTCTCCAGCGGTTCCCACGGCAGCTCCAGCCTGAAACTACTGCAAGGCCAGTCGGGGAACGCCGGTGTCATGAACAACCTGGGAGGGATTCATCTAAATGCCAACAACTCGTTGATGCCCGGCGTCTCGCCAGACATGAACCTTCTGAAACTGGCCTCGCCCGACTTGGAGCAGCTGATCAACCAGTCCAACCAGGGCCTGGTAACGACCAGCCCTGCCCCAAACCACAGCGGACCAAACCCGTTCATGTACCGGAACAACGCCACCAATGAGCAGGAGGGTTTTGCCGATGGCTTCGTTAAAGCCCTGGCGGATCTACATAAGCAGAACCAGCTGGTCGGAGCACCCATGTCCCCATCGGGTTCTGTGCAGGGCCCATACCAGAGGAACATCATATCTACAGGGGACATGCCCATCTATACTAACCTCAGCAGCTACAACCCCAACCACCCCAATCACGTATCCTCACCCTACCCAGGGAGCCAGATGCCCAGTGGGTACCCAAGTCATGCCCCCCATCATTCCCAGAGCAGGGGTATGGATGCCCCTCAGACTGTGCCGGAGGTACCGCACCCCCCGGGCGACCCCACGTCGTCCCCGCCCTCCCTTTCCCCGATCGACCTGGAGACCCAGGAGAGGATCAAGGCGGAGAGGAAAAAACTGCGCAATCGGATCGCGGCGTCCAAGTGCCGCAAGAGGAAGCTGGAGAGGATCTCACGTCTGGAGGAGAAGGTGAAGGTGCTGAAGACGCAGAACTCGGACCTGGCGTCCACAGCCTCCGTCCTCCGGGAACAGGTGGCACAGCTCAAACAGAAAGTCATGAATCACGTCAGCAACGGGTGCCAGATAGCAGTCAGCTCAGCTTCCATGCTGGCCACGACGGGCGGAGAGAGGGAGAGCACCAGCTGTTGATCAACAGACAGGACAGCCATGATGTCTGGGGTGGGTTCCTGTCGCCACTCTGAGTCAGTGCTCTCTCAGTTTTTTTCTCCTGAGGGGCTGTGATGATGGTAAGTGAAGTATGCTAGCCGCACCAGGGGATGGGACACTCCCACCTGACTCGCCACAGACACTTTCACCATACAGAACGAGAGTTCTAGTGGAAAACACAACTACACAGAACAAGAGAAGGGACAGATACACCTGAACTTCTTGCTTTTTTTTCTGCATCCACGTGAGGAATTGCATCTCGGGTATAAGACCCAGGCAGCACCTGTTTTCCGTGACAGTGTGACTTTGTATAAAGGGAACTCAAGCATCCAGGGGCAGCTGAGGGTCTGGGGGTTGGAGCGTTGGTGACCGGTTGGCTGCTGGTTCCAATCCCTCTAGGTCAGTTAAATTGGTCCCATCAGTCGCTATGCTAAATGTCTCGTATGTGAGGACAGATGTTGTCAGAAGGAAGACCGGGCTTTACACCACTGACTGACTTAAAACAGGAAGTCAAATTTAAATGTTTGAATATGAATCAGTCAGGGTTCCCGGTGGAGGGGATACACGTACATCACCTCAGAACGGGAACTCCTACATTCTTTAAGATAATCTTGATTTCTTCAAGAAAAAGTCCAGACTATTTACTCCGTTAACTTATTTTTGCCAGCTTTCCATTTGAATCAGATGAAGAGTTTCTGCTCATTTTACAGGATCTGCAGTGAATTTAACTTTTCAGAAACTGACTACATTACATGTGATGGTACAGTGAGACCAAGTGTTTTTTTCACGGCAGACGGTAGATTGAATTTACGCTAAATTAAGCCTTTTGGTCTTTTTTCAAAAAGCACTTGGTCAACGCTTCACAGTGTAGTTTACTAAACACATTGGTTGTAATAATGTGTTGTAGACTGAGATGCGTCTTTATTTCCTGGCGTCACTATTGTCTCAACGGTTTATTTGAGCTTGTCTGTCTGGTTAGTATGCTGCCATGAGCGGGAGGTCACAGCAAAACAATGTCTCAACGGTTTATTTGAGCTTGTCTGTCTGGTTAGTATGCTGCCATGAGCGGGAGGTCACAGCAAAACAATGTCTTGAAATTACACATCTGAGTCTTTGAAGTCATTGTGTTTTATTGAAACGACTGTGTTCATGTGAAACAGACAGAAGCTTCAACTGATTGAAAACTTGTCTAAAAGGAATTGAACTAATAATTACTTTGTATGATAAACTTTATAGTTACACAGATTACTATAGTTTGTCATCTTGCAACCTGGGTAATTCATTTTGGAGCCTTTTTTATTGGTCTTTTTTGGTAATGTGAGCCTAATTAATTCTGTAAACAAGTTTATTTTTTGAAACCTTCATAAATCTGAAAGATTTTCCTGCATTCCAAGCAAAATACCCTTTGCACTGTACCTGCTCTAACAATGCTGGAGGATGTTTTATATTGATGGTTGTGTATCAGTGCTGCGTTGAGATAAACTACACTGTGCCAGACACACTCAGAGACATTTTAGAGACATTTTAGATCAACGTGCTGGACAATAGACGAAGATTTACGATGCTTCTTAAGATTGCAGCAAGCTAGACTGTAGAAGCAACACAAGGGCTTTTGATCAAAATGAGTTTATTACATTTTATTTCTTATTTGACATTTTTTTTTGAGCAATTTATTTATGCAAAATGTATCTGCTATTTATGTTTTCTGTAGAAAGAAACTGCACAAGATGGATTTAATGTCTTGTTGACATTTTTGGGAAATACGATATATTGCACATAAATCAAAACAATAAATCATGTTCTAATATTTATCTGTTGTCTCAACACTCAAACTATTTGATACTTCATGTATTCCTACAGTGCAAATAAAATATGATTGTCAATATAGTATGTAAATCAGATCGTAGGAAATTACATTTCCTCAAACTAAAACTAAAAAACGTACATGCCATGACTGAAGAAGGATTTGTTGATATATAGATTTGTAGATATATAAAATCTGCATAGTTTTTTTCAATTATATATTCGATGCACTGAATCTTCTTTTAAAATAATTATATACAAAATGGACGATGATGTATGTGTTTTGCTTACACACATTAATCTGGACAGAGAATAATCTAAGTTGACACACTTTAAATCTGTCCGATTATCTTTGGGGAACATCAAGGGAATAATTTATTTTTAAAACTTGAATAAGACTTTTGATGTCACTTATGGTAATTATTATATTTTTGTATAACTTGTATTCAATGTTCCTAAAGTACAAGATTGATCATAAAGTAGTTGTTGACTTGTTGGTTTAATGTTTTATAGTGCTTAATATACATTATTTATAGAGGTGGATTGTGTAGTTTGTGTACTTAAGAACACTACTCTGTTGTGCAAAGTTGTTTGTGTCGATATATGTGAAATAATATTCCTGCCTTCTTGTTTATATTTCTTTTTCCAGTGTAAGATAAAACGTTTCTATGGCACCACAGAGTGTGTGTCTAAATTAATTAAACCCGTAATTTGGATCTTACATTCCTGCCTTATCTCTTTGGGGAAATGGCTTGACATATGTTTCTGAGACTATTCATTTCAGTAACTACGGCAATGTGGTGTTTTTATACATGTGACTGAAGGAATGTCAGGCAGTAGGATGTACGAGCACTGTGATTTACTGCTGTGTGGGTTTGAGACTTTCCAGTTAACTCTGTAATTAATTAGTTAGAGGTGATACATTAACCAGGGTATTCCTCCCTGTGATTAGGAGTGCAGACGACCCAACCATCATGATACAGCCAAAGATAAGAATTTATCAGCACACATCATTGTACATGGAGAACTCCGTCGCTAACAAAACTTGGTCCCAATAGAACTTTCCTGCCTAAATTAAGGTTTGCAAAAAGGTATTTACATTGTTGATTTGTGACCATGTGAGATACCATGGTAATGTTTCTCTATGGGCTTACTGGAACATGCCATCAGACAAAAACATTCCATAAGACACATAAATGCTATCACACACATACATGCTATCACACACACATACATGCCATCACACTCATATACATGATAACAGACACATACATGCTAACAGACACATACATGCTATCACACACACATACATGCTATCACACACATACATGCTATCACTCACATACATGCTAACAGACACATACATGCTATCACACATACATGCTATCACACATACATGCTATCACACACCTACATGCTAACAGACACATACATGCTATCACACTCACATACATGCTATCACACACATACATGCTAACAGACACATACATGCTATCACACACATACATGATATAACTCACATACATGCTAACAGACACATACATGCTATCATACATGATATCACTTACATACATGCTAACACACACATACATGCTATCACACATACATGCTGTCACACACACATACATGCTATCACACACCTACATGATATCACTTACATACATGCTAACAGACACATACATGCTATCACACATACATGCTGTCACACACACATACATGCTATCACACACCTACATGATATCACTTACATACATGCTAACAGACACATACATGCTATCACACACATACATGATATAACTCACATACATGCTAACAGACACATACATGCTATCACACACATACATGATATCACTTACATACATGCTAACAGACACATACATGCTATCACACATACATGCTGTCACACACACATACATGCTATCACACACCTACATGATATCACTTACATACATGCTAACAGACACATACATGCTATCACACATACATGCTGTCACACACACATACATGCTATCACACACACACATACATGCTATCACACACATACATGAACACATTGAACATGCTGTTGCAGATGCAGAGGTAAGAAGCCACACCTTAATAAGTGAACAAACAATGTGAGATATGTTGCACACTATAATAATAATCAGCTCTGTAATTAATCAATAAGGGTTTAAGCTACAGAATATGAGGTAATATCCTGTTTCCCATTGACCTGGCTGTTGGTAAACACAAGGGAAAACATCTATGTCTAATAGCACACTCATTTCTATGCTAAACAGTGCACTACATCTGACTAGGGCCAATACAGACTGGTTTACATCTGACTAGGGCCAATACAGACTGGTTTACATCTGACTAGGGCCAATACAGACTGGTTTACATCTGACTAGGGCCAATACAGACTGGTTTACATCTGACTAGGGCCAATACAGACTGGTTTACATCTGACCAGGGCCAATACAGACTGGTTTACATCTGACTAGGCCAATACAGACTGGTTTACATCTGACTAGGGCCAATACAGACTGGTTTACATCTGACTAGGGCCAATACAGACTGGTTTACATCTGACTAGGGCCAATACAGACTGGTTTACATCTGACTAGGGCCAATACAGACTGGTTTACATCTGACCAGGGCCAATACAGACTGGTTTACATCTGACCAGGGCCAATACAGACTGGTTTACATCTGACTAGGGCCAATACAGACTGGTTTACATCTGACTAGGGCCAATACAGACTGGTTTACATCTGACTAGGGCCAATACAGACTGGTTTACATCTGACCAGGGCCAATACAGACTGGTTTACATCTGACTAGGGCCAATACAGACTGGTTTACATCTGACTAGGGCCAATACAGACTGGTTTACATCTGACTAGGGCCAATACAGACTGGTTTACATCTGACTAGGGCCAATACAGACTGGTTTACATCTGACCAGGGCCAATACAGACTGGTTTACATCTGACTAGGGCCAATACAGACTGGTTTACATCTGACCAGGGCCAATACAGACTGGTTTACATCTGACCAGGGCCAATACAGACTGGTTTACATCTGACCAGGGCCAATACAGACTGGTTTACATCTGACTAGGGCCAATACAGACTGGTTTACATCTGACTAGGGCCAATACAGACTGGTTTACATCTGACCAGGGCCAATACAGACTGGTTTACATCTGACCAGGGCCAATACAGACTGGTTTACATCTGACTAGGGCCAATACAGACTGGTTTACATCTGACCAGGGCCAATACAGACTGGTTTACATCTGACTAGGGCCAATACAGACTGGTTTACATCTGACCAGGGCCAATACAGACTGGTTTACATCTGACTAGGGCCAATACAGACTGGTTTACATCTGACCAGGCCAATACAGACTGGTTTACATCTGACTAGGGCCAATATGGACTGGTTTACATCTGACCAGGGCCAATACAGACTGGTTTACATCTGACTAGGGCCAATACAGACTGGTTTACATCTGACCAGGGCCAATACAGACTGGTTTACATCTGACTAGGGCCAATACAGACTGGTTTACATCTGACCCAGGCCAATACAGACTGGTTTACATCTGACTAGGGCCAATATGGATTGGTTTACATCTGACCAGGGCCAATACAGACTGGTTTACATCTGACCAGGGCCAATACAGACTGGTTTACATCTGACCCAGGCCAATACAGACTGGTTTACATCTGACCAGGGCCAATACAGACTGGTTTACATCTGACCAGGGCCAATACAGACTGGTTTACATCTGACCAGGGCCAATACAGACTGGTTTACATCTGACCCAGGCCAATACAGGCTGGTTTACATCTGACTAGGGCCAATACAGACTGGTTTACATCTGACTAGGGCCAATACAGACTGGTTTAAACAAATGCACTTTAGGTACGGTCAGGTGTCATTTGGGATGGATCAGAAGTCCCTGTGTGAATAAAACGGACTCAATAGTTGCTGGGCGACTTGCCTTGCTTTTACTGTTTATCTGTTGCTTTGACTGAATTGTTTTGGTTTACAATGTGCTTCAATGTGTTCAATGTTCCTTGAATGTTTTTAAATTAAACCTCCGATTAAAAGGAAAAAATCTTTCTGAAATGGGACATGTTTTACTTGTTTCTTCTTCTAGGGGCAGCTATTCTACACAACACCCAGCCAACTGTCAAAGACATGATTTGGACAGACAAAGTAAGTCTAAACTATGATAAACAGACGGTTTTCGTTTTTTGCGGAAACTACGTAGCAATTTCCCAACATGATGTAACTTAAAAGAGTATGTGGGAAGATGTCATGCAACTATGAGATCAACTTGTGGTCTGTAGTAACCTCTAGTAACCTCTAGTAACCTCTAGTAACCTCTAGTAACCTCTAGTCTAGCGCCACTAACCTGTAACGTAAAAGCAGCTCCTCCGTGGTAGGGGGTTTACAATGTTACAATGCAAGTCATGTCAAGGCTCTTGTGTACTAGATGTGAGAAATGAAGACCAAAATGCATATCTTCTTGGCGTGAACTGTACAGCTCTGTTCTTGGTATCATTTCTGTCTCCTGTATTGTTTTTACAATGTGCTGAGAAATTAATTTCAGGAAATCATGTTGACATTTCTTAGAAGTTATTACATTAGTCAGTGACTGAGTGGCTTGTTGGGTAAATAAGTTAAATAACTACCAAGTACTTACTGAAGTACAACGTATATGAATTGGTTGGTTCTGAACTGGTTGGTTCTGAATTGGTTGGTTCTGAATTGGTTGGTTCTGAACTGGTTGGTTCTGAACTGGTTGGTTCTGAACTGGTTGGTAATGAACTGGTTGATTCTGAACTAGTTGGTTCTGAATTGGTTGGTTCTGAATTGGTTGGTTCTAAACTGGTTGGTTCTGAACTGGTTTGTTCTGAACTGGTTGGTTCTGAACTGGTTGGTTCTGAACTGGTTGATTCTGTCTCCCGTGCTCCACAGTGCCACCTACAGGTCTACTGTTTAGACAGTCTCTTCCCATGAACTGAGCCAGTCCTTCTTGTAAACCACATGATAGAATGAGAGTAAAAGTCAGTAATAGCTGCTGTTTACAGTCCAGAGAGCAGAAACTGATAGGGAAACCAACTTCAGTAGACAGAGTGGATTCACAGAACAACAGACCCAGTCCTGCTGTGTAGAAACCCATTCATAATGTGTAGAAACCCCTTCATAATGTGTAGAAACGCCTTCATAATGTGTAGAAACGCCTTCATAATGTGTAGAAACCCCTTCATAATGTGTAGAAACGCCTTCATAATGTGTAGAAACCCCTTCATAATGTGTAGAAACCCCTTCATAATGTGTAGAAACCCCTTCACAATCTTGGGGACAAGATAGGGCACTACTGGGACAAGATAGGGCACTACTGGGACAAGATAGGGCACTACTGGGACAAGATAGGGCACTACTGGGACAAGATAGGGCACTACTGGGACACGATAGGGCACTACTCTCGTATTATATTTCTCTAAAAAGTTTTTCTCAGCAACAGCTAATATCTATACAGATAGAGGGGCTATGTGTGACATTCTGTTAAACTTTGTGGTTGTTCGTTTGTGTTGAAAGCTATTAGAATACATGTACAGATCTATTTGCCACAGACAGATGGTTGGAGATTAGTGATAGATTTGGTGTGTTGGAGTAGAAGGTGACTCTGGGACAGCGATCTGCAGCAACTGGATGTCATCTTCTGTAGGCGTATCAGCTTATTGTGCTATGTAGCTATTAATAAGTTCTATTGTTTATTCCATAAACAGACACGTGTGTTAGTGTGTTGGTGGAACGTGTGTGCGGTTACTCTGCTTGGGCTGCCGGTTCTACGTCTGAGGCTTGTGTAGGCTCGTAGAACACACCCACAGAAGACCTGAACAAATGATCTTCCCTGTCCCCTGAGAACTGGCCGAGGTGTTCCCGCTCTTAGCCAGTTGAAATAAGGACACAACTGTTGTGTAGCCTTTCTGTTTTGTCTTCAAATGTGCTTGAATCCAAGAATAATGGCAGTTCCTACATTTGGACATTTTGGTTCCCCAGCAGTAGCAACTATAAAGTGGAAAGCAGTGGAATTTTCCCTTGGTGGTCAAACTGATTTCTATTCAGTTATTCGGTGGATCTTGAACAGTGGGCGCCAGGTTGACATACATTGTTAGGGAAATGTATTTTTGTCTTGCGTAACACTGTTCCACACTCCAGCAGTGAGTCAGCTAGAATGGAATCGCACAGGCCCAATTCATTTGTGAAATAGGCACTGTGACGCTCCAACCATCCACCTCTGCTTCAGGGCAGGAAGTAGAAGGATGACAGTGTGAATTTCTCTCTGAATAATCATTCACTACTCATATGTCTGACAGGCCGTGGGACAAACAGCTCCCTAACTCTTGTGTACAGAAATACTTTGGACAAGGACTCAAAGTAGTGTACACAAATATTCTAGTGTTCAATTTGGATCATAGACACATCCGTTAAGTCATGGTTCAGTAACAAGAAATGTATGACTCTCATGATGGTAGAGGATTTCCAGAACACACCAAAAGGCTGAAATGGAGAGAGATATGTACAGTGAGTATTGGAGAGAGTATTGGAGAGAGTATTAGAGAGAGTATTAGAGAGAGTATTGGAGTGAGTATTGGGGATAGTATTAGAGAGAGTATTGGAGAGAGTATTGGAGAGAGTATTAGAGAGAGTATTAGAGAGAGTATTGGAGTGAGTATTGGGGAGAGTATTAGAGAGAGTATTGGAGAGAGTATTGGAGAGAGTATTGGAGAGAGTATTAGAGAGAGTATTGGAGAGAGTATTGGAGAGAGTATTGGAGAGAGTATTAGAGAGTATTAGAGAGAGTATTGGAGAGAGTATTGGAGAGAGTATTGGAGTGAGTATTGGAGAGAGTATTAGAGAGAGTATTGGAGAGAGTATTGGAGAGAGTATTAGAGAGAGTATTAGAGAGAGTATTGGAGAGAGTATTGGAGAGAGCATTAGAGAGAGTATTGGAGAGAGTATTGGAGTGAGTATTAGAGAGGGTATTAAAGAGAGTATTGGAGAGAGTATTGGAGAGCGTATTGGAGTGAGTATCGGAGTGACTATCGGAGTGACTATCGGAGTGACTATCGGAGTGACTATCGGAGAGACTATCGGAGAGACTATCGGAGAGACTATCGGAGTGACTATCGGAGTGACTATCGGAGAGAGTATCGGAGAGAGTATCGGAGAGGGTATCGGAGAGGGTATCGGAGAGGGTATCGGAGAGGGTATCGGAGAGGGTATCGGAGAGGGTATCATAGAGAGTATCGGAGAGAGTATCGGAGAGAGTATCGGAGTGAGTATCGGAGAGAGTATCGGAGAGAGTATCGGAGAGAGTATCGGAGAGGGTATCGGAGAGGGTATCGGAGAGGGTATCGGAGAGGGTATCGGAGAGAGTATCGGAGAGAGTATTAGAGAGAGTATTGGAGGGTATCTTGTTCGTAGAGCGAGAAATAGAGTGAGAAACATAAAGAAGGTAAGAACGAGAGAGAACTCCAGAATTCTTTGTGTTTGCCATGGGAGAGTCTGGGTGTGCTTTATAGCGTACTAGATATTTAAAGTGTTTCAATCAGTAATGTGGGTGGAGACACAGCATCAACAGGTTGAATCATTAGGGCCTGCCACACCTTGGACACACACTACTGGTCAAAAACATACAGTAGATATAAAAAGTCTACACACCGCTTTTTGTGATGTGAAAAAATTTGACAAAGATAAATCATGTCAGAACTTTTTCGACCTTGAATGTGACCTATAATGAGAACAATTGAAAAACAAACTTCTTTTAGGGGGGAAAATAAAATAATTTTGTTCACATTACAAGAACCTGGCAGGGGTGTAGACTTTTCATATCCACTGTACAGGATCCACTGTTAGTTCACCGTTAGTGCACCGTTAGTTCACTGTTAATTCACCGTTAGTTCACTGTTAATTCACCGTTAGTTCACCATTCGTTCACAGTTAGTTCACCATTAGTTTACTGTGTTCACCGTTAATTCACCGTTAGTTCACCGTTAGTTCACCGTTAGTTTACTGTTAGTTCACCGTGTTCACCGTCAGTTTACCGTTAGTTTACCGTTAGTTCACAGTGTTTACCGTGAGTTCACTGTGCTTGAACTTTTTTATAAGGTCCACACTACGGACTGTGGTGTTTTGGCAGACATATCAGGAACCGTGAGAAACTATGGACTGATACCGGCATTTGGTTGCTCAACAGTTCGTAAGGTAAGTGGGCATAGGCGCGTTTATCGCGTGGCCTTGGGTTTTACTTCATTAAATCAGGACAATTATCTCTTCACTCAGGTTCCCTTTTTTATGTCTGGTTTTGGTTGAAGATCTGAAAATATTAATTACATACAGGAATACAGGAAAGGGGAAGATTTTTTGTTACGGCACTATAAAATATTTTTTCTGTACACTTCCAGTAGCTAGTTTGCTCTATCTTATGGCTTCTAGACACAATGCAGCAGCTTGCCTGCATAAAGACAGTCAATCGTATACTAGAAACCCCAAACCCACAAGCAGAGTACAATACAAATAACTGGTTGTCATACCTGTGATATATGGTCTCATATAGATCTGCTTTCAGACCAGATAAGATCAGTAGAACTCATAAAGCCCAGTTTAAAATGGCAAATACACAGAGACATTATATCTATATCTATCTACCTACCAACCAGTGCCTACCAACCAGTGCCTACCACCCAGTGCCTACCAACCAGTGCCTACCAACCAGTGCCTCTCTCTCTCCTTGTTGCACATCTGTAAATCTGTTTGTCACATTAGTGCACAGACGCCCTGTCAACAATTTACATATTCAATCTGCAAATATGAGGTTACATGCTGAGGAGTGAAATGACAATTATACATTTCAGATTTCTCATCTTCACAACTCGCCTCATTTTACATTTTCAATTTGGACTTACATCCAATAGATGTATCTGCCCAAGAAGTTATTAAACGTCATAGATTATCCACTATATGAAATCATGGTAATTCTCTTGCAGATGATTGGAGCTCATTCTTCATGTGTTCCCGTCCTGCGTTCAAACCACTTTAGACAGTTTGTGTTTTGATAGAAACGTCACAGCCGATTCAGGACTCCATTAAGAATGACATCTTGTTCCCTGTGTTTTGCTTCTGGACTGTGATCATACGCAGTGCACCATACAGGCTAAAACCATGTCATTAGACACGCATCTCACTGTGTGTTCAAACCATTCATTCCTTAGGAATGCTGTATCGAGATCCTGTTTTTAAACTGGGGGTCCTTGAAGGACACTGGTTTAACAGATCGGGGTAATTTCACGCAGCATAAACTTTAAGTGCGTACTTCACTGATTTCACTACGCCAACATAGGGTCAACAGAAGTGTGCTTTACAGGGAAAAGGATGCTAGTTGGTACACCCCTCTGGGGTACTTGACCTCTTCAGGGGTTTTGGCTCTGAGGGAAATGTTTTTCATATGTCCCTGATGAGTTGTAAAGTGAGGATCAGGATATTGTGGCTTACTGTACTTGACATTTCTTATTGGTGTTGAAAGGGTTGACCTTTTTTAAGTCCATATTAAATTACCTCAAACTTCACTGTTGCTATGGTAACGTCCATTCTATAGACATGGCAGCCATATTGACTAGTTGAACAAGAGGTAATTACCATTTATTTCACGTTACACTACAGGGTCTTGCCATTTGCTAACAAAGTCTGTCAATAACCGCTCAAGATGTTAACTTAAACACTTCAATCAATAGTCCTTCAATTAGCTACGCTATCCTTTTATGACAATGTACATATTTCACACTCATTCCCCATGAGATTCGGTTTTGAATTTTGTTGATTTTAAGTGTTTTATAAAACGCAATGAAAAAAATGTGTGTTGCATTGTAGTTAAATGCAAATACAATAGAAGCTCGGGAGAAAGGGTGATGAAGGACAGGTATAAATGGGCACACTGGCCCTTTAAGATGTAATTATTATTGATTATGATGATCGCTGTAAACAATGTGATTAATCATTGTGTTTGTATTATTTAAGTATATTCTTATCTCAATATATTTTATTATTTCAAGAATATATTTCAAGTATATTCTTATTTCAATATATAACATATTGGCAATCAAATGGAAAACATGAACTAGATTGGTTAAAGTTACAATCGATTGCCATCATTTTTCTGTTATAGACAATCTTACAGAGGATTCTAGTACTACACTATATTTTAGCACCACTCTGACCTCTTAAACCCTACTACTGATATGATATATATATATATATGAGACTATAACTTGGCAGTGCCTTGTGTTGTTTCAGCATCCAGCCCAACACATTGGTTGTGACATCACTGGGAGATTATTTGGCAGGCTATGTGGCTCATGTCTCTGCACTGTGTAATAGAATTACCCCAGCGACGTAGCGTTGGCTAGCTGGCCGCAGACAGAGCACAGGGCTGAAGAAACATCTGAAAGCTGTTATCAACTGCTATGACATCAGATTATCTTGGCTGGGACACTGCTGAGCTCATTCTACTAGGCTAGAGAGAGAGAGAGAGAGAGAGAGAGAGAGAGAGATTTAATACGTATCTGTATTTTCTAATACAGGTAAACACTACAGGTGAACACTACAGGTAAACACTACAGGTAAACACTACAGGTAAACACTACAGGTAAACACTACAGGTGAACACTACAGGTGAACACTACAGGTGAACACTACAGGTGAACACTACAGGTGAACACTACAGGTAAACACTACAGGTAAACACTACAGGTAAACACTACAGGTAAACACTACAGGTAAACACTACAGGTAAACACTACAGGTATTCATTTGGTCTACTCTGTGAATGTTCACATTACAGGGAATGAATCACAGGGAATGAATCACAGGGAATCTCCACACACACAACGTGTTGAGCTGTAAAATATGATTATGATGGTCTGGCAATGAGAAGACAGAAAAGGATGACCTTGTAATAGCTGTCATGTCTGGTGCAACTTGATTATAATGTGCTGGTTAAAAACGTACTACACCCAAACCCTCAGGGGGAAAAAAGTTACAAACACTCTTGTTTACTCATCCAGGTATAAACAAAAAATACATATTGTTGGCATATCCAACAGCAGTTCTAAAATAAATCTTCTTGTGAGGAGTAATCATTTGACCATATTGCTTTTTAGTGGCATACAATGTTTTGCAAAAGCGTAATTGAAAGCATTTCTGAATTTCCAGAGGAAATATTAACATTTTGTGTGAGTTGGTTAGCGACGCAGCTAAATAAATACAAACGCTACTATGAGCAACTGTTCCTGGTTATCAGCAGAACCTATATGAATGTCAATTCCTGGACCTGATAATGATTGTCTCTGTCTGAGTCAGATGTTAATGGCAAAACAGTAGTGATGTAAAGGGGTTGGTGTCACCCAGTGGGTGGCAAATTCAGCTGAGTTTCCCAATATTTCTGTCACGTAGTCTGGGAATCCCCCGTCATACGTCATCGTGTTTTGGGCTAATGATGTGCAGAGCAATCTCAGGTGGGTCCATCAGATTAGTAAAGGTGCTCCACTTTTCAACTAACCTTTTACAAATACGACTTTGGCAAAATGGGAATTCTCGTTGTTTCTGATTTCAAAGAAGTAGATATGAAAGTATGGAGATGTGCACCTTAGATATGGAAGTATGGAGATGTGCACCCTAGATATGGAAGTATAGAGATGTGCACCTTAGATATGAAAGTATGGAGATGTGCACCTTAGATATGGAAGTATGGAGATGTGCACCTTAGATATGGAAGTATGGAGATGTGCACCTTAGATATGGAAGTATGGAGATGTGTACCTTAGATATGGAAGTATGGAGATGTGCACCTTAGATATGGAAAGTATGGAGATGTGCACCTTAGATATGGAAGTATGGAGATGTGCACCTTAGATATGGAAGTATGGAGATGTGCACCTTAGATATGGAAGTATGGAGATGTGTACCTTAGATATGGAAGTATGGAGATGTGCACCTTAGATATGAAAGTGTGGAGATGCACACCTTAGATATGGAAGTATGGAGGATGCCAGATGCTAGTTAACTAACTACATAGTGGCTAAAAATTGTAGGAAATAATTGTCTAAATCCAAACTGTTCTTTCCTGTTGTTTATTTAACTTAAGTTCCTGGTACCTACAGGGGATGACTTGTCACTCAAACAGGTTTGACAGTGAGACAGAGAACCAAACATTCTGCTTCCTGTACATCTGTCAAGGATTTGCGGACCTCGGATCTCAGAAACAGAAAAGTATTCAAGCATTGACATTCTTAAATTTATGAGTCAGTCTCTCAGGACATAAAAATTCCTGCTAGCATAGTCCCATAGTCTCAAGTATTTTCTAGAGGTTTTTGGCCCATCGAACTCTGGTCAGTTTCCCAGGACGTGGCCAGAAGTAGATACTCAACTTTAGATATTTTAAATGTTCGTTCAAGCAAATGCCAAAGCACAACGCATAGGTGGAAAATATCTACTGGAGATACAAAAAAGCCCAATTGAACAGTGAAAACCCCATCAAACATGCCAAAATCTTTTTCAATCACAATCCAAAATTGCAATTCCCTCCAAAGCTTATGAACCTTTTCAATTGACTGAAATTCAAATGTAATAGGCCCCACTCTCTGTGAGATGAGTGACATCACGGCAGATCTGCTGATGCTGGACAGGTTTAAGGTAACATTCAGTTAACATTTAAAACCTTAGGTTTTCCAGCCACATACATATTAGCTACCCTAACCTACTGTTGGCCCCTGCAGGGTGAAACCAGCAAGCAGCCCTGGGTGTTCTTCAGCTTTCTTACCTACTGTTGGCCCCTGCAGGGTGAAACCAGCAAGCAGCCCTGGGTGTTCTTCAGCTTTCTTACCTACTGTTGGCCCCTGCAGGGTGAAACCAGCAAGCAGCCCTGGGTGTTCTTCAGCTTTCTAACCTACTGTTGGCCCCTGCAAGTGAAACCAGCAAGCAGCCCTGGGTGTTCTTCAGCTTAACCACCAATGTGATGCTCTAACATGAACATACATCCCACTGCCAAATAACGAGCAAGGACAAAATGCAATTAACAATTACACTGCCACATAGTGATCAATGTAAGTTGAAACCGGACTAAAGACTGCAGGCCACTGACATTACAATGACAGTGTGTGATGACTGAAGACAGCACACGCAACAACACACACACACACATGTGCAACAACACACACACACACACACATATCTGTAGGCCTACTTCACACAATCATGTTTTGACATTATGGAATTTAGAGAATCCAAATTAAATGATTTCTTTCTGTATTATTTATTTGTGTGTGTGTGTGTGTGTGTGTGTGTGTGTGTGTGTGTGTGTGTGTGTGTGTGTGTGTGTGTGTGTGTGTGTGTGTGTGTGTGTGTGTGTGTGTGTGTACAGCGTGTGCCTGGAAGGAAGCATATTTCTCGGGTGTTGTAGCTAATCAAATTAAGAAGGGCTTAAAACCCTTGGCTTGCCAGACAGCCCAAATTTCCAACAAATACGTCCGCAGGGCGAGGCACAAATACGCATGTAAGTGTGGGAAATGGAAAATGCTCATTATAGCATGTCCACATTTGTAATCCTCAGTTTGTTTTACCACCAGCAGCAAAACTATAATCTGTGGAATAAAACTAAAAGGTTTTTATAACCATTGGAACAAGTGAACCCTATGTGGCTTTGATTTAATGTCTAAATACTGATGTAGTGCATTACTTGGTCAGGGATACAGCCTGTGCAAATATAATAAGTTACAATGTGACAAGGCCTCCGTAGAGGAATAATATTATTAATCATCATAATAATAATGTACATTTTGTACGTTATTTTTCAGACCAAATGCACTAATTGTTATACGAATGAAATAAAGATGGATACTCAAGATCCAAATATGTGCCCAGTGACGCTGACTTAAGCTATAGTCAGGTGTCTAAATGACGTAGGCAGAGGTCCTGACACTATACAACCTGTTACAGACGCCCGTTGCCTGGCAGGGCCAGCTGCTCAGTAGATTACCTGCTGGTAGAGCCTAGTATTTACGCCCCACCCAGGGTGTGATACACCTGACAAAGAGGATTTTATCGAATGTCATTTTGATAGAATAGCCTGTAGCAACGAAGATGAAGATACTCCGGGGTTACTCTGATCCAGAGGCCCCACCCAAATGGACCCATATTCCCTATGGGGTCGCGTACCAAGTAGTGCCCTAGCTAGGAGATAGGGAATCATTTGGGACAAGAGGAATGTGTCCTGCTTTTCCTTTAAACCGCATTGGGAGGGTGTTAAGACTTGAGTGAGGAGGAATGAATACGTTTGTGGTTTGGTCGGTTGGTTGCTCAATACGAAAGAGTTTCTCAAAAATAGTTCCTGGTACCGTTGTTATTCCTGTTTACTGTCACTCCTACTTCAGGTATTATATTATGAGAAAGAGATTAGATTGTGTGTCTGTTTATTGCAGTGCAGTTTGCCTATGGCAGTAGTTGGGCTTATTGTGGATTTAGCCCAGCAAGAGGTAAAAAATGGAAAGAAATGGTAATCGCAGTGTTTATCTGATTAATTACAGAGGTTAAGTACGACAATAATGTGTTCAACTGAGGGAAACTAAAAGAAGAAAAAGTTCCTAGGGATTTTTTGTAATTTTTTTTATTGGTTCTTTAAATTAAAAACTACAGGGGAATACTTACACTTTCAATAAAGAACCATTTGAAAGTTTTCTTTATAGAACGCCTTATTAATGGTTTCCTGAATCCTTTAGAATAACCTTTCATGGTTTGTTTTGTATAGTGTGGAGGTTTCATCAAAAGGTTCTTTGAGGAACCCCTGAAATGAATCATTCAATGGGTCCCTTTTAATAACTCATTAAGGTTCACCTGTACGTACCAACAGGTTCCACCTGGTTGATTTTATATCCAGAGAGTGTTTACTACCACTCTTCCTAGAACTTGATTGGCCTAGCATCTAACTGTGTGTGTGCTGTATTAAAATGGTGTCTGCTGTGCTAAGCTGGTGTGTGTGTGTGTGTGTGTGCTGTGCTAAACTGGTGTGTGTGCTGTGCTAAATCTCCACTAACTTTTGGACCGTGTCCAAATTGGCACACTATATCTTTTTAAGTGTAATACTTGGGACCAGTGCTCTGACACGTGTGGCATATTGAAGACACCAGTTATCTGTGGTAATTCCTCTCTGGTGTAGGTGGGTATTAGTGTAATGATATGGCAAAACACAGGCATGCAAATTAATGTGTGGAGAAAACAC
The DNA here is from genome assembly GCA_029465975.1 of Dallia pectoralis. Taxonomy (NCBI): domain Eukaryota; kingdom Metazoa; phylum Chordata; class Actinopteri; order Esociformes; family Umbridae; genus Dallia; species Dallia pectoralis. The sequence goes on from CM055736.1 coordinate 22,193,840, forward strand.
AGCAGAAATAACGTTCGTAAGCAGTTAAGCTTCTCTGTTCGTCGAGGTAATTTGAAAATGCATGGATTTTAAGATTCTCTGTACCTCAAGGTAATTTGACATTACATGGATTTGGGCCTTCAAAGTATTTATAGACGGATTATAAATGTTTCGTTGTCGACACTAACGTATAATTTCACATTTGAAGTACTGTACATGTTGTCTTGGAAATTTCACAGAAATAATAATGCCTTGCAAAGCTGTCACCACTCACATTTTCAGATGGTGTATTGTTGTGCAGGTGAGACAGTCCAAGCTCGTATATTGTCGTTTCTGTCACATGATTCTACCTTGGTGGACAAGGAGTATTTAATTGGATGTTGACATTTTTATTTGCAGAAACATATACGGATCAGGTAATAATGTTCTAACAAATGCTCTTCGGGATATGATGGTAAATGTTGACAATGACATCCACGCCGAAGTACAATAAAACACGTCTTTATAACATAACGTTTCGCTGTAGCGATGTTTAGAGTTTTACTGCCTCCTAGCGGACAAATGGGGCAGCACGTCACATAATATTTACGAAAACCTCTCAGCGAATCACAGATGAGGAGCCATGACACGTGACCAACTGGAGTGAAGCCATTTCCGCCATTGGGGAAACTGGAAAGGAGCTCGCCGAGGAAGCGACTAAATAAAGCGTGAAAAGCCAAAGAAACAAGGACAGGATAACAACAGTTAAATCTGTCAGTAACTCGCAATTGTAGAGATGGTCCAGTCTTGTTCGGCTTACGGATGTAAAAACAGATATCATAAAGACAAAAACATTTCATTTCACAAGTAAGTTGAACTTTGACAACATCATGGTCACAGTACCGTGGGTTAGCATGGTGTCTGCAGAAACCTGGCATGGTCATAAGCAATGTATAGAGGAAATGTAATGTCACGTGTTAGCTAGTCAGTTAGTTAGATGTGCAACAGTTTATGACACAATATTCCCAAATGACCGAGTTATAGCTAGTGAAGTCTAATAGCTAGCTGTTATGGAATTGGTCATTAGGTTGAACGCGTGGCGGTACTGTAGCCTACTGTAGGTACCTATATTAAAGACTAGCCTACTGTAGGTACCTATATTAAAGACTAGCCTACTGTAGGTACCTATATTAAAGACTAGCCTACTGTAGGTACCTATATTAAAGACTAGCCTACTGTAGGTACCTATATTAAAGACTAGCCTACTGTAGGTACCTATATTAAAGACTAGCCTACTGTAGGTACCTATATTAAAGACTAGCCTACTGTAGGTACCTATATTAAAGACTAGCCTACTGTAGGTACCTATATTAAAGACTAGCCTACTGTAGGTACCTATATTAAAGACTAGCCTACTGTAGGTACCTATATTAAAGACTAGCCTACTGTAGGTACCTATATTAAAGACTGTACTGTAGCCTACTGTAACTACCTATATTCAATACTGTAGCCTACTGTAGGTACCTATATTAAAGACTGTACTGTAGCCTACTGTAGGTACCTATATTAAATACTGTACTGTAGTCTACTGTAAGTACCTATATTAAATACTGTAGGTACCTATATTAAAGACTGCAGCCTGCTGTAGGTGCCTATATTAAATACTGTATTTTAGTCTACTGTAACTACCTATATTCAATACTGTAGCCTACTGTAGGTACATATATTAACGACTGTACTGTAGTCTACTGTAGGTACCTATATTAAAGACTGTACTGTAGCCTACTGTAGGCACCTATATTAAAGACTGTACTGTAGCCTACTGTAGGTACCTATATTAAAGACTGTACTGTAGCCTACTGTAGGTACCTATATTAAAGACTGTACTGTAGCCTACTGTAGGTACCTATATTAAAGACTGTAGCCTCCTGTAGGTACCTATATACAGTATATATACAGTAGGTACCTATATTAAAGACTCTTGTGACCAGATTCTGAGATGTTTATGAAAGCTGCCATTTAACGTTGTCGTGGCGTGTCAATGTTTGCTACAAGCCATCATCTTGATGTGCAGAAGTCTCATAAGTCTGATTTCCGATTCATGTTTTGGTCTGTTTGTTTACTCTGCTGTGGCTTTGCGTTTACATATGTATCAGGCTGGCAGAGTGATGACTTAGTGTCACTGTAGTTTAAATACTGCTTCGACATAGACATGCAGTAAAACGGTAGTTGTCAGTTCTGTTGTTTCAACTGTATCCTAGTTGCCTTGTCTAAAGTGAGTTAAAAATAATTACGATTATTGAGCTGGTAAGGCGGGCCTCAAAGAGAAGGATATCGGCCGTGTTGGGAACTCTATAAAACGAATGGACCTTTGTTTTTAGACATGCCTGTGAATTCTGTTTCGTACCAGTGGAACCTCAAAAGCAACAATAGTTTTCAATCAAATCTTTCCTAAATTGCAGGTTCCCGCTCGCACGGCAAGACGTGTGTGGAAAATGGGTTGCAGCCATGAGAAGAAACAACTTCAAACCCACCAAATACAGCAATATCTGCTCTCAACATTTCACCAAAGACTGCTTCAAACGGGAATGTAACAACCGAGTACTGAAGGAGAATGCAGTACCTTCACTGTTCTGTTTTAACAAGTTACAAACGGTAACAAGATGCCTGAGTGTACCATGCTGTTATTTCTGTTTATTTGCCAGGGTCTTGATCAGTTTCTGCAAACCTTTATCAGACGTAACAATCATCTTTAGTGTGACTGTTGGCATGATTATGTCCTTGTTAACAAGACATGATTAGAGTACTATATTAGGGTACTATATTAGGGTACTATATTAGGGTACTATATTAGGGTACTATATTAGGGTACTATATTAGGGTACTATATTAACAAACTGTACTACATCACACATTAAAATCAAATCATATTATAATAATGTTTCTTATCATAGGCCGAGTTATTGGTGGACCCGTTCCCTCCAGAGATGGACCTTCCACTCCCCCTCCCCTCGCTCCCCCTCCCCTCACTCCCCCTCCCCTCGCTCCCCCTCCCTGACACAGAGGAGATGGCGACGCTCCCGACCCACCACACTGCTGTCTCTGTATCGCCGCCAGAAGACCTGGACCTTCCTCACAGCATGTCCGTGTCCTGCGACCACAACTACACAGTGGAGGACACGGTGCAGCAGAAGAAGAGGATCGAGCAGCTGGAAGACCAGCTGGACAAGCTCAGGAAGAAGCTAAAGACTGTACAGCAGAAGTGTCGCAGGCAGGAGAGACAGTTGAAAAGGTTCAAGGCAGTTGGGGAGTTCCACAGGGCGTACAAGGACTCAGCCTTAGGAGAGGGATATGTGATCCTACCCAAACAGCTCTATGATGTCCTCAAAGGGATTGACCCTGTAGACGGCCTGTAGACGGCCTGCAGACGGCCTGTAGACTAGGCAAAGGTTTACTGGGAGACAATGTGAGAAGGCTTCCATAGAGACCCAGATAAGGACCAATACACAGCTGATTACAACAAGCAGATGGACATGTCACCGCGTTGACTCTGGGGTTGTTCCTGCATCGGGCTTCAGTGTACTAGGATCGTCCTAAGAGTGTACTAGGATCGTCCTAAGAGTAGTAGGATCGTCCTAAGAGTGTACTAGGATTGTCCTAAGAGTGAAGTAGGATTGTCCTAAGAGTGTACTAAGATCGTCCTAAGAGTGTATTAGGATCGTCCTAAGAGTGTACTAGGATCGTCCTAAGAGTGTACTAGGATCGTCCTAAGGCTTAGACTTTGTTTTTGAAACCTGTTCCTGAGGTAGTGAATGTGGCCCTATCCAAATATGGGCAAGCAACTAGACAATAATATAGTATATTATTATACACACAGCGACAGCTGAGCAGTTGCAAACCGTGACTTGGCATAGCCCACGCCTGTTTACTGGGGTTTGCCAGAAGCGTATTTGGGTTATCAGAACAAAAGCCCAGTGAGGTTTGTATTGTCGCTGTGTCTAGCTGTGTCTAGCTGTGTCTGGCTGTGTCTGGCTGTGTCTAGCTGTGTCCTATATTCTATTTACAGGCGGGGCCTACTTGGGAATTCAAGCGCTAGAAGAGCCCCCCCTGCTGTATTATGATTAAAGGAGTGGGCGTTGCAACATTTTGCATCTACCAATCAAATTCACAAGTGCAATAGGGTTTAAGAACTAAGGGGCCAATTGAAATTGGACCCAAGTTTCCCCAAATATCTAGGTTCACTTTTTCCTCCCTCGTTTCTGTACTTGTAGTGGTGAAAATGAAAAAAATGACAATTTTAGCCTTCCAAGTAGTCATAGGGCTTTTGCTGGAGCTATGATAATAGCTACTATATTTAAAGCCATATTCATTGAGGAAAAACAGAACTTGAATTTTCCAGATGTTTTTTGCAGAAACATAATTGTCTACTTCACTGAGGGTTTCCGCAGTGAAATGAAGACTACGTTATTCTACATACCCACACTGCATTCAAGTTTGTTACAGTGGCTTTGGAAAGTGTTCAGCCCTATTCACTTTCTCCAGATTTCGGGGTTATTAGAATGTATTTTTAGTTCCGTATGCACACAATAAGCCCTTAATGACAAACCGGAAATATCATGTACATAAGTATTCAGTACTATGTAGAAGTGATTAAAGCATTTAGGTTGGGGTATGTCTCTACCAGCATTACAAACCTAGAGTTGGAAAGTTTTCTCCATGTCTCCTTACAGATCCTCTTTAGCTCGGTCAGATTGGACGAAGAGCATCAATGAACTGTGAATTGTGCTGAAAGATGGATTTTGATGATCTATTAGATGTTCTGATATGTCGTCACCACCCTGGATGAAGACTTGGTTACCTGGTGGGGACACGGCTCTGGTTACCCGGTGGGGACACGGTTCTGGTTACCCGGTGGGGACACGGCTCTGGTTACCCGGTGGGGACACGGCTCTGGTTACCCCGGTGGGGACACGGCTCTGGTTACCCGGTGGGGACACGGCTCTGGTTACCCGGTGGGGACACGGCTCTGGTTACCCCGGTGGGGACACGGCTCTGGTTACCCGGTGGGGACACGGCTCTGGTTACCCGGTGGGGACACGCCTCTGGTTACCCGGTGGGGACACGGCTCTGGTTACCCGGTGGGGACACGGCTCTGGTTACCCCGGTGGGGACACGCCTCTGGTTACCCGGTGGGGACACGGCTCTGGTTACCCGGTGGGGACACGCCTCTGGTTACCCGGTGGGGACACGGCTCTGGTTACCCTGGTGGGGACACGGCTCTGGTTACCCGGTGGGGACACGGCTCTGGTTACCCGGTGGGGACACGGCTCTGGTTACCTGGTGGGGACACGGCTCTGGTTACCCGGTGGGCACATGTGGTTTAAACTTTCTTATTATCTGTCTCAGTACCTTTCTAAATCCTCGATCAATTGAATTTGCCAGAAGTGAACTCTGATCATATTCTGTGAGTTTCATAACAAAACCTCTGAACACTTTGGTACATGAGATATTTGGATTTTTATTTTCAATAAATTGTCATAACTTTCCAAAAATATTTTTTACTGTTTTAATTGTGGGATATTGTGAAATTCATTCCAACACAACAAAAGGAGGAGAAAGTGGGGGGCCCACCGTCAATAGTTTTTATTTTATTTATTACCATTGTTTAGCTTGTGAGGGTTGACATTTAAATGTTAACAACTGTCTTGATATTTGAAATACTTGATTCATTATGGATTGCATAATTTTGTCTGCAGCACATACTTGAAAATGGTCATGACTGAAAATTTAATTGACCCTCAAATACTGTCAGGTCCCTTTAAAACTTTGCAATGAAGGCTTAAATTGGCATAGCTTTTGTACAGTTGCCGATGTGTTGTAAATATTACATCTTGTGTCATTTAGAGTTTACTGTTGATTGATTTCTACTGTGACTAGCTAATTTTTTTGATTATTCAGATATATAAGACTTTGTGTGAATATTGAGGAAAGTGTAATAACCCAAGTGGCTTTTAATGGTGCTGTGAAGGAAGATCATTAAGGCCACATACACACATAGTATAGCTTCCTTTTTCTTTTCTTATTTTTGTTTGCCAACTTTGATCCATTTCTCAATTGTTTGTAGAGCAGTAAAGGGAGCAAAGCAAGAAAATGTGTATAGTGAATGAGGAAAGGAATCAGTAAAGGGTGCTAGCAAAGGAAAGGATTGTTAGAGTCTGCAGGTGTTGTTGGAGCATCTAATCAGAACTAATATCTGAACCAATGGGTTTCCAGATCCCTTAACTGGCCTGGTGAAACACTACACTACCATGTACTTCATGTAAGTCATTTCCTAACGTCTCCAGTAGATGGAGCTGTTATCACAAAGTATGACCATATCAGATCACTATTTATACCAAACAATATTGCAGTTGAATTTCTAAATGTAAATAAAGAAACTTTTTTGCACCGCAAGTATTTTGTAAACGGTTGTTCGATAGTGGTTTTTACTTGTCATTATTCTTACATTGCTGGAAAAGATGGACATCTTCAAGCATTGTAATGAAGGACACAGTAGTTGTACTGTAAGTCATGGGGGCCTGGGTGAAACGTCTCCGGTTACGTATGTAACCTTAGTTCCCTGAGGGGAACGAGACGCTGCGTGAAAACGCTATGGGAACGCTCTGCGTGAGTGCGTCATGAAGCACATGTGTAATCAGTCCAATGGCGTGACGGAACGTCACAGACGGGTGACGTCGCGACCAGGAAGTCATAAAAGCACCCCTAATTACCGGCCCTTCAGTTTCTGATGGGCTGAAGCAAGTGCCAAGGGCATGCTGGGAGTATGGCACAGACACGCAGCGTCTCGTTCCCCTCAGGGAACTAAGGTTACATACGTAACCGGAGACGTTCCCTATCAGGGAACTTCAAGCTGCGTGAAAACGCTATGGGAACGCCACTACCCACTTCGCCATACGAGCAAGTGTCCGTCATGTGAAGTCAGAGCGCACATTCGGACGAAAGCACCTGCGCCCCTGGCGTGGAGCTAAAGTCAAGCTGGTAAAATCTCACGAACGTGTGCGGTGAGGACCAGCCTGCCGCAACACAGACGTCATGTAGAGACACTTTACCTGACAAAAGGGCTTTTGAAGCCGCCATACTCCTGGTCGAGTGGGCTCGAACAGCCAAGGGTGAAGGCTGACCAGCCGACTCGTAAGCAAGTGAGATGGCCTCAACCACCCACTTGCTCATCCTCTGCTTAGACACAGGACCCCCTCTCTTGGGTGGTCCAAAACACACGAACAGCTGTTCGGACAGCCTCCACAGGGCAGTTCTGTGGACGTAGGCGTCTAAGGCCCTAAACGGGCAGAGGAGGTTATGCTTCTTCTGGTCCGACGTCAAAAGGAGGAGGGCAGAAGGCTTGCAGCACAATAGGCCCAACAATGTTAGTTGGGACCTTGGGGACATACCCGGGTGAAGGTAGTAGAAACGCCTTGACCATACCGGGTGAGAAGTCCAAGCAAGAGGGCGCCACCGACAGCGCTTGCATATCACCAATCCTCTTCAGAGAAGAGATGGCAAGTAAGAAGACCGTCTTGAGGGTCACGAACTTGTCAGGGACCTCCTCAATGGGCTCAAACGGAGCACGGGAGAGGCCTTCTAGAACAATAGCCAGGTCCCAGGATGGCACCCGCATGCCGGCTGCTGGCCTCAGCCTCCGGGCGCCACGAAGGAAGCGTGATACCAGTGGGTGTCTCCCCAGAGAAACCCCATTTAGAGGGACATGGCATGCGGACAAAGCCGCCACATACACCTTCAGTGTGGATGGGGATAGACCTGTAGAGAAGCGATGCTGCAGGAACTCCAGTACTGCAAACACTGGGCAGTTAACTGGGTCCACCTGCCGTTCTCTACACCACGAGGTGAACAGTTTCCACCTGGCGGCATACGCCTTCCTTGTGGCTGGAGCTCTGGAGTGAAGGATGGTCTCAACGACCTCAGTCGAGAGACCTGAAACTAAGAGGCGGGCCCCCTCAGAGGCCAGGCCCATAGTTTCCACAGCTCCGGGCGGGGGTGAAGGATGACCCCATGCGCCTGGGAAAGCAGGTCCCTCCTGATCGGAATCTCCAGCGGAGAGCCGACGAGGAGAGATATTAGGTCCGCAAACCATACTCGGGCCGGCCAGTACGGTGCTACAAGCAGTAGACTGACCCGCTCCTGACGGATCCTCTCCAGAACTCCTGGGAGCAGAGCAACCGGGGGGAAAGCGTACAGGCGTGACCTCGGCCATGCCTGCACCATGGCATCCAGCCCCAGTGGGGCTGGATGAGTCAGCGAAAACCACAGAGGACAGTGTGACGTCTCTCTGGACGCAAATAGGTCCACTTCGGCCCGACCGAAGTGCGACCAAAGGAGCTCCACCACCTCGGGATGGAGTCTCCACTCCCCCGGGCCTCGGCCCCTGTCTCGACAGGGTGTCTGCCCCCTGTTTTAGGTACCCAGGGATAAAAATGGCCCTTAAAGAAAGGAGCTTCCCGTGGGACCACAGAAGGACCTGGCGGGCCAGATTGTAAAGTGGGCGTGAGCGCAGACCCCCCTGGTGGTTGATATAAAAAACCACCGATGTGTTGTCCGACCGGACAAGAACATGATGACCCCTTAGGTCTGGGAGGAAGTGCTTCAGAGCCTGGTAAACTGCCAGCATCTCTAGCCAATTTATGTGCCATGATAGCTGATGGCCCCGCCAGAGCCCTTGAGCTGGGCGACCACTCATGATCGCCCCCCAGCCGGTGAGGGAGGCATCCGTCGTTAGTGTAACACGACGACACGGAGCTCCCAACACGGGACCCTGGGTTAGGAACCAAGGCTTCCTCCACATGACCAGCGTGCGGAGACAACGCCGCGTAACAGTGATCATGCGGAACTGGTTTCCCCTCGGGGAGAACCCCTTGGTTCTGAGCCACCACTGTAACGGTCTCATGAACAGGAGGCCGCAAGGAATAACGTTGGACGCTGCAGACCCAACAGTCTCTGAAACTGTTTCACAGTGAGTGACTGGCCTAGCCTCACCTGCTCGACGGCAGCAAGGATCGACGCCACACGTGCAGGAGACAGATGTGCCCGCATCGTGGTCGAATCCCAGACTACGCCCAGGAAAGTGGTCACCTGTACCGGCGACAGCACACTCTTCCCAGCATTGAGCCTCAACCCCAGTTTGTTGATGTGAGCCAGAACGACATCTCGATGCCGAACCGCTAGATGCTCCGACGGAGCCAGAATCAACCAATCGTCGATGTAATTGAGGATGCGTATGCCCTGGAGGCGCAACGGCGCCAGGGCAGCGTCTATACATCTCGTGAACGTACGGGGAGAGAGTGCTAGGCCAAACGGAAGAACCCGATACTGGTACGCTTCGCCCCCAAAAGCGAACCTCAGGAACTTCCTGTGTTGTGGAAGGATGGAGATGTGAAAATAGGCGTCCTTCAGATCTATCGTGACAAACCAGTCCTCGGACCTGATCTGTGATACGATCTGTTTGAGAGTGAGCATTTTGAAGCTGAGTCTCCCGACCGTCTGATTCAACAGACGTAGGTCTAAAATAGGACGCAACCCCCATCCTTCTTGGGAACAACGAAGTACCGGCTGTACCAGCCCGACTCCTGCTGAGAGGAAGAACTCGTTCTATAGCCCCTTTTAGCAGGAGAGTCTGTACCTCCTGCTCCAGTACCAGAGCCTGCTCTGGGCCCACCACTGTGGGCAGGACCCCATTGAAACGAGGCGGATGCGTCCTGAATTGGATGGCATACCCGCTCTCGATTATCCGCAGGACCCACTGAGATATATTCGGCAGGGTCTTCCACTCTGCCAGAAAATCTACTAGGGGTACCAGCCTCTCGAGGCTGGCCTCTGGAGTAACAGGTACTGCAGACACAGTGCCCTGTAACAGCGCACTGGCAGGGAACAACTGGTCTGACAGTTCTGGGCCCCTCCTCAGAGGAGGCGAGCGCCCCTCGGGAAAACGCTCGCCCAGGCCACCCCGCTGAGGGCACCAGGAGGAGCTCACTACTCCCCTGGTGGGGACCACCCCCAGCGGTTTGACCCCCCTGTCAGGGTCTCTTAGACAAAGCCTTCTTGGATGTAGCGACAGGCCTCGGAACTGTCCTACCCCTCGAAGGCCCCGCCTGTGAGCGTCGCCGCCCGGCCCACTCATCGTGTGGGGGCGCCCGAGTAGCGACACTCACTCTCTGCTGCGCCCGGTGTGCCGTGCTCGGCGCCGGGCGGGGCTGCCCCCGTCCGACAGCCCCCGCGACGCGGCTACGACGGGGGAGAAATTTCTGGAAGGCAGCCGCCTGCCTGCTCTCCTCCTGAAACCTATCGACGACCGAGCCAATAGCAGGGCCAAAGAGGCCGTCGGGGGAAAGAGGCGCGTCCAGAAGGAAGGCTTTCTCCCAATCTCTCATATCAGAGAGGCTCAGCCCGTCGCTAAGCAGCTCTGCCTGATATGCCTGTAGAATAGACATAGTATGGAGGCAGGAAGCTGCCTGACCCGCCGCCGAATAAGCTTTGCCCACCAGCGCTGAAGTAGTCTTCAACGCCTTGGAGGGCAATGCCGGTGTCCTCAGAGACGATGCCGCGGGAGATAAATGGCTCGCCAGTATCTCCTCCGCGACCGGCATCGGTCCGTACCCATGAACATTAGCCTCGGCAACATTCGAATACATATGAGTCCGCGGATTAAACACCCGGGACGACACCGGCTTTTTCCAGGACCTCGACACCTCAGTGTGGAGGTCCGGGAAGAAAGGCAAACACCGGCGAGGAGGTAAAGCACGGGAGGGCAAGAATCGTTCATTCAACTTACTAGTTGAAGCAGACTCCTGCCTGTCAGCCGGCCACTCGATGTTGAGCTTTCCCACAGCTCGGGTGAGTACCTCCAGCAGCTCCTCGTTCGCAGGTGACTGAACCAACAATTCAGCCTCCGCCTCGAGGTTTTCAACCTCCATTTCCTCAGAACTGGACGGCTGAGAAAAAGGTGCCTCACCCAGGGCGGAAGAAACCCACACGGGTGCTTCCGAACCCCGAGCCGAGGCACTGGCTCTAGCAGACGAGGACCGAGAAAATGCAGAAGCCGTCTCGGAACCGCATGCTAGATCCGCTTGTGAACCCCACGACGTCAGTCGGCGCCGTGCCTCGGCAGCGGCGGGACCTGAACAGCGGGGAACGCGAACCGAGCCGCTTTCATGAAAAAGCGAAGTGTGCGGATGGCGAGACGGTCGCAATGCTTACAGCTAGCCTCTTCCAAGGCTAGCTGGGCATGCTCCTCTCCCAAACAAACTACGCACAGAACATGTGTGTCCCGGCCCGTGAGAAAGCGGTTGCAGGGAGAAGCACACTGTCTGAAACGCCGCTCGGTTGCCATAATCGCGGTGAGCTCTTGTACATAAACGCCAAGAAAATTTCTGAATTATCAACGTAATAGCAGAAACCCGCGAGGACTGTCACAACATGCACTTGCTGAAGCAACAAAAACTGAAGGTGCCGGTAATTAGGGGTGCTTTTATGACTTCCTGGTCGCGACGTCACCCGTCTGTGACGTTCCGTCACGCCATTGGACTGATTACACATGTGCTTCATGACGCACTCACGCAGAGCGTTCCCATAGCGTTTTCACGCAGCTCGAAGTTCCCTGATAGGGAACTCAGTGGGGGCGGTCCTGGTTGGCCCTTAGCATGCATCACAATACACTGTTAATTACGGTTTTACAAAGGAACTGAAGATGGCACTCTGTTGCTTTATATTTGAAAAAGGCACAACTCTAATCTGCAGTATAGTCACTATTAAGACAGACTATGGAGCTCTTTTACAAGTAGCTGTATGAACAAGACATTTTTTCACCACAGGCATTTCTGTTAATCTTTATCAAGGATCCATTTTTTTTATAAAGTTTACTTACTATAAATAAATACCTAGAAATAAGGCTAAAATACAAAAGTTCGTTATATTCCCAGTAGGTGGCGCTGTTGTCAGAAAGTAATTCCACTAAGCCATATTTACAGTTGCCCTGAATGTACTTTTGCACGAAATAATCAGTTTATATAATGTGCGAAAAAAAAACGTGCCGTAAATGTATTTCTACCAGCCGACATTACAACACAACTTAAAAAGGAGCAAGAGAGAGCTTTTGGGGCGGCTCTTGCATGACCCCATATTGCCTGCACCCCCCCCCACTGGGTCCCAATTGGCTCTAATCTTATTTATCTGTGTTGTACTAGGAGTGGGAGACCGGAATCCGTGTGTGCATGAGGGCATATGGCTGCATATATAGCTGGATATATATATTTGGATATATGGCTGATGTTCAGGTAAGTACCACAAGCACTCTATTATTTATAAACTGTTTACTGTTCAGTTTCACGGTAGAGGGACCGACATGTAAACTATACCGGGTCAGAAACATGCGCATTTCTGTTTCAAAGCTGGTTTCGACGAAATGTTCATGTTTAACATTCAATCGCAGTTAAACTTTCAATCGCAGTTTAGGCATTGCGACATGTAAACATGTTATGTATTGTTGACCTCACAATATGCAGCACATGGTGACCTATAATGTGTCCAAACATCTAATGTTTCTAAACAGGACCAGGTATTGTACCTTTAGGAGCCTGACATCTCCAGTTAATTAATAATAAAACGTTTAGTTATCAATCTGTTTAATATTATTCGGATGGATGAAGGCGGATACTTTGTTTAACTCCTGTTAACACGTTTTGTAATTTAATGTTATTTGAAACACAAATGTTTCAGACGTAAATCCTATAACCCCTTGGAAATTCGTTTTGTTTCGAAAATTAAAACATGACAACTAATCAGATACTATTTACTCTCAAATGTAGGTGAGCTTTTGGGAAGACTGCGAATTTAACTTGTGATTATAATTATTGAACACATTGGGATCTTCATATTAGACCCCGTTGATGTATTGTACGTAACCCAATCAGTGGGTTGTAACCTGTATTCCAAACAGTTGTTACAGACGGCAGTTAATTGTACGCAACAAATTAATTAATCGGGGGTTGTGATCATGTTATTGCCCCGTATTATTGTCACATAAACATGGAGTTGATTGAGTCATTCTCAGTTTGTTACTATTACTCCATGGGAACTGTTGCAAATAATAATGTGTTCTCAATCGGCCTACCTGGATAAATAAAGGACATTGCTTTGTATTTGTTTGGCTAGTAACTAAAGCTAGATTATGTTTCCAATAGTTGTTTAAAGAAAGCTTTGTGTTTGTGTGACTGCTGATGCAATGGGTATCAAATTGGTTGTCCCTGTGAAGGGCAATAATCTAGGCCGATTGCCTTTTCATGTTGGCAGTAATGACAAAGGACCCATTGTAGGATCTTGTTTGTTAAAGACTTGTGCTCTGAACCAGCATTTAGTTTGTTTCAAATGTTAGGGTTTAGAGCAACTATTTACTAAGGAGGGGGGTGGTGGAAAAAACAGAGGATGTTAGGGAAAGTCCTGAATATTTTAGTGGTGATTTGTTAAAAGTTACTTTCAGCTTTGTCTTGCCCTAACATGTTCCCGTGTGTGTGTGATATGAGCTACTGCAGCTCCACTGGTGCTATGGGATATTCCTTACCCAGACACAGGTAGCCCATCCACTCTGCTTTAACCTGCCCTCTGGTCTTGTGAAGAAACACTAGTTAAGTACAGGAAGAAGCATTTAGGGTGAGACAAATTGACTGACTACTTGCTGAAATGCCTACATCACATCTGCATTTTGCCTTTTCAGGCATTTTAGCACGGTAGTTTAGTATGAGGCAAAACTAGCTTTTATTTTGTTCTCGTCAGATGTAATATGTTTGAACACCTAGTTGTTAATGTGATCATATGTTTGAACACCTAGTTGTTAATGTGATCATATGTTTGAACACCTAGTTGTTAATGTGATCATATGTTTGAACACCTAGTTGTTAATGTGATCATATGTTTTGGCTTCAGCTAGCCCAGTTCTTTAGACAACCATTGACTGGACCTCTTTTCTGTGAGGTGAATAATAACAGATTAATGATGTGAGACATGATGTAGTGTAGTTGTTAGGTCACCAGACTCATATCCCTGGTTCTCTCAGTCCCAGAGCTGGACAGTTGACCCAAAAGCCTCCTCACATAGTAGCATTATCCCAAGGCTGTTTCTGAAGCCTCCGGGTAAAATCACAGTTAAAAAGTAAATGCACTCCATTTAAAGATGGAATTATATGTGTAATGGGCACAACAACCTCATTATATAGACAATTAAAGACAGCACGATGACCTGGTTTAACCAGCCCTCCAGATGGATTCATCCAAGCTGGGCACTTCTACGTGGAGGTTTATTTTCCCTTTTTACTGATGGTGGCTTACATGGTTTTAATTTCACTGTCCAGATGTACATAAATAGGACACAATCTGTCTCCCAGTCAGGCCCTAAGTGTCTGTCCCCCTCTCTCACCCTCCCTCCCTCTCTCTCACCCTCCCTCCCTCCCTCTCTCTCACCCTCCCTCCCTCCCTCTCTCTCACCCTCCCTCCCTCCCTCTCTCTCCCTCCCTCCCTCTCCTCTATCCCACTCCCTCCCTCCCCCTCTCTCACCCTCCCTCTCTCTCACCCTCCCTCCCTCCCTCTCTCTCACCCTCCCTCCCTCCCTCTCTCTCACCCTCCCTCCCTCCCTCTCTCTCACCCTCCCTCCCTCTCTCTCACCCTCTCTCTCACCCTCTCTCTCACCCTCTCTCTCACCCTCTCTCTCACCCTCTCTCTCACCCTCTCTCTCACCCTCTCTCTCACCCTCTCTCTCACCCTCTCTCTCACCCTCCCTCCCACCCTCCCTCCCTCTCTCCCTCCCTCTCACCCTCCCTCCCTCTCTCCCCCTCCTCTCCCTCCCTCCCTCTCACCCTCCCTCCCTCTCACCCTCCCTCTCACCCTCCCTCCCTCTCACCCTCCCTCTCACCCTCCCTCCCTCTCACCCTCCCTCTCACCCTCCCTCCCTCTCTCCCTCTCACCCTCCCTCCCTCTCACCCTCCCTCCCTCCCTCTCACCCTCCCTCCCTCCCTCTCACCCTCCCTCCCTCCCCCTCCCACCTCACCCTCCCCCCTCCCTCCCTCCCTCACCCACCCTCTCACCCTCCCTCCCTCTCACCCACCCTCTCCTCCCTCCCTCTCACCACTCCCTCCCTCTCGCTCTCTCTCTCACCCTCTCTCTCTCACCCTCTCTCTCTCTTTCTCCCCCTCTCTCTCTCCCCTCCCTCCCTCTCCCTCCCTCACCCTCCCTCTCTCTCTCTCTCACCCTCCCTCCCTCTCCCTCCCTCACCCTCCCTCTCTCTCTCTCACCCTCCCTCCCTCTCCCTCCCTCACCCTCCCTCTCTCTCTCTCACCCTCCCTCCCTATCCCTCCCTCACCCTCCCTCTCTCTCTCTCACCCTCCCTCCCCTCTCTCACCCCCTCTCTCACCCTCTCTCACCCTCTCTCACCCTCTCTCCCTCTCACCCTCCCTCTCACCCTCCCTCTCACCCTCCCTCTCACCCTCCCTCTCACCCTCCCTCTCACCCTCCCTCTCACCCTCCCTCTCACCCTCCCTCTCACCCTCCCTCTCACCCTCTCACCCTCTCACCCTCTCACCCTCTCACCCTCTCACCCTCTCACCCTCTCACCCTCTCACCCTCTCACCCTCTCACCCTCTCACCCTCTCACCCTCCCACCCTCCCTCTCACCCTCCCACCCTCCCTCTCACCCTCCCTCCCTCCCTCCCTCTCACCCACCCTCTCTCCCCCCTCCCTCTCACCCACCCTCTCTCCCTCCTCCCTCTCACCCACCCTCCTCTCCCTCCCTCCCTCTCGCTCTCTCTCTCACCCTCTCTCTCTCTTTCTCCCCCTCTCACCCTCTCCCTCCCTCTCCCTCCCCTCACCCTCCCTCTCTCTCTCTCTCACCCTCCCTCCCTCTCTCTCTCTCACCCTCCCTCCCTCTCCCTCCCTCACCCTCCCTCTCTCTCTCTCACCCTCCCTCCCTCTCCCTCCCTCACCCTCCCTCTCTCTCTCTCACCCCTCCCTCCCTCACCCTCCCTCTCTCTCACCCTCCCTCTCTCTCTCACCCTCTCTCCCTCTCTCCCGCCCTCTCTCACCCTCTCTCACCCTCTCTCTCACCCTCCCTCTCTCACCCTCTCTCTCACCCTCTCTCTCACCCTCTCTCTCTCTCACCCTCTCACCCTCCCTCTCTCACCCTCCCTCTCACCCTCCCTCTCACCCTCCCTCTCACCCTCCCTCTCACCCTCCCTCTCACCCTCCCCTGTTCAGACCTCACCCTCCCTCTCACCCTCCCTCTCACCCTCCCCTCTCACCCAGCCCGGACTGTCTTTCTGAGCCCCCCAGGCGTTATTTCCCTCCTCTCTGCTCCCCCTCACCCCGGTTCTAGCCCCCCTGTCCCCTGGCCCTGGCAACATGTCTATCGCCCTGAAGCAAGTCTTCAACAAGGACAAGACCTTCCGACCGAAGCGTAAGTTTGAGCCGGGCACACAGCGTTTCGAGCTCCATAAGAAGGCCCAGGCGTCCCTCAGTTCGGGGGTGGACCTCAGAGCGGCTGTGGCTCTGCCTCATGGGGAGGACCTGAACGACTGGGTGGCCGTACACGTAGTGGACTTCTTTAACCGCATCAACCTCATCTATGGGACGGTGTGTGAGTTCTGCACCGAGAAGACCTGTCCGGTGATGTCCGGCGGGCCACGGTATGAGTACCGGTGGCAGGATGAGCACAGATACAAGAGACCCACGGCACTTCCTGCTCCAACCTACATGAATCTACTGATGGACTGGATAGAAGTTCAGATCAACAACGAAGACATCTTCCCAACCAGCATAGGTGAGTGCAGTTGGGCCGGCTCTGATGTCCGGTGGGGCCGGCTCTGATGTCCGGTGGGGCCGGCTCTGATGTCCGGTGGGGCCGGCTCTGATGTCCGGTGGGGCCGGCTCTGATGTCCGGTGGGCCGGCTCTGATGTCCGGTGGGGCGGCTCTGATGTCCGTGGGCCGGCTCTGATGTCCGGTGGGGCCGGCTCTGATGTCCGGTGGGGCCGGCTCTGATGTCCGGTGGGCCGGCTCTGATGTCCGGTGGGGCCGGCTCTGATGTCCGGTGGGGCGGCTCTGATGTCCGGTGGGGCCGGCTCTGATGTCCGGTGGGCCGGCTCTGATGTCCGGTGGGGCGGCTCTGATGTCCGGTGGGGCCGGCTCTGATGTCCGGTGGGCCGGCTCTGATGTCCGGGGGGCCGGCTCTGATGTCCGGTGGGGCCGGCTCTGATGTCCGGTGGGGCCGGCTCTGATGTCCGGTGGGCCGGCTCTGATGTCCGGTGGGGCCGGCTCTGATGTCCGGTGGGGCCGGCTCTGATGTCCGGTGGGGATAGAGGGATGATTTAGGATTTCTGGTATTCTATCAGAGTTCTTTATTGTTCTGAGGGGATTCTCCCTGCCCGTTAATGCTTCCATCTGATAACGTTAGAGTGCCGAGGCTGCTGTTGGGACTGGACTCTGGACCCAGCAAAGCCTGCCTGGTCCCAGAGCATTCCTGTGTAGAGCTTTTAGAGGTGTGTGTTGCTGAGGGCAGTCTTGCTTTTACCTTGAACCGGGACGCTAGTTAAACGTCTAAGAACTCGTGACCTTTGATCCAGGAGTGTAACTGTTAAGTTATACAGGTGAATCCTGGTTCCTAATTTAAGCAGCAGTAAAGGTGGTGTAAACTGACCATCCCCAGAAAGGCCTGTGAGTAATGCATCTCCCAAACCTCTGGTGAACAGTCCAAATAGAAGCATATTCCCTTTATTGGGTTGGTGGTGGTGGGGGGGTTGGTTGGTTAGTTCATTAAGCAGGAAGAGATTAACAGGGGCCTGGAATGTTCCTGGACTGCTCTCTCCTTCAGCTACACTGTTCATATTGTATGAAGCAAATAATTTTGAACTTTGTAAATGCAGACCCTTTTTGTTGACCTTTCACCTTTCCCAAACAACTACTGCTGGGTTGTATTCCCTTATGACCTCAGAATGCCCCACACATGTTTCCATTGATGACCGCTCAACACTCAGAACTGTGCCTGTCAGACTAATCAAACGGCTCTTTGATCCACAGTTGTCTGTCAGCCTGTGTTTTAGCTGCTGTCTGCTACCTGGAACAAGACACAACAAGATCAGAGTTCACCCTAGAGGGCGGTGTGTCTCATTGCCATGGCTACGGAGTCAGTGTCAGGTTATGTTTACGAGCAACGTGCATTTGACCTTTCACCTTTTGGACAATGGCATAACCTCGGAGAGACAGATGTATTTTGTTTTTACTTTTTCTACTTTTGACTGGTGTAACCCGAAAAACGCATATTTCTAGTTTAGTATCAAGCGGACACATTTATCCTTGATCTGTGAGCGTCTTGGTTTGTTTTAGTCACGCAGATTATTGGTAGTGGATGGATTTATTAGACATGATACCGCTGTTGATGTTGGTGACATTTGGTAATACATGGCTGTGCGTCTTTTGGTAATGAGCCAGTAAGATAAACATGGATCTTTCTAGGAAGCTACTAAACTGAAAGTGAAGATGTGTAATATCCCTTTAATTCCATGGTCAATAGTGTACTAATCTTATTGGTTTCTGAGATTACTCAGTCTCAGAATAATCCTGTTTCACCAGACTCTGCGGAGAAGTGGTTGGGTCGGTCTCCATAAAGTTCCCATTGTTCTGGTCAAAATAAGTGCACTTGGTAGGGAATAGGACGCAGCTTGGACAGCCCAAACAGAACAGGGGAACGTCAGCCCATATTACCAGCTGTGTGTCACTTTTAGAGGCTCGTAGAGAACCATCTACACCATATGGTTTGCTGGGTTCTCTGGTCAGCCACGATCCGCTGCTAATAAAAGCCCCAGTAGCGGCTCTGAGCTTAGTGACCACGTGATCCAGAATCTGTGTCTGTAAGCCCCCGGGCTATTGGTTTACAGCTTGATGAAGAGCCGACGTTATTGTCTGTCTTTGTAGTTGGCGGTGGTTCACACAGAACGCCATGTGTGGATGTGGTGTCTGTGCCGGGACATGTGTGGATGTGGTGTCTGTGCCGGGACATGTGTGGATGTGGTGTCTGTGCCGGGACATGTGTTCCTCCGGTCCCTCTGGGTGGCTGCTACACTCAACACAGGCTTGACTGGGTGCTGTTTTACCCTCTGAACTGCTCCTGTGTTGACAGAGGTTGGCTTATCCTGCTGGCGTTAGAATGTTCACTTAGTGTGGTCAGTGATGCCTGTGACCTGCGTCTGTGACCTGCGTCTCTGACCTGCGTCTCTGACCTGCGTCTGTGACCTGCGTCTGTGACCTGCGTCTGTGACCTGTGTCCGTGGTCTTTCAGACTCCACTTCATTGGTTGGCTGTATCTATTCCCGCCTCTTAAGTATTTTGGCAATTTAAACTGGCAGACAGGTTGACAGGCAATCCGACAATGTCTTTTCTTCTGGCTGTCCTCCTGTCCTGGTCTTTACTTAGGATTCTCTACACCGAGATGAACCCCACATCTAATATACACCGAGATGAACCCCACATCTAATATACACCGAGATGAACCCCACATCTAATATACACCGAGATGAACCCCACATCTATTATACACAGAGATGAACCCCACATCTAATATACACAGAGATGAACCCCACATCGAATATACACAGAGATCTATTTGATTTGGGTCAGTGGTAATGTCAGGCCAGTCATTTCTGTGATAAATTAGGGCCAGTCTCTGGAATCTATAAGTCATCCAGCATATTGGTGTTAGAAATACTGTTTAACCTGCCTGCACAAGTGGGAAATACCATGGCAACTAGTCAGTTTAGGGTTAACAATTTGCATGCAGTGAAAGGTATAGAGATTTAGATTAATTTGACTGGAGGTCAAATGGGTCTCTCTCAGGGTGGATGTGTTGGTCTCTCTCAGGGTGGATGTGTTGGTCTCTCTCAGGGTGGATGTGTTGGTCTCTCTCAGGGTGGATGTGTTGGTCTCTCTCAGGGTGGATGTGTTGGTCTCTCTCTGGGTGGATGTGTTGGTCTCTCTCTGGGTGGATGTGTTGGTCTCTCTCTGGGTGGATGTGTTGGTCTCTCTCTGGGTGGATGTGTTGGTCTCTCTCTGGGTGGATGTGTTGGTCTCTCTCTGGGTGGATGTGTTGGTCTCTCTCAGGGTGGATGTGTTGGTCTCTCTCAGGGTGGATGTGTTGGTCTCTCTCAGGGTGGATGTGTTGGTCTCTCTCAGGGTGGATGTGTTGGTCTCTCTCAGTGCGGATGTGTCTCTCAGGTCTGGTCTCTCTCAGGGCGGATGTGTCTCTCAGGTCTGGTCTCTATCAGGGCGGGTGTGTCTCTCAGGTCTGGTCTCTATCAGGGCGGGTGTGTCTCTCAGGTCTGGTCTCTATCAGGGCGGGTGTGTCTCTCAGGTCTGGTCTCTATCAGGGCGGGTGTGTCTCTCAGGTCTGGTCTCTATCAGGGCGGGTGTGTCTCTCAGGTCTGGTCTCTATCAGGGCGGGTGTGTCTCTCAGGTCTGGTCTCTATCAGGGCAGGTCTGGTCTCTATCAGGGTGGGTGTGTCAGCCAGTCTTTCCCCCCAGTAAGTTGTGATTTTCCAGATGTTAATTTCCAGTTATAATGTCCGGCACATGATATACTAAACATCTCATGTGTCATGCTCCCTAACAAGGCGTGGTTCCTGGATTTGAACCAACTGTGTTGGCATGACAACAGAGTCTGGTTATGTGCTGCCTCAGGTTAAACAGCTGTGTAGTGTGTAGGCAGGTTGTCCATTTCTCTAGTGGATGGTGCTGCCTGATTGTGACTGCCTGATTGTGACTGCCTGTTTAACCTGTAACCACTGGGTTCACATCACTAACCCCTGAGGCTGTCACTAAACCCTTACCCTGTAATTGGCATCTGGTGAGTTGGCGTTTTCTGTAAATCCTGTCAACAATACAGCCTGCAGAAAATGAAAGGTTACCGATGGCAGCAGGTTGGACTGAATCATCTGGTTGACAGATCACACTGTATTTATATAAGCTCTGCCCATATGCCCGATGGTTTTTGGATCTTTACTTTGTGGTATTAAATGCACTGTGCTACTGTGTCTGATTTATCCAGTTCCCTTATTGTGATGGCTGGTGTTTATTCAGGTCATTTATATCTGCCAGATAAGGGAACAGGTGGGTGTGGCCATAGTGGAATGCCATTGGCCATCCCCTTGAGATTATTTACTTATTCCACATTGCCGGATCTTGTTGCTATGACGTTAAACTGCCCGACCAAGGAAACCTGCGGTAACTAAGGAAACGCATTACACAAACGTCACCTTTGGTCTACAAACTCACAGACCAGCTGATGGTCCATAATATAGTTTAGTTCAACTTTTGTTGTAAATTCCCCAGATTGGAATAGAGGCGGGTTTGAGGTGATTAATTTAATGTACCACAGATCTGCTGTGAGAAAATATCCACAGGGTAGATTTTTAACCACTCCATAACATGCAAGAAAATTCTACCCAATTCTTACTATTTTCCAAATAAAACAACGTGCTTCATTTCCTTTCAGACTTGTTTGGGAGTGCGTACTTTATTTTACCGTGCGTACTTTATTTTAATGTGGTATGTAAGAAAGTGCAGTCAGGCCAGGAAAGTGGTCCACGTCTCAAATAATAATATCCCAGCCAATTCTGTTCTATGGCTTTAATGTCTGACAGAGCTTGTTGATTTTTCAGTGTGTTTATAATGCCACCTTAGTGGGTTACAGCCAGTCTCAAATGTTCCCATGTGGTGAGCCCAGTCCTCCGGTACATTTATTCTGCCTGGTGAAGACCGGAAGTGCTGTCTAATCCCTTCACTGATCCACTTGTCAGCTCTTAGCTCTACAACGCATTAGCAACCATGACCTGAACACATCACAACATTCCTGTGGTGATATTCCACTTCAAACCAAACGCAGTCTGGTTAAATTCGGTTTCACTTTTTGAAGTTATTTCAGAACATAAATTCTCCGTAGCTCTTTTGCAAAGACCCAGGCGTACTCAAAGTCAGTTGGGTTGAAAGGTCACGTGGAACAACATAGTGTCTTCCTTTGATTAACCTTTAATTGTGTGTTATGTAACATGCTAGGCTTAGGTGTGGATAAGGAAGATGCCCGCCTGGAATTCTGGGTTGTCTAGGAAACCCAAAGTGGACCAGGTTGACTGGGAGCTATTGGTGACACAGCTATTGGTGACACAGCTATTGGTGACACAGCTATTGGTGACACAGCTATTGGTGACACAGCTATTGGTGACACAGCTATTGGTGACACAGCTATTGGTGACACAGCTATTGGTGACACAGCTATTGGTGACACAGCTATTGGTGACACAGCTATTGGCTTTGGAAGAGCTGTTGTGATTTATTCCTTCAGCTCTGTCTGTCACTGAGATGTCTTGTTCCTCTGCTGCCCTCTGCTGGCTACGGGAATCAAGTCAGTTTTTGAAGCAAAATTGGCTGTTGTAAAAAAGAAAGATTCAGTCTGAAGGCTGAATGTACTCTGAGCACTCATCTCATCTTCAACCGCTTATCCGGGGTCGGTTCGCGGGGGTAGCAGCTCTAGCAGGGGAACCCAAACTTCCCTTTCCCGGCACTATTTACTCTGAGCACTATTTAAAATATTTGCTGAATACATTTTCTTTATATTATCTCAAACAGACCTCAAACTTCTCTGTTTGAGTTGGCACATGGCCAGTGTCCCTAGGTTGTTTGGGAATAACCAGATTAACCACAACGCAACCACAACCTAACCTCAACCTCCTCTGTTCTACAGGCATCCCCTTCCCTAAAAACTTCATCCAGATCTGTAAGAAGATAATCTGTCGTCTTTTCCGGGTGTTTGTCCACGTCTACATCCACCATTTTGACCGGATGATCCAGATGGGAGCTGAGGCCCATGTCAACACCTGCTACAAACACTTCTACTATTTCAGCACAGAACTGCACCTCATAGACCGCAAGGAGCTGGAGCCTCTGGTGAGCTGCCCCCCGGGCCGGTTAATATGTGTGGTGAGCTGCCCCCCGGGCCGGTTAATATGTGTGGTGAGCTGCCCCCCCGGGCCGGTTAATGTGTGGTGAGCTGCCCCCCCGGGCCGGTTAATGTGTGGTGAGCTGCCCCCCGGGCCGGTTAATGTGTGGTGAGCTGCCCACCCCGGGCCGGTTAATGTGTGGTGAGCTGCCCCCTCGGGCCGGTTAATGTGTGGTGAGCTGCCCCCCTCGGGCCGGTTAATGTGTGGTGAGCTGCCCCCCGGGCCGGTTAATATGTGTGGTGAGCTGCCCCCCCCGGGCCGGTTAATGTGTGGTGAGCTGCCCCCCGGGCCGGTTAATGTGTGGTGAGCTGCCCCCGGCCGGTTAATGTGTGGTGAGCTGCCCCCCGGGCCGGTTAATATGTGGTGAGCTGCCCCCCGGGCCGGTTAATGTGTGGTGAGCTGCCCCCCGGGCCGGTTAATGTGTGGTGAGCTGCCCCTCGGGCCGGTTAATATGTGTGGTGAGCTGCCCCTCGGGCTGGTTAATATGTGGTGAGCTTAATGTGTGTTGAGCTGCCTTTCTGATTGATGACCTCTGACCTATTATTGTCTGCAGAGAATGGACGCTCTGCAGACAAAGTGACAAGAAGAAGCAAATCTCATGGACTTACTTTCCTTTTTTAAATAATCCCACTCTGCTTCTCTCATGACATTGTGTTTCCATTCATGCTAAAATGGGAAGAATTACAAGTGAGCTTCTGAACGCAAATGAACAATGGACACTAGTTAGGGCGGTGGGTTGAGGTGGCTGAAAACAAGCCTAGCAAACAAGCAGGAACAACGGCTTCTTTCTCTCCATGATCATAAGAGATTCCCATGATTTGGGCCGGAGAATGCCAACACTCACGCAGAAATAAAATTTCCCAAAGTGTCTGGCTGGCATCAGATGCTGAACGACTCATGTTGGGCGGAGCTGGGTGAGCAGGGCGGAGCTGGGTCAGCAGGGCGGGGCCAACCTATGGGGCATAGCTAAGGAGCTGCGAGGAGGTGCTTGTCTGAAATGTGAAATAAAGTTATTTTTTATCTTCATTGTCTGTTGTGACTTTTTCCTCTCGTCTCTTGCAGAAAGAAATGTCTTCTCGGATGTGTCACTAAGGGGTGTGCTGACCCTGGAGCCGTTTGGTACAACGATCTGGGTAGCTGACACGCTGTTGGCATGGCAGAAGATTACCATGGTGATACCCTGAGGAACTTTATCTTCTGTGTTGGCTCTAAAGTTTGATGACATCACCACCGTAATTCGGTTAGTTCAATGTCATTTTGATCTCCAGAGAAGAACCGGCAGATATGCCTTTTCTGGATGAATCCACACAATAACAACAGACTCTAATCGTTTCTCCTGTTCTCTACTGCAGCAGTTCTGCTAGATGCCATAATCTCTAGCCACTTTTACACCTGGTGCGTACATGTGTCTTCTATCCAGATCTTGTCCGCATTCTGAATGCCCACATTTTTTGAAGTTTTGATCCAATTGTGATGAATTCGTAAACCCAGTTTACACCTTATTTTAACATGCCTACTTTTTCTCTTGATCTTGTCTTTTTTATACTTTTAAAATCTCATCATGATCACATTACAATGTGTGTTTTAATGATAATTTTTAACATCTGTCAAAAAAATAGGACACAATCAGAACATTGGTAAATGGGTGCATGTGAGAGAACCAGGGGTTAGTGGGTTTATATTGAGGAACTCCCTCTATTTCAGTGTCAGAGAAGAAGATTTTAGGAACATTTAGATGATTTCCATGTGGCCATCTCAACCACTAGGGGGCAGTCCATACATGGCTAAAGCTATGTAGTCGTGGTCAATTGACTGCTGTAATAAGTCTGTACAATGACAAACTGTCCTGTTGGTTCTAGTGATGATATGTGGGTTCTTTTGGTGTTTTTTGTCTTTGCTTTTTCCCTGGTAGGTATAACATTTTTGGTTAAAAAAAATCATCACAACATGCATTGTTTACATGTTTGTAATTATAATTTCGGTGCGGAAAGACTGCCAACTTATTCAGTAGATTTAATAATAACGCACTGTGTCTTTAGTGAGTTTCAACTTGGCAAGTGTCAATGTTATGTGGTTTTTGCTGCTAAATGTGTTTGAGTTTGGGAGGTCCATTTGAGTGGTTGTTTAACTGGGGACCCTGGTGGTATTTTAGGGGCCTGAAGGCAGATGAGAAATTTATTTATTTTTAAATAATTACATTTTAATAATCTACAGCAACAGAATTGACATCTGTAACAAGTGATGCAAGGAATATGTTAAGGTTTAATACAAACAAATGTAATATTATAAATCAACATGGATGTCATGCATAATGTCATATTATAAATCAACATGGATGTCATGCATAATGTAATATTATAAATCAACATGGATGTCATGCATAATGTGATATTATAAATCAACATGGATGTCATGCATAATGTGATATTATAAATCAACATGGATGTCATGCATAATGTGATATTATAAATCAACATGGATGTCATGCATAATGTGATATTATAAATCAACATGTGTGATATTATAAATCATAATGTGATATTATAAATCAACATGGATTATAAATCAACATGGATGTCATGCATAATGTGATATTATAAATCAACATGGATGTCATGCATAATGTGATATTATAAATCAACATGGATGTCATGCATAATGTCATATTATAAATCAACATGGATGTAATGTGATGCATAATGTGATATTATAAATCAACATGGATGTCATGCATAATGTGATATTATAAATCAACATGGATGTCAACATGGATGCATAATGTGATATTATAAATCAACATGGATGTCATGATGTCATGCATAATGTGATATTATAAATCAACATGGATGTCATGCATAATGTGATATTATAAATCAACGTGGATGTCATGCATAATGTCAACGTGGATGTCATAATGTGATATTATAAATCAACATGGATGTCATGCATAATGTGATATTATAAATCAACATGGATGTCATGCATAATGTGATATTATAAATCAACATGGATGTCATGCATAATGTGATATTATAAATCAACATGGATGTCATGCATAATGTGATATTATAAATCAACATGGATGTCATGCATAATGTGATATTATAAATCAACATGGATGTCATGCATAATGTGATATTATAAATCAACATGGATGTCATGCATAATGTGATATTATAAATCAACATGGATGTCATGCATAATGTGATATTATAAATCAACATGGAAGTCATGCATAATGTGATATTATAAATCAACATGGATGTCATGCATAATGTGATATTATAAATCAACATGGATGTCATGCATAATGTGATATTATAAATCAACATGGATGTCATGTAGATTTACATCTATTTAAAAAAAACTAAAGGCTAATGAGTTAAAATATTTTGTGCCAGGGACCATGATTTGTTAATGTCATACTGTATATTTCAGCTTTTTTATTTTA
The DNA here is from genome assembly GCA_029465975.1 of Dallia pectoralis. Taxonomy (NCBI): domain Eukaryota; kingdom Metazoa; phylum Chordata; class Actinopteri; order Esociformes; family Umbridae; genus Dallia; species Dallia pectoralis. Next base: position 22,220,336 of record CM055736.1, read on the forward strand.
GTTCTGATTGAGGGGGTACATTGCCCCAACAAATGTCCATACCAATGATTAACGATGACTTGGGGAACCACGTTTCTGTACATTTTCCTATGTTGATTTCACTATTCAAAAGCAAACAGACTTTTGTTCTTTCTGGCTGTCTTGCAATATTATCCCCAAAAAATAAAACCTTGACTACAAATACCAAGAGTTGTCCATGATCTGGAGTGTTTCAGTGTTACTTCACAGGTGCTTTAACCAACTGAATGGTGTGTATCTGCTGTGTTTTGGTGTTACTTCACAGGTGCTTTAACCAACTGAATGGTGTGTATCTGCTGTGTTTTGGTGTTACTTCACAGGTGCTTTAACCAACTGAATGGTGTGTATCTGCTGTCTTTTGGTGTTACTTCACAGGTGCTTTAACCAACTGAATGGTGTGTATCTGCAGTGTTTGGTGTTACTTAACATGTGCTTTAACCAACTGAATGGTGTTTATCTGCTGTGTTTGCCAAAGTCACAGTGGGAACAGTTTGTGGCGTTGGCGATATGGGGGGGCTGGGCACTTATTTGTATGCTGTTATTTTCCTGTTTTTATTTCTACTAATTCTGTCAATGATATTGTGTTGATCACCATGGTTACCAGAAAATAAGTCAGTTGATCCCTGTCAGAAATATTCCTGTCGTTTCGTGAGGTGGTTGAATACAGCTTACTGTTCTCCATTGTTGTTGAAACACAGTGCATCAATCTCTTATTCTGAGCTCATTAGCTTAGCTTACACGCTACGTAATCAGTTGGCTAAAAGATTGCCTGATGCTAACATGCTTAGTTTGTCTGTGACTGCAGAGGGGCTCTACACTGATAGCTATCTGCCTCAGAGGCTCTCAGCTTGGATTAAAGTCAAGGTTGACACTAACCAGAGCTAATGTAAGATTTGTTGATTTGCTCCGGAATTGAAACCCTAAAGCGGATTATAGGTGTTTACAGTGTTCGCTGTTCATCGTCCCCACCGGTTGGATCCATAAGCCGTAATGCCTGAAACCCGCTTTCTGATTGGACCCAGGCCTGTAGTCAGAACAATGTTCTTTAGTAGACCTATGATGTTCACAAAGTCTGTCCATACGGTTGCTCTGTGGAGATCATGGGAACCTGTGTGTCTGAAATCTGCTGCTGCAGTGGTTGAAGAGCGGGAGATGTTTTACAGCGTCTGACAGCAGTGAAGAGCGGGAGGATTTACAGCAGTGAAGAGCGGGAGGATTTACAGCAGTGAAGAGCGGGAGGTTTTACAGCGTCTGACAGCAGTGAAGAGCGGGAGGATTTACAGCAGTGAAGAGCGGGAGGTTTTACAGCATCTGACAGCAGTTAAGAACAGGAGGTTTTACAGACGGCTACGATCTTCTAACTCTGGAGTCAGTCTGGTTGCAGCCTGGGTCCTGTTTCTCTGGTTGCAGCATGGGCCCTGTTTCTCTGGTTGCAGCATGGGCCCTGTTTCTCTGGTTGCAGCCTGGGTCCTGTTTCTCTGGTTGCAGCCTGGGTCCTGTTTCTCTGGTTGCAGCCTGGGCCCTGTTTCCCTGGTTGCAGCCTGGGTCCTGTTTCTCTGGTTGCAGCCTGGGCCCTGTTTCTCTGGTTGCAGCCTGGGCCCTGTTTCTCTGGTTGCAGCCTGGGCCCTGTTTCTCTGGTTGCAGCCTGGGTCCTGTTTCTCTGGTTGCAGCATGGGCCCTGTTTCTCTGGTTGCAGCATGGGCCCTGTTTCTCTGGTTGCAGCCTGGGCCCTGTTTCTCTGGTTGCAGCCTGGGCCCTGTTTCTCTGGTTGCAGCCTGGGCCCTGTTTCTCTGGTTGCGGCCTGGGTCCTGTTTCTCTGGTTGCGGCCTGGGCCCTGTTTCTCTGGTTGCAGCCTGGGTCCTGTTTCTCTGGTTGCCTAGAAGCCGGTGAACCCAGATTCTCCCTTGTCACGATGGGTGAGGAGGCAGGCAGTCCGCCGCTCTGTATTCAGGTTACGTCTGTGATCCTCCTGGTGTGTTGTGGCCTGTATTGCATCATAAAGGCTGTGTCGTTCGGCTTATTTAACTGGTGGTTTATCCTCGGCGGGTCCTGTATCACAGCGGCGGCTTTCGCCGGGTTTCGAATCTGAGGTGAGTGTTATTATGGTCAAAAGGGAAATCCTAGAGGGACAGCCAAATGTACAGGCGCCCGGTGAACCGGGACTGTGAAGGACAGGGGGCCCGGTGAACCGGGACTGTGAAGGACAGGGGGCCCGGTGAACCGGGACTGTGAAGGACAGGGGGCCCGGTGAACCGGGACTGTGAAGGACAGGGGGCCCGGTGAACCGGGACTGTGAAGGACAGGGGGCCCGGTGAACCGGGACTGTGAAGGACAGGGGGCCCGGTGAACCGGGACTGTGAAGGACAGGGGGCCCGGTGAACCGGGACTGTGAAGGACAGGGGGCCCGGTGAACCGGGACTGTGAAGGACCGGGAACCGGGACTGTGAAGGACAGGGGGCCCGGTGAACCGGGACTGTGAAGGACAGGGGGCCCGGTGAACCGGGACTGTGAAGGACAGGGGGCCCGGTGAACCGGGACTGTGAAGGACAGGGGGCCCGGTGAACCGGGACTGTGAAGGACAGGGGGCCCGGTGAACCGGGACTGTGAAGGACAGGGGGCCCGGTGGACCTGAACCCTAGGGAGAACTAAAGATGGCCACCAGACTTGCATCTATGTAACAACATGGACATCTAGAGTTTGGACCTTGGAGACTTCTGGAGAAAACTGATGTCCGGGACGGATTCAGACTCGGTAAACGTTATGTAACATGCTTCCCTTTATTTAATTCTCTACATTACAATGTAACCATTGTGTTTGTTCACAAAAGGGTGGCCTGAGAAAAGCAATCCATACAAGTATACAAATCACAAAATGTATTAGTATTACAGATGAAATATGTGTGAAATATATTTACAATAAAACTGACTCATGTAACGAATCTGTCCATTAACCGGACAATCTGTATTTCAAATGACCTTCTAGTCCCTCTAGTGAATGACCTCAGACCAGGTTGGATTCGCATTGGACAGAAGAACCAACCTCATCACAGCTGAACATCAAGAGGTTGGTACTGTGACTGTACACAGTTAACACAACTTGTAATACACAATATGTGCATAATACTAGTCCATGAAGGATTACTTAAACCATGTCACATTATGATTCCTGTACAACTGGATGGAGAAATGATTGTGCTGTTGTTTTTCTTCATAGAATAACAGCAGGTCATCCTGCTTCTTCTGCAGAGCAGTCAATGCCAGCATAGGTGAACTTCTCATAAAGAGTTGTGTTGACGTATGTCTGAAAATGACAGGTAGAGGGCAAAAGGAGTTAAAAACCTAACGTGTCAACTACTAACCCCAGTGTAAACATGCCAGTCTCACCTTCCTCTCCTCCAGCATCCTGTTAAGGGAGACCAGTATCTGCTGAAACAATGGTCTCTCATAGGGCCGTTCTCTCCAACACTGTCTCATTAGGTCATACCTGGACACACCCATATAACATCAATCAGTATAGATCACATTAAATGCCTGGCTTATTTAAACGCATTTTAATGTTTTCTGCCCTCCAATCATCATCACTGAGACTTAAGTCCCACCCCCAGACCTTTGAATCATCCTATAATCACAATGAGGTTTTATTGCCCAGTAGGTTTACACACGCATGAGGAATTTGCTTTGAAATGTTGGTGCATAACAGTGCAGAAGTAAAAATAAAACCTAAATAACCATAGGTGCTGGTCTGATGGGTCGGGGGTCTGATACAGACATGTCTGAGATCTACTTACACCTCATCGTCACAGTTGAGGGGTTTCTCCAGCCGGTAGCTTTGGGGCAGTTTCTCATACAGCTCTGCACATGTCATCCCACAGTACGGTGTACCTCCTGAGGCAAAGGTCAACGCAGTAACACATGTAAAGTTAGAACCCACTGCGTCTGTCACTACTTTAACCAAATATTGTTTATTGTGATTGGGTTTATACGCACCTAAGCTCACAATCTCCCACAGTAATACACCATACGACCACCTGAAGAGAAAGACAGACAGTAAGTGTGTGTATATATACAATACATGTACTTTATATATGACCTTTAAACACTAGTAGTGATATTACTGCACATTTCAATATTTTACTAATAATTACTGATAAGTGTGTAAAAAGTGCCGTTATGTCACTACTAGTGTGTAAAAAGTGCCGTTATGTCACCACTAGTGGGTAAAAGGTGCCGTTATGTCACCACTAGTGTGGGTAAAAGGTGCCGTTATGTCATTAAAGCGGTGTAACTACTCACACATCACTGTTGGTGGTGTAAACACTGTAATTCAGTGACTCAATAGCCATCCACCTGACCGGTAACCGGCCCTGTGAAACAGGAGAACATTTTGATAACATGGTAAATACGAGCGGTGATGGTACTGGGTGATGGTATCTGTTCATTATCACAACTGTGTCATATATATATATATAGGGATTTTTCACCATGATCTCTTACCATGGTCTTCTTCACATAGACCTCCTGTCCTCTGGAAAGACCAAAGTCTGCTATCTTTGCCACAAAGTTTTCGCCGACCAAGATGTTTCTAGCTGCTAGATCTCTGTGGATGAACTAGAAATGACATTGGTTTAAACTTGGTAGATTTATCTAATCAAAACCAGAGGGCAAATGGTCATCGGGCTGACTGTCTTAAGGGCTTAACATACAAAGGCACTAATCTATCGGGGTTTCAGATCTATTTTGTGCCGTAATGCTTTACGCTCACCTGTTTCTGAGCCAGGTAATCCATACCACGAGCCACGTCAGCAGCAAAGTGAAGCAGCTGTTGTGAGCTGAGCGTGGAGGCAGTTCCATTGGCGATGGCAAAGGCTGGGTCTGTCTCAAGCACTCTGCTCTTACGCAGGAAGTCAAGCAGATTACCATGAGGGGCAAATTCTATGGCAAGGTACAGATAGCCTGCAGACACAAAGATACAACTATTATTAACACTGTTTTAATAGTTAACAGTTATTACGGTTCCCCTACATGTACTCTGGGAGGACTTCATGTACTCTGGGAGGACTTCATGTACTCTGGGAGGACTTCATGTACTCTGGGAGGACTTCATGTACTCTGGGAGGACTTCATGTACTCTGGGAGGACTTCATGTACTCTGGGAGGACTTCATGTACTCTGGGAGGACTTCATGTACTCTGGGAGGACTTCATGTACTCTGGGAGGACTTCATGTACTCTGGGAGGACTTCATGTACTCTGGGAGGACTTCATGTACTCTGGGAGGACTTCATGTACTCTGGGAGGACTTCATGTACTCTGGGCCTGTAGATAGGATGTGGTTGTCATAATCAACGGCCTTCATACATCACCTCTGTGTTCACAGGCCCCCAGCAGGTTGATGATGTTGGCGTGATGCCCCAGTTTACACAACACCTCCAGCTCCCCTGCAAAGTCCCTGTGGTCGTCTTTGGAGGCGTATTCTGTAGGACACATTACGTGACTAACTGAGTCTTGTCAGTCTCAGCTGAGCAGGAAAGACAAGTTTAAGAGGTTCTCACCTTTCATGCGTTTGATAGCGGCATCCATCCTCAGCCCGTCTTTCTTGATGCGAGCTTTGAGCACCTGGCCGAAGTTTCCTTCTCCAATGACGTCCTGAAACTTGATGTCACTCCATTCCAGGGTGGGGTAAGACAGAGGCTGCTCTGGGTTCTTGTGTTTCTTGTTCGGCACGTTAAGAGAACCAGAGCTGAACTGAACTGCTGGCTCTTCCCTCTTTAGAAAACACAGATGATGGGAGAGTGTCATTTTTGCATTAAGCTTGTGTAGCCCTGAGGCCCAACTAGACCTGACCACTATGTTCTGGAAGGCCTGCGCCTGACCATTGTGTTCTGGAAGGCCTGCGCCTGACCACTGTGTTCTGGAAGGCCTGCGCCTGACCACTGTTCTGGAAGGCCTGCGCCTGACCACTGTGTTCTGGAGGGCCTGCGCCTGACCACTGTGTTCTGGTGGGCCTGCGCCTTACCACTGTGTCCTGGAGGGCCTGCGCCTGACCACTGTGTTCTGGTGGGCCTGCGCCTTACCACTGTGTCCTGGAGGGCCTGCGCCTGACCACTGTGTCCTGGAAGGCCTGCGCCTGACCACTGTGTTCTGGAAGGCCTGCGCCTGACCACTGTGTTCTGGAAGGCCTGCGCCTGACCACTGTGTTCTGGAAGGCCTGCGCCTGACCACTGTTCTGGAAGGCCTGCGCCTGACCACTGTGTTCTGGAAGGCCTGCGCCTGACCACTGTGTTCTGGAAGGCCTGCGCCTGACCACTGTGTTCTGGAAGGCCTGCGCCTGACCACTGTGTTCTGGAAGGCCTGTGCCTGACCACTGTGTTCTGGTGGGCCGGCACCTTACCACTATGTTCTGGAAGGCCTGCACTATGCGTCTCTGGAAGGTGGCCCTCTTCAGCTGCAGTACAATACAGAAGGCCAGTAGGATGGTTATGCAGGTCATGCCAGCTGAACCCAGGATGGCAAAGAACAGCATGTTGTCGTCACTGCCAAACCCAGCTAGACCTGGAGATGAGATGGGAAGGAGGAGGACAGAGGGAGGAAAGTTCTGGTTGGCTGGAATCAAACATGGAGACCTAGCTCCAGGAGTTTTGGGTTGTAATTGTGTCTGAACAGTTACTTCAATATAGAAATGACTCTGTTAGGGATGTGAGGGATTTATGTGAAATTCACAGTGGCTTTTCTGCTTTATTAAACATAGTGAGAGTTTGTGAGTCAGGATTCTGAGGAGGACCTGAGGTTTATGTGGTATAACCGTGGTGGTGAAAATCAAGTGTGTTATGTATAGCAGGTCTCCTGCTGACAGAAGCTTTCCTGCAGTGTATCATGGGTAACTAACTTACGGGCACTCTCCTGAGATGTGGTGGTCTTGAGAAGAACCTGAGATTTTTCCAGACCCTCTCCTATGTTGTTCTGTGACCACATCTCCACCAGGTAGGAAGTGTCCGGTTTGAGACCGTGCAGCTGGAACTGCATCTGATTGGCTTTCTTGCCATTCCGTCTCTCCCCCTGTTGTGGAACTTTGATCTGTGCCAGCTGGTTGTAGTCAGCCAAGTCGATCTCCTGGAAACGCAGCATCACCTGCAGACCAACATGGGAACTGTTTAAAAAATTGGCCTTTCGGTTTTACATCCTCTACACCTGTTTGTAAAATCTGTTATGATGTGTGCTTTATGAGTATTAATAATCATCCAATTTCAATCAAACAGCAATTAATGACCTTTGAGATGGAGTGCCCCTCAGCAAGAGACCACGTAATGATAGCAGATGTGTCTGTGATATTGCAGCTCTGGATGTTGTCTGGGGCAGGAGGTAACTCTAGTGGAAAGAAGATAACATGCAAAGGTGCTAATGAACAAACTGTTTAAAAGATTTTATCAATGTCATATATATTTTGTTTAGTTGAGACTTTTACATCTTGTTATATTTTATTACGTCTCATCTATGCAATATTAAAAACATCTGGGTACCAGACACCTTTCACCGTTGATACTGTTCCTCACACAGCTCTATATGAACATGGTCTCTGGTCTCACCGTTGATACTGTTCCTCACACAGCTCTATATGAACATGGTCTCTGGTCTCACCGTTGATACTGTTCCTCACACAGCTCTATATGAACATGGTCTCTGGTCTCACCGTTGATACTGTTCCTCACACAGCTCTATATGAACATGGTCTCTGGTCTCACCGTTGATACTGTTCCTCACACAGCTCTATATGAACATGGTCTCTGGTCTCACCGTTGATACTGTTCCTCACACAGCTCTATATGAACATGGTCTCTGGTCTCACCGTGATACTGTTCCTCACACAGCTCTATATGAACATGGTCTCTGGTCTCACCGTTGATACTGTTCCTCACACAGCTCTATATGAACATGGTCTCTGGTCTCACCGTTGATACTGTTCCTCACACAGCTCTATATGAACATGGTCTCTGGTCTCACCGTTGATACTGTTCCTCACACAGCTCTATATGAACATGGTCTCTGGTCTCACCGTTGATACTGTTCCTCACACAGCTCTATATGAACATGGTCTCTGGTCTCACCGTTGATACTGTTCCTCACACAGCTCTATATGAACATGGTCTCTGGTCTCACCGTTGATACTGTTCCTCACACAGCTCTATATGAACATGGTCTCTGGTCTCACCGTTGATACTGTTCCTCACACAGCTCTATATGAACATGGTCTCTGGTCTCACCGTTGATACTGTTCCTCACACAGCTCTATATGAACATGGTCTCTGGTCTCACCGTTGATACTGTTCCTCACACAGCTCTATATGAACATGGTCTCTGGTCTCACCGTTGATACTGTTCCTCACACAGCTCTATATGAACATGGTCTCACCGTTGATACTGTTCCTCACACAGCTCTATATGAACATGGTCTCACAGCTCTGATACATGGTCTCACCGTTCCTCACACAGCTCTATATGAACATGGTCTCACCGTTGATACTGTTCCTCACACAGCTCTATATGAACATGGTCTCACCGTTGATACTGTTCCTCACACAGCTCTATATGAACATGGTCTCACCGTTGATACTGTTCCTCACACAGCTCTATATGAACATGGTCTCACCGTTGATACTGTTCCTCACACAGCTCTATATGAACATGGTCTCACCGTTGATACTGTTCCTCACACAGCTCTATATGAACATGGTCTCACCGTTGATACTGTTCCTCACACAGCTCTATATGAACATGGTCTTTGGTCTCACCATTGCTGAGTGTCCATGCAGAAACCGTCTGGCTGTGTTGTCCTGCTGATACTGACATGGTCTGCACCTTGCACTCATACCGGTGTCTTGGCTTCAGCTCTGTCAGGAAACAGTAAACACACCTTACTTTATCATCGCCGAAAACACCTTACTATGTCATTCCTGTCATCACCAAACATCCCTTACTATACACACTGTAAAGTGTATTTGGTGTTGAGTAAGGTGGTGTTTGGTAATGACTGTAAAACCCTTTACTCTACATGCCTTCATCTCCTTAACAGGCACACACATCTTACTGTCATCACAAAACTCTCTTTATTGTCATCACCTAATGGCCTTTACTTTACAAGCCTAACAAAGTAAGATGTACACTGTAAAAAGAGTTTAGTGATGCCAAAGTAAGATTTGTATTGAAAAGAGAGTTTGGTGATGACCGTAAGATTTGGGCCTATTAAAGATAGTTTGGTGATGACCGTAAGATGTGTATCGTACTCTCCTTTCAATACACATCTTATTTTGTCATCGCCAAACTCCCATTTACTCTACACACCTTACTGTCATTGCCAAACTCTCCTTTCTAGTCGCACACCTTGCTGTCATCGCCAAACTCTCCTTTCTTGGCACACGCCTTGCTGTCATCGCCAAACTCTCCTTTCTAGGCACACGCCTTACTGTCATCGCCAAACTCCTTTCTAGGCACACGCCTTGCTGTCATCGCCAAACTCTCCTTTCTAGGCACACCTCTTATTTTGTCATCGCCAAACTCCCATTTACTCTACACGCCAAACTCTCCTTTCTAGGCGCACGCCTTGCTGTCATCGCCAAACTCTCCTTTCTAGTCGCACGCCTTGCTGTCATCGCCAAACTCTCCTTTCTAGGCACACGCCTTGCTGTCATCGCCAAACTCTCCTTTCTAGGCACACCTCTTATTTTGTCATCGCCAAACTCCCATTTACTCTACACGCCAAACTCTCCTTTCTAGGCGCACGCCTTGCTGTCATCGCCAAACTCTCCTTTCTAGGCACATGCCTTGCTGTCATCGCCAAACTCTCCTTTCTAGGCGCACGCCTTGCTGTCATCGCCAAACTCTCCTTTCTAGGCACATGCCTTGCTGTCATCGCAAAACTCTCCTTTCTAGGCACACGCCTTGCTGTCATCGCCAAACTCTCCTTTCTAGGCACACGCCTTGCTGTCATCGCCAAACTCTCCTTTCTAGGCACACGCCTTGCTGTCATCGCCAAACTCTCCTTTCTAGGCACACGCCTTGCTGTCGTCGCCAAACTCTCCTTTTTAGGCACACGCCTTGCTGTCATCGCCAAACTCCCATTTACTCTACACACCTGACTGTCATCGCCAAACTCGCCTTTCTAGGCACACACCTTGCTTTGTGATCACCAAACTCCCATTTACTCTATACACCTTACTGTCATCGCCAAACTCTCCTTTCTAGGCACACGCCTTGCTGTCAACGCCAAACTCTTTCTAGGCACACGCCTTGCTGTCGTCGCCAAACTCTCCTTTTTAGGCACACATCTTATTTTGTCATCGCCAAACTCCCCTTTCTAGGCACATCTTACTTTGTCATCACCAAACTCCCATTTACTCTACACGCCAAACTCTCCTTTCTAGGCACACATCTTATTTTGTCATCGCCAAACTCCCCTTTCTAGGCACACACCTTACTTTGTCATCACCAAACTCCCATTTACTCTACACGCCAAACTCTCCTTTCTAGGCACACATCTTATTTTGTCATCACCAAACTCCCCTTTCTAGGCACACATCTTAATTTGTCATCACCAAACTCCCATTTACTCTACACGCCAAACTCTCATTTACCTTTCTAGGCACACGCCTTGCTGTCATCGCCAAACTCTCCTTTCTAGGCACACATCTTACTGTCATCACCAAACTCTTACGATACACATTCATTTGTCATCGCCAAACTATCTAGGCACACACCTTTCTGTCATGGTTAATCACTATTGACCTATACACAGTTTAAAATGTTGTTTTCGAAAAACATTGAACAGCAAGATTTAAAAGAACAAAGTGAGTTTTCCTGTATTATATTAGCGAAGTCCCAGTACCCACCTGTCAGACTTAGGCCAGTGGAATTGGTGGGAAGTTGATATGTCTTCACATTTCCTGGGTCAGAGCTCTGAACACACTCCACCTGGTGATACATGTTAGTCACCTCTACTGGAAGTGGTGCTGACATCCTCACAGACAGAAATGCAACTGTAGATGGGTGTCACAGCTGTTTAAAGTAAATCCCTTCTATACAATACATAGTCATTTTCATACCCGGTAGGTCAGGTCCTCTTTATGGAAGTCAGGAGTCATGACTCTGTCCCAGGAAAGGCCCAGAGAGGTCTGTGAGACAGGGACCAGCCTTACCCCAGAGGGGAGTGGCAGATCTAGAGAAGGGAGGAAGGATGTGGGTTTTACCACAGTCTGGACTGACACACATTATATTTACTTGGTTCCTACTGATGTCTTGTGATTATATTTACTTGGTTCCTACTGATGTCTTGTGATTATATTTACTTGGTTCCTACTGATGTCTTGTGATTATATTTACTTGGTTCCTACTGATGTCTTGTGATTATATTTACTTGGTTCCTACTGATGTCTTGTGATTATATTTACTTGGTTCCTACTGATGTCTTGTGATTATATTTACTTGGTTCCTACTGATGTCTTGTGATTATATTTACTTGGTTCCTACTGATGTCTTGTGATTATATTTACTTGGTTCCTACTGATGTCTTGTGATTATATTTACTTGGTTCCTACTGATGTCTTGTGATTATATTTAGTTGGTTCCTACTGATGTATTGGGATTATATTTCCTTGGTTCCTACCAAGCATCTGTGTGGAGAACCAAGCCTCTGGTCCTGGAAACCCCACCCCTCCTGGACCATGGCGACTCAGCAGGACTGCGGTGGTGTACTGAGTCATTGGAGACAGGTTCTCTAGCTTCACTACGGGGCCAGCCACTGAGGAGAGGGAAGAAAAGGATCAATAATTAATTTCTTGTTGACTGTATGCATTATGATGTTGAAAGGTTTATAAACACATAGAAATAAAAACGTGGAAGAACACAGATGTTTGTGAAAGTGGACCTTCTGGCCTCCACAGTAACACCCATCAGGGAGATTACGCGAGGTGAGAATCTGTACAATACCTTCAACAGTCTCCCATTTGGATCTGTTGACCTGCCTGTACATGACCTTGACTGAGGTCACAGGTCCATCTCCTGTATATGGTTGGTTGTTGACCAATAGAACAGCATGATACGGCCCACTATTATTCAACATGGGGGGGTGCAGCGGCGTGGGAGGGACTGAGAGGGGAAGGAACAAAACTGTCAATCAACATAAAAACGTGACTAAAGTCAAAGGAGAACATTTTTGCATGTAACGGTTTCCTACCTTTGACAGTGACCATGAAGTCTCTCTCCCCCTGCCCCGCTGATGTTGTCACTTGGCAGACCCATCGACCAGCGTCAATCTCAGTAATCCTGTCCACCTTAAACTTAGAGATGGTCTGGTTGTTCACTATATCAGTGTCAAATGCCTATGAGGAAAAATGACATGGAGAACTTAGTTATGACGTGCTAAAATCTCCCAAGTTGTCTATGATTTGGGGAAATGCATTAGGATCTGATTGGCTGCGTTGGTATGAAACATGTAGCGTCATCTTAAAGAAACATTCACAGTTCATCCTATAACCCAACGGCCGTGAGATTTGACCACAAGGTTTATAAGCATGTTATTTAGCACTCACATTTATCTTGGTTTTATCTGGCCTCAGTAAGATGGTGTCTCCATGTATTGGAGCTGGTTCACCTGTGACGGTGCATGTGACCAGGTAGTGGATTCCAGAGTTTAACTCTGTGTCGTTCAGATGGCTGATCACAACAGGAGGACTGTCTGAAAACAACAACATGCTTTAAACTCTCCAGGAGAGTTGTCAGATCATGTTTAGATCATTTAGAATGTTTTACCATATCTTTCACAACGAGCTCCGTGTTGTCCTGGACACACGCAGCCACGGAAACGGTCACACTTTCCCTTGTCTCCACACTCACATTGTAGCTTACAGCCAGCGCCATAGTAACCGGGGGGGCAAGCTGGGGGCACAGATGGAGGCCCAGCCATTAAGCAAACAGGTACTATACATGTACTATACAGATGTCACATACCGTCATGTGTTTGCTGTTTTATGTGGACCCATGAAGAGCAGTTGCTGCATGTGCTATAACGGGATCCCAATAAAGAAATGTGAACAGAACTTACGTTCACTGCAGTTGAATCCTCTCCAGCCAGTTGAACAGGAGCACCCATAAGGATCTCTCTGACAGAACACCATAGCCCTGCAGTATCCATCTCCACACAACTCCTTACAGCTCCTCCCAAACTTACCCTCACCACACACTGGAAAACACAAGTGTATAATTACCACACACTGGAAAACACAAGTCTATAATTACCACACACTGGAAAACACAAGTGTATAATTACCACACACTGGAAAACACAAGTGTATAATTACCACACACTGGAAAACACAAGTCTATAATTACCACACACTGGAAAACACAAGTGTATAATTACCACACACTGGAAAACACAAGTGTATAATTACCACAAACTGGAAAACACAAGTGTATAATTACCACACACTGGAAAACACAAGTCTATAATTACCACACACTGGCAAACACAAGTCTATAATTACCACACACTGGAAAACACAAGTCTACAATTACCACACACTGGAAAACACAAGTCTACAATTACCACACACTGGAAAACACAAGTCTACAATTACCACACACTGGAAAACACAAGTCTACAATTACCACACACCGGAAAACACAAGTCTATAATTACCACACACTGGAAAACACAAGTGTATAATTACCACACACTGGAAAACACAAGTGTATAATTACCACAAACTGGAAAACACAAGTCTATAATTACCACACACTGGAAAACACAAGTCTATAATTACCACACACTGGAAAACACAAGTCTAAAACAAAGTCTACAATTACCACACACTGGAAAACACAAGTCTACAATTACCACACACTGGAAAACACAAGTCTACAATTACCACACACTGGAAAACACAAGTCTACAATTACCACACACTGTAAAACACAAGTCTATAATTACCACACACTGGAAAACACAAGTCTATAATTACCACACACTGGAAAACACAAGTCTATAATTACCACACACCGGAAAACACAAGTCTATAATTACCACACACCGGAAAACACAAGTCTATAATTACCACACACTGGAAAACACAAGTGTATAATTACCACACACTGGAAAACACAAGTGTATAATTACCACACACTGGAAAACACAAGTCTATAATTACCACACACCGGATAATTACCACACACTGGAAAACACAAGTCTATAATTACCACACACTGGAAAACACAAGTCTATAATTACCACACACTGGAAAACACAAGTCTATAATTACCACAAACTGGAAAACACAAGTCTATAATTACCACAAACTGGAAAACACAAGTCTATAATTACCACACACTGGAAAACACAAGTCTATAATTACCACACACTGGAAAACACAAGTGTATAATTACCACACACTGGAAAACACAAGTCTATAATTACCACACACTGGAAAACACAAGTGTATAATTACCACAAACTGGAAAACACAAGTGTATAATTACCACACACTGGAAAACACAAGTGTATAATTACCACACACTGGAAAACACAAGTCTATAATTACCACACACTGGAAAAAACACAAGTCTATAATTACCACAAACTGGAAAACACAAGTGTATAATTACCACACACTGGAAAACACAAGTCTATAATTACCCCACACTGGAAAACACAAGTGTATAATTACCACAAACTGGAAAACACAAGTGTATAATTACCACAAACTGGAAAACACAAGTCTATAATTACCACACACTGGAAAACACAAGTGTATAATTACCACACACTGGAAAACACAAGTCTACAATTACCACACACTGGAAAACACAAGTCTATAATTACCACACACTGGAAAACACAAGTCTATAATTACCACACCCTGTACCGACCACACACTGGAAAACACAAGTCTTTAATTACCACACACTGTACTCACCACAGACGTATTTAATTACCACACACTGTACTGACCACACACTGGAAAACACAAGTCTTTAATTACCACACACTGTACTCACCACAGATGTATTTAATTACCACACCCTGTACTGACCACACACTAGAAAACACAAGTCTTTAATTACCACACACTGTACTGACCACAGACGCATTTAATTACCACACCCTGTACTGACCACACACTGGAAAAAACAAGTCTTTAATTACCACACACTGTACTCACCACAGACGTATTTAATTACCACACCCTGTACTGACCACACACTAGAAAATACAAGTCTTTAATTACCACACACTGTACTGACCACAGACGCATTTAATTACCACACCCTGTACTGACCACACACTGGAAAACACAAGTCTTTAATTACCACACACTGTACTCACCACAGACGTATTTAATTACCACACCCTGTACTGACCACACACTAGAAAACACAAGTCTTTAATTACCACACACTGTACTGACCACAGACGTAATTTTTACCACACACTGTACTGACCACACACGTCTTTAATTACCACACACTGTACTGACCACAGACGTATTTAATTACCACACACTGTACTGACCACACACTGGAAAACACACGTCTTTAATTACCACATACTGTACTGACAACACTGTAAAACAAACATTGACCGAACTTGAACGCTTGAAAACAGGGCACTCAAAATAATTTTGCCTACATTCCATGGTAATTTGGAAATACCACATCACTTAATCACAGCACAAATATTCAGCCAGAAAACATTTAGTAGACAGTAACACACATTATCAGCAGAGCTACTTCAGTTCATCTAAAAATAATGTCCCTTAGGGAAATTAAACATTTTAAATGCATAACTTGGTCACAATAAACCAGATCCCGTCAGACTGGCAAGAAAATGCTTAGATAACATTCAAGCTTGATTTTTCAGAGAAACAAGTACATGTCCAGTTGCCTTAGATATTATTAAAGATATTAATGTCTTGATTGAGCATCGGCTGCTCATTTTTACCTGTTTCACAGGTGTGTCCCATGAAGCCAGGTGCACAGATGCAGTCTCCTGTCTCATCATGACAGACCCCTCCGTTAGAGCAGGGAGGACATCTGTGTTCACAGTTCGCACCCCACAGTCCACTCTTACACTCTAGGATACAAACACAAAACTCCATATAAAGCAATTCTCTATTCTCAATCACTACTGTCAATTTGAATTCCAATGCTGAAATATAGATTTTTATTTTGTACAAATCAATCTATATGGTATGAGTTCCACTGGCTAAAGAGGGGATGGTAGACGGCTAATTTGATAAGAGTCCATTTAAAATGGGGTGATTAACCTCTAAAACATGACGCCTGCAAGTCAACATAGAGCGGGTATATGTGTAATAACGTCCATGGGGTTGGTTGATACATTGATATGTAATGGAGGTGTGGTTAGCAGTGCTAGGCTATGTAATGGAGGTGTGGTTAGCAGTGCTAGGATATGTAATGGAGGTGTGGTTAGCAGTGCTAGGATATGTAATGGAGGTGTGGTTAGCAGTGCTAGGATATGTAATGGAGGTGTGGTTAGCAGTGCTAGGCTATGTAATGGAGGTGTGGTTAGCAGTGCTAGGATATGTAATGGAGGTGTGGTTAGCAGTGCTAGGATATGTAATGGAGGTGTGGTTAGCAGTGCTAGGATATGTAATGGAGGTGTGGTTAGCAGTGCTAGGATATGTAATGGAGGTGTGGTTAGCAGTGCTAGGATATGTAATGGAGGTGTGGTTGTAATGGAGTGCTAGGATATGTAATGGAGGTGTGGTTAGCAGTGCTAGGATATGTAATGGAGGTGTGGTTAGCAGTGCTAGGATATGTAATGGAGGTGTGGTTAGCAGTGCTAGGATATGTAATGGAGGTGTGGTTAGCAGTGCTAGGATATGTAATGGAGGTGTGGTTAGCAGTGCTAGGATATGTAATGGAGGTGTGGTTAGCAGTGCTAGGATATGTAATGGAGGTGTGGTTAGCAGTGCTAGGATATGTAATGGAGGTGTGGTTAGCAGTGCTAGGATATGTAATGGAGGTGTGGTTAGCAGTGCTAGGATATGTAATGGAGGTGTGGTTAGCAGTGCTAGGCTATGTAATGGAGGTGTGGTTAGCAGTGCTAGGATATGTAATGGAGGTGTGGTTAGCAGTGCTAGGATATGTAATGGAGGTGTGGTTAGCAGTGCTAGGATATGTAATGGAGGTGTGGTTAGCAGTGCTAGGATATGTAATGGAGGTGTGGTTAGCAGTGCTAGGATATGTAATGGAGGTGTGGTTAGCAGTGCTAGGATATGTAATGGTACTAACTTCGTACAATGAGGCGGAGGATGGCAGACGTGGTCTTTGCCCCAGCGATGGACCGGGCGGTGTAGAGGCCTGCATCAGAGGACGTCACTCCCTGGATGGGGTATACCAGGACGTCTGAGATCTCATTCTTAAGCTCAGAGTGGATGAAGAAGCCTGACAAAGACCAGGAATAAACAAAATGTTAAATATGCAGCAGAAATAATATATTATTCTGATACAAAAATAAAAACTGTAAAGTATCATGAAGGATCGCTTTACAGAAAACAAATAAAATAAGTAATTACATACTGTCATTCTTATAGATGACTACATCCTCTTCAAAGACTTTCCTGCGAGTAAAAGAGATGTTGACGTCTTCTCCTATACTGACTGTGATAGTCAAGGTCTCTGGCAGGAATGCAGCTAGCAGAGAAACAAAAACACTATTTTGTAATTGAATTAAACCGGCACCAAAATATTTACTCAGTGGCTCTTTTTCCCATGGTCAAATTACCAAGCCTACAGTATAAAACCTACATTTACCATCAGACTGGTCTTGGTACTGTATATAAACCCACTACCAGACTGGTCTACTGTATATAAACCCACTACCAGACTGGTCTAATGTATATAAACCCACTACCAGACTGGTCTACTGTATATAAACCCACTACCAGACTGGTCTACTGTATATAAACCCACTACCAGACTGGTCTACTGTATATAAACCCACTACCAGACTGGTCTTGGTACTGTATATAAACCCACTACCAGACTGGTCTACTGTATATAAACCCACTACCAGACTGGTCTACTGTATATAAACCCACTACCAGACTGGTCTACTGTATATAAACCCACTACCAGACTGGTCTACTGTATATAAACCCACTACCAGACTGGTCTACTGTATATAAACCCACTACCAGACTGGTCTTGGTACTGTATATAAACCCACTACCAGACTGGTCTACTGTATATAAACCCACTACCAGACTGGTCTACTGTATATAAACCCACTACCAGACTGGTCTACTGTATATAAACCCACTACCAGACTGGTCTACTGTATATAAACCCACTACCAGACTGGTCTACTGTATATAAACCCACTACCAGACTGGTCTACTGTATATAAACCCACTACCAGACTGGTCTACTGTATATAAACCCACTACCAGACTGGTCTAGTGTATATAAACCCACTACCAGACTGGTCTACTGTATATAAACCCACTACCAGACTGGTCTACTGTATATAAACCCACTACCAGACTGGTCTTGGTACTGTATATAAACCTACCACCAGACTGGTCTTGGTACTGTATATAAACCTACCACCAGACTGTTCTTGGTACTGTATATAAACCCACTACCAGACTGGTCTTGGTACTTTATATAACCTACTACCAGACTGGTCTTGGTACTGTATATAAACCTACCACCAGACTGGTCTTGGTACTGTATATAAACCTACCACCAGACTGTTCTTGGTACTGTATATAAACCTACCACCAGACTGGTCTTGGTACTGTATATAAACCCACTACCAGACTGGTCTTGGTACTTTATATAACCTACCACCAGACTGGTCTTGGTACTGTATATAAACCTACCACAAGACTGGTCTTGGTACTGTATATAAACCCACTACCAGACTGGTCTTGGTACTGTATATAAACCCACTACCAGACTGGTCTTGGTACTGTATATAAACCCACTACCAGACTGGTCTTGGTACTTTATATAACCTACCACCAGACTGGTCTTGGTACTTTATATAACCTACCACCAGACTGGTCTTGGTACTGTATATAAACCTACCACCAGACTGGTCTTGGTACTGTATATAAACCTACCACCAGACTGTTCTTGGTACTGTATATAAACCCACTACCAGACTGGTCTTGGTACTGTATATAAACCCACTACCAGACTGGTCTTGGTACTTTATATAACCTACCACCAGACTGGTCTTGGTACTGTATATAACCTACCACCAGACTGGTCTTGGTACTGTATATAAACCTACCACCAGACTGGTCTTGGTACTGTATATAAACCCACTACCAGACTGGTCTTGGTACTGTATATAAACCCACTACCAGACTGGTCTTGGTACTGTATATAAACCTACTACCAGACTGGTCTTGGTACTGTATATAAACCTACCACCAGACTGGTCTTGGTACTGTATATAAACCTACCACCAGACTGGTCTTGGTACTGTATATAAACCTACCACCAGACTGGTCTTGGTACTGTATATAAACCTACCACCAGACTGGTCTTGGTACTGTATATAAACCCACTACCAGACTGGTCTTGGTACTTTATATAACCTACCACCAGACTGGTCTTGGTACTGTATATAAACCTACCACCAGACTGTTCTTGGTACTGTATATAAACCCACTACCAGACTGGTCTTGGTACTGTATATAAACCCACTACCAGACTGGTCTTGGTACTTTATATAACCTACCACAAGACTGGTCTTGGTACTGTATATAAACCTACCACCAGACTGGTCTTGGTACTGTATATAAACCTACCACCAGACTGTTCTTGGTACTGTATATAAACCCACTACCGGACTGGTCTTGGTACTGTATATAAACCCACTACCAGACTGGTCTTGGTACTTTATATAACCTACTACCAGACTGGTCTTGGTACTGTATATAAACCTACCACCAGACTTTTACCTATATATGTTTTAGTTAAACAGAAGTTTAGAACACACATTCTCATTAACAGCAACAAACAATTAGAACTCACTGTCTTGCTCAGGGACTTGATCTAGCAACCTTCCAGCTGCTTGTCATATGTTCTAACCCCCTGACTACCGACCAACCCCCATATAGGAGCCCATATAGAGCAATAGAACATAAAGCATATTACAATGTACAGCTTCTTACCTTCATTCAGCATCTTATATGTGTATATCTGTCTGGGGTCACCCTTCCTGGCCCGGCAGAAGAATTCACCATAAATGTCACTGCGAGTCGTCCACTGGAACTTAGAGGCGTGGTGGTAGATCGGGTCAGGGCTGACGGTCAGGTTCTTAGGTGGGGTCAGTGGGTAGGAACGACCCATAACTACAGAATGTGTTGGAGATTAAATCATTAAACTGTAATCTAATGCAACAAAAATTTTGATTTGTAAAACACCGTAAATTGCACAAACAAACAGACGTAAACACAATACCCAGAATGCTTCTGGAGGCGGAACCGGACTGACGGGAGGTCCAGTCACTACTGACACAGTGGAGGGAGGAGTCGGATGATGTCACCATGGGATCAGGGTTCACCAAGGTCAGGTCAGCCACATCTAGGGCATCACCTGGGACAGCAAGACAGACAGACAAACAAAATCAGAGAAGTATCCATCACATATATCCAGTGAGACTCCATTACATATATCCAGTGAGACTCCATCACATATACCCCAGTGAGACTCCATTACATATATCCCAGTGAGACTCCATCACATATATCCAGTGAGACTCCATCACATATACCCCAGTGAGACTCCATCACATATACCCCAGTGAGACTCCATCACATATACCCCAGTGAGACTCCATTACATATACCCCAGTGAGACTCCATCACATATATCCAGTGAGACTCCATCACATATACCCCAGTGAGACTCCATCACATATATCCAGTGAGACTCCATCACATATATCCAGTGAGACTCCATCACATATACCCCAGTGAGACTCCATCACATATATCCCAGTGAGACTCCATCACATATATCCAGTGAGACTCCATCACATATATCCAGTGAGACTCCATCACATATATCCAGTGAGACTCCATCACATATATCCAGTGAGACTCCATCACATATATCCAGTGAGACTCCATCACATATATCCCCAGTGAGACTCCATCACATAAATCCAGTGAGACTCCATCACATATATCCAGTGAGACTCCATCACATATATCCAGTGAGACTCCATCACATATATCCAGTGAGACTCCATCACATATATCCAGTGAGACTCCATCACATATATCCAGTGAGACTCCATTACATATATCCAGTGAGACTCCATCACATATACCCCAGTGAGACTCCATCACATAAATCCAGTGAGACTCCATCCTGCAGAAACCAGGAGTGGCCAGAGCACATTATCTCACATTACCTCACAGAACATGACATGGACAAGAACATGAACAACATCACGGCTCAGTGAGTTTACATTGAGCTGTTTACATTGAGCTGTTACAGACAGCGGACAGTTCCATCTGCTACTGAATGTTCCTGATGTCATAAGCGACGCCAGATGTTGGTATGTTATCTATAGCAACACATCCATCATCAGTAGTTCTGATGTTCAGACCAATCAGCTATGTGCATCTTGACCTCCAAGGTGCAACAATACACAGAGTTTATGGGAGGAAGAGAATGATAGAGATAGTGAGGGAGAGCAAGAAAAAGAGATGTGCAGTGATGGTCTGACCTGTGTTATGCAGTGATGGTCTGACCTGTGTTATGCAGTGATGGTCTGACCTGTGTTATGCAGTGATGGTCTGACCTGTGTTATGCAGTGATGTCTGACCTGTGTTATGCAGTGATGGTCTGACCTGTGTTATGCAGTGATGGTCTGACCTGTGTTATGCAATGATGTGCAGTGATGGTCTGACCTGTGTTATGCAATGATGTGCAGTGATGGTCTGACCTGTGTTATGCAATGATGTGCAGTGATGTCTGACCTGTGTTATGCAGTGATGGTCTGACCTGTGTTATGCAGTGATGGTCTGACCTGTGTTATGCAGTGATGGTCTGACCTGTGTTATGCAGTGATGGTCTGACCTGTGTTATGCAGTGATGGTCTGACCTGTGTTATGCAGTGATGGTCTGACCTGTGTTATGCAATGATGGTCTGACCTGTGTTATGCAGTGATGGTCTGACCTGTGTTATGCAGTGATGGTCTGACCTGTGTTATGCAGTGATGGTCTGACCTGTGTTATGCAGTGATGGTCTGACCTGTGTTATGCAGTGATGGTCTGACCTGTGTTATGCAGTGATGGTCTGACCTGTGTTATGCAGTGATGGTCTGACCTGTGTTATGCAGTGATGGTCTGACCTGTGTTATGCAGTGATGGTCTGACCTGTGTTATGCAGTGATGGTCTGACCTGTGTTATGCAGTGATGTGTAGTGATGGGTAGTGATGGTCTGGCCTGTGGGTTATGCAGTGATGTGCAGTGATGGTCTGACCTGTGTTATGCAGTGATGGTCTGACCTGTGTTATGCAGTGATGGTCTGACCTGTGTTATGCAGTGATGGTCTGACCTGTGTTATGCAGTGATGGTCTGACCTGTGTTATGCAGTGATGTGTAGTGATGGGTAGTGATGGTCTGGCCTGTGGGTTATGCAATTATGTGCAGTGATGTCTGACCTGTGTTATGCAATGATGTGCAGTGATGTCTGACCTGTGTTATGCAATGATGTGCAGTGATGTCTGACCTGTGTTATGCAGTGATGGTCTGACCTGTGTTATGCAGTGATGGTCTGACCTATGTTATGCAGTGATGTGCAGTGATGGTCTGACCTGTGTTATGCTGTGATGGTCTGACCTGTGTTATGCTGTGATGTTTAGTGATATGTCTTCCTTCTCAGGCATAATACCCCCCAGACACTCCACATGCCACATGCAGGAGAGAGTTAGGTCAGGGACATACTAACTCTTAAGTGTATTTTGCTCCGTATTTCAGTTAAGTGTAATCTGGTATTCAGACTGTCTGGACAGACGGCACAAACCTCTGGCCACTGACTTACAACTAACTGGGATCAAACCTATGAACTCTGTCAGCAAGATTAAGGGCCAATAAGGTGACTGTCATAATAAAGTAACACTGAGGTCTGTTACAACCCCTGTTGTCTCATATCTAGAGACACATTCCACATGCGTCTCTACACTATGGAATGTAGAATGCTGTTTGTGCCGATACAGAGTTAGACAGCAGGCAGGGCAGTCAGGGTGATGAATAGGCTGGTCCGTTATCTGAGAGGATCAAGGGAAAGACCTCATGGAACCAGAGTACTGCTGGGTGATTTGTGTCTTAAAACATACGTCTGTTTGTTGTCCAAACAGCACATTAAAGAGGCACATTAGAGGCCCTAAAAAGAAAATAAAGTATAGCGAAGGGTTCTGGTGAAACGTGCAGCCGGAACTGGAATCTTGGTCCTGGGGGATTCCAGGGTGAGGGGTCAGGGTGGAGGAAGAGAAGTAAATCTTAAGGATGTTCTTCACAGGGTTGGTTATTCAAAATAAAAAAGTCTAGAACTGTCTTATTTCAGAATTAAATCACTGTATAGAAATTGTTGACTATGTGTAGGCCTAGATTGACACATTAGTATTATATTTGATTAGGCATAACATGTTATATCTATTTATCTATCGAACTCAGCAAAGGGAGATATTTATCCAGAGGGACTTGAGGTGGTCAGATGCACTGGTCCCATGTGGGAAAAACAGGTGGTCAAATTTTAAAGATACATACAGTACTGTTGGATGGAGGATCACAACGCTACTCAATCTAAAGCACCCCAGTCAAGTTGGTACGGCAACCATCCGTGAGTTAGTGACGGGAGGAAACAGGCCACATTCCCAAGACTCAACGGTCTTACATTTATAATCTGGTTTGTTTTTTTATAGGTTTTTGTTACATTTTGGATTTAACGTGTGCGTTTAAAGCCATGGATTCACTAATAATTATCATATAGCTAAAAAAAATGAACAAAGGTAAAAAAGGACTAATTACAAAAACTTTCTCACGGTTCACCAATACTTGGTTGTATTGACCAGGTGAGTGAATAGGAGTTCCTGTTTAAGGACATAAATGAACACCCACATCACACTACTATCACGTTGACCTTTTACATTGTGTTTATAGATCTAACCACCAATAATATGAACTTTCAATTGTCATAGCTTCTACTAGTACATGCATATAAAAATTGTGTCTCATTTCTCAGTCATGTGACGGTCAACTTTCCATAGATCCTTTCCCAATAAGTTTCTAACAGTAAGAAACAACATGACACCAAATGAAACTCTGGGCAAATGCAAAGGTACATAACAATTACAGGCGATTCTGGTTCTGCTGAAGCATATGGTGGGGCTGTTAATGTCCATAAAGCACCAGGTTCTGAGGCGGTCAGCAGAACTGCCCCACATGGTACGCCATGACATCATAGAAACAGATACACAACGTCTCCAGGACCAAAGTTGCCTCCCTGGATAACGGGTCAATTTAATGTATAAATTAATGTGTTATATTACAAAAGGAGTCTACGTACCTGGAGTGACCCGGTAGACCAAGCATATGGACAAAGTGGAATAGAGAAACCACATGATATTCCAGCGGTAGGTTGGTATGGTGTCCAGAGATGGGGTATCCAGGGGGTACATCCAGAGCGTTAGGCAGGTCCGGGTGCTCAGACTCCTATTAGGGACAGACCTAAACCCAAAGGGTGTCAGAGAGCCGGATCAACACACATCTCTTCACAGTCAGTCTGGAGCTGAAAAGTCAGTTTACTAACTCTCCCTCCCTGTCCTGCTTCCCCTTCCTTCTCTTCACCAGCCCAGACCCCACCTCCCACTCTCCCCCCACCAGCCCAGACCCCACCTCTCTCCCTCCCTCCCAGACCCCACCTCTCTCCCTCCCTCCCAGACCCCACCTCCCTCTCTCCCTCCCAGACCCCACCTCCCTCTCACCAGCCCAGACCCCACCTCCCTCTCTCCCTCCACCAGCCCAGACCCCACCTCCCTCTCCCCCCCACCAGCCCAGACCCCACCTCTCTCCCCCCACAAGCCCAGACCCCAGACCCACTCTCCCCCCCTCTCCTTCTGTCTGACTCTCTCTCTCTCTCTAGGCACTGGGAGTTGAAGTTCCTTTTTCCTGTTTCCTCTTTATATGAGGATGTGTGGGAAGGGGCAGCACTCTGAACAGAACAATGTCATGACTTTCATTACCACTGCCATTGTACTTCCCAAATAGGACACTAAACCCAAATGAGTGCACTACTTTTGGCAACGTAAGGCTCCTATCAAGAGTGCACTACATATGGAACATGGTGGTATTTGGAACTTGTTCTTAAAAGCCCACATGGGAGTTTTTTTTAAGAAATAGTTCTTTTCTAAAAGGGAGGGTCCGTCACAAGCCAGAAACCAGTGAACAGATCATCATTAATGCACTTCTATATGTATTTATGATGTGTGATGGAAGAGGTCCTCCCTTTGGAGGTCATAGTCTTTTATATTTATTAACACATAATGGGTTTATTGTAGTAGAACCATATTTTTTAAAATACTTACGGTAAACCTGTGTAACAGAGTGAAGGTCTTCAGTTGAAGCAGACTAAACCTGTAACAGAGTGAAGGTCTTCAGTTGAAGCAGACTAAACCTGTAACAGAGTGAAGGTCTTCAGTTGAAGCAGACTAAACCTGTGTAAATATTTAACACAAGCAAATATAGATGATTTACTTTGAACACTGTATTTTTATATTTTTCCCTAGAGCATGATCTAAAATACTGAATGTTACTGCTTGTGGGGTTCACCTCCTGGATATCAACACCAGTAGATACTAATATCAGTGTTTGTGTCAGTAACTCAGACATCCAAATAATAACCAAGTGTTTAGGGAAGACTAACATGATATTTTCTTTCCACCAGCATATTCAATCTCCCAAAAGGGAGCAGGGTCCCGTTGAATATTCAATATCCAAGCCCCCTCCGTCGTAAGAGCAGAACAGCTCAGTCAGCACAGGAGCCCCAATGCATGTGGGGGAAAGAGATTCTCACAGGTTAAAGGTTAAAGACTTGTTATGACAGAGATCAGTGTTTCTTCCTCCCTGATCAGAGCAAGGAGCTGTAGCTGGCTGGCTGTGGAAACCCTGAGACATCAGATACCACTGCTGAAGGTCTACAAATGTGTTAAGGGATACGATAACGCCAGTGGTTAAAACATAACGCCAGTGGTCGAGACATAACGCCAGCGGTCGAAACATAACGCCAGCGGTCGAGACATAACGCCAGCGTTCGAGACATAACGCCAGCGGTCGAGACATAACGCCAGCGGTCGAGACATAACGCCAGCGGTCGAGACATAACGCCAGCGGTCGAGACATAACGCCAGCGGTCGAGACACAACGCCAGCGGTCGAGACACAACGCCAGCGGTCGAGACACAACGCCAGCGGTCGAGACACAACGCCAGCGGTCGAGACACAACGCCAGCGGTCGAGACATAACGCCAGCGGTCGAGACATAACGCCAGTGGTCGAGACATAACGCCAGCGGTCGAGACATAACGCCAGCGGTCGAGACATAACGCTAGTGTTGAAGATATGACGTCAGTGGTAATAAAGATTCTGTCTTTCGCACTATAATTATCTTACTAGTTTCATGTTGTATTTACTTTTACAAAAATGATCTGATAAAATACACCATAAAATCACCAATAATCTACTCAATGAGTAGACAGTCTGGATAATGGGCTTGTCAAGTAGAGGTCAAAACTGACATTCAATTCTAGATCACAGGGAAAACAACCTGTCCTCGCTGGTGAGAAAGTTCTGTGGACTTGAACATACAGTAACCCCAGTGCAGACAGACAGTTCTGTGGACTTGAACATAAATAACCCCAGTGCAGACAGACAGTTCTGTGGACTTCTCGAACAGTCTACTAATTCTAGCAGCTTCTCTCACACTGTTAGTATCTGCTCTAACTACATCACTCGTTACCCTGTGGAAGAAAAGCAGATTTAGTTTCTTCCAGGGTGCAAATTGGTTCACAGCCAAATACAGGCATGGAATGTAATGCGCAAGTGGGAGCGTTTACCGGGAACGTGTACTGGGAGAGTCCAGTTGTTACAGGGTGTATGTCTACCAGACTCTCAACACCTTATCTTAACCCCACAGGTTAGGCAAAGGGCCCTCATCTCAAGAGATCCAGGACAGCAGTCCGTATCAAGCAGCATTAACACTTTGGTCTCCTGTGACAGGACCTTAGTGAGTTGTAGGCTGGCACTGGGAACATTTGTAAGATCTAATTAATTATGACAGGTCAAGATCAGCCACCCCACAAAAGGTACACAATTTATTCAGGAAGCTCATTGGTGCAAATCGCTAGACTCTTGTGAAGGAATGTTTACATTAGCTGGTTAGAGTCTGTGGAACATTCAGTGTTACTGTGATCTTATATACAAGAAACCAGGAGGACTAGCCACTGATCTCATAAATCTGTTATTAGCGTACCACATCACCAGGCCAGTTATGAGAACTTGTATTTTAAGATAACGGATAATGGTTCACCACATATGTATTGAGAACTCCCCCCACACAGCGACCCTAGAACTGGAAACCCCTTCAGGCTAGTCCTGAACCTAAACACAAGTGTGTCCTGGCTTCTGTCCTGCTTACGGTATTCTTTCCCCTGGGCGGGCGGGCGGGCACACACACACACACACACACACACACAGCCCTGCAGGGTGGAGGACCACTAAGCATAGGCCTGTCCCACCGTGGTCCACTGGCTGATAAAGTGGGGAGGAAACCGATAATATTATAACAATAGTCTTATCAGGCAAGTGGACTTCCTGTCTGACATTAACCCTTAATGAGCCAAAAGCATCATACCAAGGACCTGAAACCTGGGTTCAAAGTGTTCGCCAACACAAAGTTATGTGCATGGAAACTCTTATCAACCAGGCCTAGTTCAGAGACACATTAAATACGGAAATAAAATAATATAACAATGTAATCAGTCAACATGTTTAATCAAAAAAGAAACAAGTTATACTTACAAGTTGTATTTACAATGGTATCTTTGTAATTAGTAATATTATTTCTCTGCAGATTTCTAACTTTATATTGTATGATTCAAAACACCCAGAACATATAGAAGTTGATAGTACATTCGTTTACATTAAACAACTAGACTCCTGTTTGGGTGAGTACCGGTACATACGATCAAGTAAATGTAAAGGAACAGTGTGGCTAACTAAGGCTCTGAGACGGGGCCAAATAGTCAAAATTCTGATTGTCCAACAGAACTACTGCTATTGCTATGGCAACAGTTTGGTGATAATGAGCAGCTGTGAGAAAAGTGGCAAGTAAAACATCAAATGTACCTAAAATACATTCCTAACATCCAAATTAACTGAGCGAGCACACTTTGGGAGCCCAACTATCCTTGTCCCTCCACGTTAGGGTTAATTATATTTTAGTTAAGTTGCTTCCTGGTCCCTCTACCTGGCTTTTAGTTTTGTTACTTCCTGGTACCTCTGCCTGCTTTTCAGTTAGTTCCTAATGCCCTGCAGGGCATCAATGAGGATCTTGTTGTAGCCTGCCAGCTGCCTGGAGACGGTCTTCACCACCGGACGGTAGTCACTCTCCATACCCTTAGACGCGATGACTGGAGATGTGAAAATTAAGGAAATACTGGCCCACACAACACACACACACACACACCTGGCCCACACAACACACACACACACACCTGGTGGCCCACACAACACACACACCTGGCCCACACAACACACACACACACACCTGGCCCACACAACACACACACACACACCTGGCCCACACACACACACACACACACCTGGCCCACACACACACACACACACACACTGGCCCTGGCACACACACACACACACACACACACACACACACCTGGCCCACACAACACACACACACACACACACCTGGCACACACACCTGACACACACACACACCTGGCCCACACAACACACACACACACACCTGTCCCACACACACACACACACACACACCTGGCCCACACAACACACACACACACACCTGGCCACACACACACACACACACACACCTGGCAGACACACACACACACACACACACACACACACCTGGCAGACACACACACACACACACACCTGGCAGACACACACACACACACACACACACACACCTGGCAGACACACACACACACACACACACCTGGCAGACACACACACACACACCTGGCAGACACACACACACACACACACACCTGGCAGACACACACACACACACACACACCTGGCAGACACACACACACACACACACACCTGGCAGACACACACACACACACACACACCTGGCAGACACACACACACACACACACACCTGACACACACACACACACACACACCACACACACACACACACACACACACACTGGCAGACACACACACACACACACACCACACACACCTGGCAGACACACACACACACACACACCTGGCAGACACACACACACACACACACACACACACACACACCTGGCCCACACACACACACACCACCTGGCAGACACACACACACACACACACACACACACACACCTGGCAGACACACACACACACACACCTGGCACACACACACACACACACACCTGGCACACACACACACACACACACCTGGCAGACACACACACACACACACACACACACACACACCTGGCCCACACACACACACACACCTGGCCCACACACACACACACACACCTGGCAGACACACACACACACACACACACACCTGGCCCACACAACACACACACCTGGCCCACACAACACACACACCTGGCCCACACAACACACACACCTGGCCCACACAACACACACACCTGGCCCACACAACACACACACCTGGCCCACACAACACACACACCTGGCCCACACAACACATACACCTGGCCCACACAACATCGACAATACGGAATAAAACAAAAATACTCCTAAAGTCCTATCTGAGAAAAATAAATCTAGAATTATCCAGATACATAATTCTACTGATTTATTGAATCATGTATAATATAATACACTTGGTGGTGTTGTGTATACAGCTGTGTATGTGTATACAGCTGTGTATATGTTGTGTATACAGCTGTGTATATGTTGTGTATACAGCTGTGTATGTGTTGTGTATACAGCTGTTATTATGTTGTGTATACAGCTGTTATTATGTTGTGTATACAGCTGTGTATGTGTTGTGTATACAGCTGTGTATGTGTTGTGTATACAGCTGTGTAGGTGTTGTGTATACAGCTGTGTAGGTGTTGTGTATACAGCTGTTATGATGTTGTGTATACAGCTGTTATTATGTTGTGTATACAGCTGTGTATGTGTTGTGTATACAGCTGTTATGTGTTGTGTATACAGCTGTGTAGGTGTTGTGTATACAGCTGTTTATGTTGTGTATACAGCTGTTATTATGTTGTGTATACAGCTGTTATTATGTTGTGTATACAGCTGTTATTATGTTGTGTATACAGCTGTTATTATGTTGTGTATACAGCTGTTATTATGTTGTGTATACAGCTGTTATTATGTTGTGTATACAGCTGTTATTATGTTGTGTATACAGCTGTTATTATGTTGTGTATACAGCTGTTATTATGTTGTGTATACAGCTGTTATTATGTTGTGTATACAGCTGTTATTATGTTGTGTATACAGCTGTTATTATGTTGTGTATACAGCTGTTATTATGTTGTGTATACAGCTGTTATTATGTTGTGTATACAGCTGTTATTATGTTGTGTATACAGCTGTTATTATGTTGTGTATACAGCTGTTATTATGTTGTGTATACAGCTGTTATTATGTTGTGTATACAGCTGTTATTATGTTGTGTATACAGCTGTTATTATGTTGTGTATACAGCTGTTATTATGTTGTGTATACAGCTGTTATTATGTTGTGTATACAGCTGTTATTATGTTGTGTATACAGGGAACAAAGGATACACTCTTTCATTACAAAGTTGTTCTGCTCATGGTGCTGCCATTTCCTCTCCAGATTGGTCAGCTGAAAACAGAGTAACATGGTACTCAGAAATGCAGATGGTCTCATGAATACATAGTAACATGGTACTCAGAATGCAGATGGTCTCATGAATACAGAGTAACATGGTACTCAGAATGCAGATGGTCTCATGAATACAGAGTAACATGATACTCAGAATGCAGATGGTCTCATGAATACAGAGTAACATGACTCAGAATGCAGATGGTCTCATGAATACAGAGTAACATGGTACTCAGATGGTCTCATGAATACAGAGTAACATGGTACTCATGCAGATGGTAACTCATGAATACAGAGTAACATGATACTCAGAATGTGGTCTCACTGCAGATGGTCAGAAATGCAGAACATGGTCTCATGAATACATGAGTAACATGGTACTCAGAATGCAGATGGTCTCATGAATACAGAGTAACATGATACTCAGAATGCAGAGTAACATGGTACTCAGAATGCAGATGGTCTCATGAATACAGTAACATGGTACAGAATGCAGATGGTCTCATGAATACAGAGTAACATGAATGCAGATGGTCTCAGAATACATAGTAACATGGTACTCAGAATGCAGATGGTCTCATGAATACAGAGTAACATGGTACTCAGAATGCAGATGGTCTCATGAATACAGAGTAACATGATACTCAGAATGCAGATGGTCTCATGAATACAGAGTAACATGATACTCAGAATGCAGATGGTCTCATGAATACAGAGTAACATGATACTCAGAATGCAGATGGTCTCATGAATACAGAGTAACATGGTACTCAGAATGCAGATGGTCTCATGAATACAGAGTAACATGGTACTCAGAATGCAGATGGTCTCATGAATACAGAGTAACATGGTACTCAGAATGCAGATGGTCTCATGAATACAGAGTAACATGATACTCAGAATCATCAAATCCCCAGCCCAACATAATAACTTTTATACTGCTGTGGGAGTGGCATAGCCCAGCTGTGGGAGTGGCATAGCCCAGCTGTGGGAGTGGCATAGCCCAGCTGTGGGAGTGGCATAGCCCAGCTGTGGGAGTGGCATTGCATATAGCCCTTTGCAAACCTAACAGTTGTGATTCCACAGTACCTGAGCGTGTGTTTCATTCTCCTGAAGCTGTGTCTTTAGCGTCTCATACTTGTCGTTCATCTTCTGCATGATCTTCTTGAAGCTGTCTCTCCTCTGGGTTAGGGACACTCCGTCCGTTTGGAGCTTCTACAGGACATCAGAGAGCCTGGGTTTACTATTATACATTAATTAATAATACAATGAATTAATAACACTCAAACATTAGCGTGGCACATCTTAACATGGCAATATTTGCCCACTCTTCTTTGCCTAAGCCCTCCACATCTGTCAGATTGTGAGGACATCTCCTGTGCACAGCACTCTTCAGATCACCCCACAGATGTTTAATTTGATTCAGGTCTCCCAAAATCATCCCAGTGCTAGCAAGGTGTACCTAAAGGTGTGTTCGGTGAGTTTATATATACAGTGTATAGGCCTGTGGTTGGGCTGACATCAAACCTAGTTTCTCACATCAGAGGTACAAAGAAACATTCCAAGTGTGAGATCTCGCAGATAATATGTTTCCTGTTTAAGGGAGAGACCCCTGTAATTCCCGGTTAGGGTGTTTCAGTGTGAGGGTCTGTGTAATTCCAGTTAGGGTGTTTCAGTGTGAGGGTCTGTGTAATCCCAGTTAGGGTGTTTCAGTGTGAGGGTCTGTGTAATCCCCTGTTAGGGTGTTTCAGTGTGAGGGTCTGTGTAATCCCCTGTTAGGATGTTTCAGTGTGAGGGTCTGTGTAATCCCTGTTAGGGTGTTTCAGTGTGAGGATCTGTGTAATCCCAGTTAGGGTGTTTCAGTGTGAGGGTCTGTGTAATCCCAGTTAGGGTGTTTCAGTGTGAGGGTCTGTGTAATCCCCTGTTAGGGTGTTTCAGTGTGAGGGTCTGTGTAATCCCAGTTAGGGTGTTTCAGTGTGAGGGTCTGTGTAATCCCTGTTAGGGTGTTTCAGTGTGAGGGTCTGTGTAATCCCTGTTAGGGTGTTTCAGTGTGAGGATCTGTGTAATCCCAGTTAGGGTGTTTCAGTGTGAGGGTCTGTGTAATCCCAGTTAGGGTGTTTCAGTGTGAGGGTCTGTGTAATCCCTGTTAGGGCGATTCAGTGTGAGGATCTGTGTAATCCCAGTTAGGGTGTTTCAGTGTGAGGATCTGTGTAATCCCTGTTAGGGTGTTTCAGTGTGAGGGTCTGTGTAATCCCAGTTAGGGTGTTTCAGTGTGAGGGTCTGTGTAATCCCTGTTAGGGTGTTTCAGTGTGAGGGTCTGTGTAATCCCAGTTAGGGTGTTTCAGTGTGAGGGTCTGTGTAATCCCTGTTAGGGTGTTTCAGTGTGAGGGTCTGTGTAATCCCAGTTAGGGTGTTTCAGTGTGAGGGTCTGTGTAATCCCTGTTAGGGTGTTTCAGTGTGAGGGTCTGTGTAATCCCAGTTAGGGTGTTTCAGTGTGAGGGTCTGTGTAATCCCTGTTAGGGTGTTTCAGTGTGAGGGTCTGTGTAATCCCAGTTAGGGTGTTTCAGTGTGAGGGTCTGTGTAATCCCTGTTAGGGTGTTTCAGTGTGAGGGTCTGTGTAATCCCAGTTAGGGTGTTTCAGTGTGAGGGTCTGTGTAATCCCTGTTAGGGTGTTTCAGTGTGAGGGTCTGTGTAATCCCAGTTAGGGTGTTTCAGTGTGAGGATCTGTGTAATCCCTGTTAGGGTGTTTCAGTGTGAGGGTCTGTGTAATCCCAGTTAGGGTGTTTCAGTGTGAGGGTCTGTGTAATCCCATTTAGGGTGTTTCAGTGTGAGGGTCTGTGTAATCCCAGTTAGGGTGTTTCAGTGTGAGGGTCTGTGTAATCCCAGTTAGGGTGTTTCAGTGTGAGGGTCTGTGTAATCCCTGTTAGGGTGTTTCAGTGTGAGGGTCTGTGTAATCCCAGTTAGGGTGTTTCAGTGTGAGGGTCTGTGTAATCCCTGTTAGGGTGTTTCAGTGTGAGGGTCTGTGTAATCCCAGTTAGGGTGTTTCAGTGTGAGGATCTGTGTAATCCCTGTTAGGGTGTTTCAGTGTGAGGGTCTGTGTAATCCCAGTTAGGGTGTTTCAGTGTGAGGGTCTGTGTAATCCCAGTTAGGGTGTTTCAGTGTGAGGGTCTGTGTAATCCCAGTTAGGGTGTTTCAGTGTGAGGGTCTGTGTAATCCCTGTTAGGGTGTTTCAGTGTGAGGGTCTGTGTAATCCCAGTTAGGGTGTTTCAGTGTGAGGGTCTGTGTAATCCCCGGATGTTTCTCCCTCATTGATAACAATGTCACAGTTAAATTGGCAACATCTTCCAGGAACTCCGGCTAAAACATCTGTCACAGATAAATATTACATCCTAATTCCTGGAGACACTAGCTACCCATGCCGAAGTCATTAAAAGCAAGTGGAAATAAACATGTCTGTTAAATAGAGTTAATGGGAGTAAACTCCTAAGAAGGAAGGGTGAAAGTCCAAATAAACCTTGGATCTAGACCCGTCTCACGACAGATCCAGTGACAGTTCCCGCACACCTTACCTTTTTCTTTTCTTCCCCTGCAGTCTTGAGAGCATTCAGGTTCCTGTAGGTCTCCAGTTCCTGGGTCATGGCCTGGATCTTCTGTATGAGGCTGCTCATCTCAATGCTCATTTTACTCTCCAATTGCTGGATCTTCTGCAGGTCCTGGGTCAGACGAATGTTCTCTGGGAGAGAAACACACAGACACAATGACAGACACAATAACAGACAGACACACAAGCACAGACATACAGACCGACATAGCAAAACAGGCAGACACAACAAAACAGACACAAACAAGCACAAATATTTTATTATCTCATTTACTGGTCATCTGAGCAGACAGAGTAACTGTTTAACAGTTACTCTGCCTGCTCACTAGTTATCTGCTGGTTTAACAGTTACTCTGCCTGCTCACTAGTTATCTGCTGGTTTAACAGTTACTCTGCCTGCTCACTAGTTATCTGCTGGTTTAACAGTTACTCTGCCTGCTCACTAGTTATCTGCTGGTTTAACAGTTACTCTGCCTGCTCACTAGTTATCTGCTGGTTTAACAGTTACTCTGCCTGCTCACTAGTTATCTGCTGGTTTAACAGTTACTCTGCCTGCTCACTAGTTATCTGCTGGTTTAACAGTTACTCTGCCTGCTCACTAGTTATCTGCTGGTTTAACAGTTACTCTGCCTGCTCATCTCTGGTTTAGTTATCTGCCTGCTCACTAGTTATCTGCTGGTTTAACAGTTACTCTGCCTGCTCACTAGTTATCTGCTGGTTTAACAGTTACTCTGCCTGCTCACTAGTTATCTGCTGGTTTAACAGTTACTCTGCCTGCTCACTAGTTATCTGCTGGTTTAACAGTTACTCTGCCTGCTCACTAGTTATCTGCTGGTTTAACAGTTACTCTGCCTGCTCACTAGTTATCTGCTGGTTTAACAGTTACTCTGCCTGCTCACTAGTTATCTGCTGGTTTAACAGTTACTCTGCCTGCTCACTAGTTATCTGCTGGTTTAACAGTTACTCTGCCTGCTCACTAGTTATCTGCTGGTTTAACAGTTACTCTTGCCTGCTCACTAGTTATCTGCTGGTTTAACAGTTACTCTTGCCTGCTCACTAGTTATCTGCTGGTTTAACAGTTACTACTAGTTATCTGCTGGTTTAACAGTTATCTGCCTGCTCACTAGTTTCTGCTGGTTTAACAGTTACTCTGCCTGCTCACTAGTTATCTGCTGGTTTTAACAGTTACTCTGCCTGCTCACTAGTTATCTGCTGGTTTAACAGTTACTCTGCCTGCTCACTAGTTATCTGCTGGTTTAACAGTTACTCTGCCTGCTCACTAGTTATCTGCTGGTTTAACAGTTACTCTGCCTGCTCACTAGTTATCTGCTGGTTTCTGCTGGTTTAACAGTTACTCTGCCTGCTCACTAGTTATCTGCTGGTTTAACAGTTACTCTGCCTGCTCACTAGTTATCTGCTGGTTTAACAGTTACTCTGCCTGCTCACTAGTTATCTGCTGGTTTAACAGCTCACTAGTTATCTGCTGGTTTAACAGTTACTCTGCCTGCTCACTAGTTATCTGCTGGTTTAACAGTTACTCTGCCTGCTCACTAGTTATCTGCTGGTTTAACAGTTACTCTGCCTGCTCACTAGTTATCTGCTGGTTTAACAGTTACTCTGCCTGCTCACTAGTTATCTGCTGGTTTAACAGTTACTCTGCCTGCTCACTAGTTATCTGCTGGTTTAACAGTTACTCTGCCTGCTCACTAGTTATCTGCTGGTTTAACAGTTACTCTGCCTGCTCACTAGTTATCTGCTGGTTTAACAGTTACTCTGCCTGCTCACTAGTTATCTGCTGGTTTAACAGTTACTCTGCCTGCTCACTAGTTATCTGCTGGTTTAACAGTTACTCTGCCTGCTCACTAGTTATCCGCTGGTTTTAACATTCACCTAGAGGGTCATTGGCCACAGGATATGAGTCAGAGGCTACATTCCACACTAGAAGGTATCATCTGAACACTCCTTAGATAGATACAAAAAGACGTATGACTGGACAGGGCACCTAATATTTCACATAATACATTTATACGGTGTAATTACTGGTTAAATGCTTCCACAGCATCGCTAAATACATGGACAGAGATCTGGACTCCAGATCTCTGTGCTATTATTGGGTCTGAATGTGTCTGTAGCACTAGAGGTGCATTTCTACATGCACAATGTCAGAGCACAGCCCTAATGTCCATGAGTGCCAAGATAACTGACAGAGATTGAAAAGTTGTTACTTCAGCATTTACTGAAGCGCAGCTAGGAGGTAGGAAACACTAACTGTGATGCAGCGGTCAGTACTCACAGCTAGGAGGTAGGAAACACTAACTGTAATGCAGCGGTCAGTACTCACAGCTAGGAGATAGGAAACACTAACTGTGATGCAGCGGTCAGTACTCACAGCTAGGAGATAGGAAACACTAACTGTGATGCAGCGGTCAGTACTCACAGCTAGGAGGTAGGAAACACTAACTGTAATGCAGCGGTCAGTACTCACAGGTAGGAGATAGTGTTTCCTAACTGTGATGCAAATGATATCATCTACAGGGTTAGGGTTACTACACTCTTACAATCAGTCCAATAACACCAAACTAATGCAGATCATGTCATTCTAGCACTAGTAACCATTCCCTATCATAACACATGCAACTCTATGTTTGAATCACAATGGATGAATCTCTTGTTCACTGTGGCTGGCCAGGTAGCCATTTGATCACAGTGTGAGTGTTGTTTAACAGTTTTTTAGATCAGGGGGTAGAAGGGGGTCTTGTCGGTTACAGATTGGGTTGGTCCCACACATCAGACAGGGAGCCTCGCTGCTCTTAGGGGGCTGGGTGAGACAGAAGCCCAGGGAGGTCATGTAATGGTAATGAAGAGGAACTGGGTTTGGGATATAGATAGGGTCTGGGGGCAGGCAGGGGCCAGGCAGAATGAGACTGGGAGTGGAAGCAGGGATGATCAGAGGCAGGCTGGATCTACGGGCAGGAAGGGGAAGCAGTCGGGTTCCTCCTGATAGCGCTGCACTCTAGTCAGCCGCCCCACCGAGACCCAGGCAGGGTTTGGAGGAGTCAGTGTTGTGTTGAGTAATATAGTGCCCAGTCAGCACATGTATGCATTCTCTGCTGCTCCCTCCTGGGGGCTGGCACCTCTCTCCCCAGGAGACCCACACACTGCTCCCTCCTGGGGGCTGGCACCTCTCTCCCCAGGAGACCCACACACTGCTCCCTCCTGGGGGCTGGCACCTCTCTCCCTAGGAGACCCACACACTGCTCCCTCCTGGGGGCTGGCACCTCTCTCCCTAGGAGACCCACACACTGCTCCCTCCTGGGGGCTGGCACCTCTCTCCTCAGGAGACCCACACACTGCTCCCTTCTGGGGGCTGGCACCTCTCTCCTCAGGAGACCCACACACTGCTCCCTTCTGGGGGCTGGCACCTCTCTCCCCAGGAGACCTACACACTGCTCCCCCAGAACCAGTGACACCAACAGAATATTTTGAATAGTTCTCCTGCCATTAGCAAGAATATTTTCTGAGCCTTGCTGAAATGGTGATGCCTTTAATTCTTTCTTTAAAGAAAAGTAGTGGGCTCCTAGTCAATTCAGAGCATTATTATAGGGTTAGGGTCACCTTCTATTTAGCAAACTCCTTAATACTGGTTTCTGGAATAACCCAACAGCCTATGGGCCACTAGCCGCTCCTCAGCTAAATTTATATGCTCTATGGTCACATGGTTACACAAAGTACACAGACAAAAGAACAACAAACAAGAGAAATGGAACAATGCTTCTGGTTCAGAACAGAAGAAACATGGAAATGAAGCCGCTTGGTGAGGCTGCATCCCAAATATCCCACTTCACCAGAACTCAGTTAGGGTACTAGGTAGAGAGTCATTTGGCATGTGTCCTATCTCTGTGGAAGATAAGACATCATTTAGGGAGGGGGCAGCATTAGGTCGGCAGGCCAAACACAAAGGAAGGAAAGCCCAGGTTCTGAGCCAGCAGCTTGTTTAATAAATACACTCAGTTATGGGGAGGAAGTGGAGGAGCCAGCAGGGAGTACATCAGTGTGTCTGCAACCCAAGAGGAAGAGAGGAACACCCGAGGCCCGGCTGTCACAGAGATAATGTAGAGGAGGGCCAGCTGTCACTGAGATAATGTAGAGGAGGGCCAGCTGTCACTGAGATAATGTAGAGGAGGGCCAGCTGTCACTGAGATAATGTAGAGGAGGGCCAGCTGTCACTGAGATAATGTAGAGGAGGGCCAGCTGTCACTGAGATAATGTAGAGGAGGGCCAGCTGTCACTGAGATAATTTAGAGGAGGACCCGAGGCCCGGCTGTCACAGAGATAATGTAGAGGAGGGCCAGCTGTCACTGAGATAATGTAGAGAAGGGCCAGCTGTCACTGAGATAATGTAGAGAAGGGCCAGCTGTCACTGAGATAATGTAGAGGAGGGCCAGCTGTCACTGAGATAATGTAGAGGAGGACCCAAGGCCAGGCTGTCACAGAGATAATGTAGAGAAGGACCGGCTGTCACAGAGATAAGGTAGATTAGGCCCGGCTGTCACAGAGATAATGTAGAGGAGGCCCGGCTGTCACAGAGAATATGTAGAGGAGGACCGGCTTTCACAGAGATAATGTAGAGGAGGCCCGGCTGTCACTGACATAATGTAGAGGAGGGCCGGCTTTCACAGAGATAATGTAGAGGAGGACCGGCTTTCACAGAGATAATGTAGAGGAGGCCCGGCTGTCACTGACATAATGTAGAGGAGGACCGGCTGTCACTGACATAATGTAGAGGAGGACCGGCTTTCACAGAGATAATGTAGAGGAGGACCGGCTGTCACTGACATAATGTAGGGGACCAAAAATGTAAAGACCAAAGTCAAGTGTAGCAGACAACTACCCAGTCACGTCCCAAACTGACAATGTCCAAAATGTCCTGACACAGAAACAGTGCCACTTCCACAGAACAACACGGTGTGGTAGTGTGTTTGGTCGACGTGTTTTGATAATGCCTAACAGTGTGGCGTCGTGGTACAAACCTGAAGACAGTCCTTTAGTTGTGTTCTGAGATTTGTGCATCTCAGTCTCTTTAAAGCTCAGATCCTCCTGCATGGACTTGAGTTCAGTTGCTGTCACAGAGGAGATCTGACTCATACGGTTAATGTTCTGTGACAGACAGACAGAAAATAGTCCTTCAAAACATATTCTATTGTTCAATTCGGACAGATAACATCAGTCACTAAAATCTGTTCGGCTTTGATATCATTCTTTATAAACGTCAACTTTATATCATGATAATGAGCAGCCTGTGTAAATGGCATGGCAGATGGCAGCCCTAGAAATACACAGTTAATTTTCTAACTCACACATTCATCCAGCACACAAACTTTTTAGAGATGCTGTATGTATGTATGTATGTATGTATGTATGCATGCATGTGTGTATGTGTACATGTATTTATGTATGTATGTGTGTATGTATGTGTGTATGTGTACATGTATGTATGCATGTTTTTATGTATGTATGTATGTATGTATGTATGTATGTATGTATGTATGTATGTATGTATGTATGTATGTATGTATGTATGTATGTATGTATGTATGTGTGTATGTATGTGTACATGTATGTATGCATGTATTTATGCATGTATGTATGTATGCATGTATGTATGTATGTATGTATGTGTGTATGTATATGTATGTATGCATGTATGTATGTATGCATGTATGTATGTATGTATGTGTGTATGTATATGTATGTATGCATGTATGTATGTATTGATTGTCAATCAGTGTTGCTTCCTAAGTGGACAGTTTGATTTCACAGAAGTGTGATTCACTTGGAGTTACATTGTGTTGTTTAAGTAGAACATGACTTAATGGAATCGTGGTTCCACAACCCCCCCCCACCGCACCTTGCTGGAAAGTTCCAAAAGAGTGACAATGTTGGCCTGAGTCTCACGATACCTCTCCACCTCCAGAGCTTTAGTCTCATCAAACGTATCCAGGAAACCTGGTGAAATATCAATCAAGTAATCAGTTAATACAATACCAGAACAGGGTATAATATATTATATAATAATATATTGTGTAATGTATATAGTATAATGACCTGTATGTAATGTCCTATATATAATATAATGACCAGTATATATTGTGTAATGTATATAATATAATGACCAGTATATATTGTGTAATGTATATAATATAATGACCAGTATATATTGTGTAATGTATATAGTATAATGACCTGTATGTAATGTCCTATATATAATATAATGACCAATATATAATGGTAAATGTATATAATATAATGTCCTGTATGCAATGTCCTGTATATAATATAATGACCTGAATGTAATGTCCAGTATATAATGTGTAATGTATATAATATAATGACCAGTATATATTGTGTAATGTATATAGTATAATGACCTGTATGTAATGTCCTATATATAATATAATGACCAATATATAATGGTAAATGTATATAATATAATGTCCTGTATGCAATGTCCTGTATATAATATAATGACCTGAATGTAATGTCCAGTATATAATGTGTAATGTATATAATATAATGACCAGTATATAATGTGTAATGTATATAATATAATGTCCTGTATATAATGTATTGTCCATTATACAATTTCCAGAATATAATGTATATAATCTAATGAACTGTAATGTAATGACCTGTATGTAATGTAATGTCTATTGTGTAATAATGTCCATTATATACTGTGATATTCTGTAAAGTTCAACTCACTGTCCATAGTCTCATCCCTCTTCTTCAGCTCTTTGTACTTGTGGTTTCGTTCACCTGTAGGTCATAACAATTAATTGGTACTTACTCCTCATGAGTGAGAGGATGAAGACAATTACTCATTTCAACCAGACACATGATAGAGGGGTTGGATTTGGGAGGCAGCCCTTCATTAAGTGGTCAGTGTGGACTCCCAGCTTCCAGCAGCTATGTTGACTTCCTCCTTATAACCATCACAACATCAGCCTCTATTAAGTACAGAAAAGCAGCAGACAGATGTCTACTACAGAGGCGTCTACAATATGTCAGCATACAAATAGTCCCTATTTCCTGGGTACTGCTGGCAACTAGGGGCCTAGTGAGTAAGTGAGATACACATAAATGAAAGGGACAGAGAAACATGACAATAGAGAAAGAGAGAGACACAGATGAAGGGGACAGAGAAACATGACAATAGAGAAAGAGAGAGACACAGAAATGAAAGGGACAGAGAAACATGACAATAGAGAGAAAGAGAGAGACACACAGATGAAGAGGACAGAGATATACAAAAAAAACATGATACTAAAAGAGAGTGAGAAAACAAACAGAGGGAGAGACACAGAAGGAGACGAGTCAGTAAGACACAGAGGGAGGGAGTCTAGTATCCCCTCCCAACCCAGCTGGTCTCTCTGGATGACATCATACATTATAAGCGTGTCTACCTTGGTGTTCTTCCATGTCGTTGTCCAGCATTCGGATCTCCTCGTTGATCTGGCTCATCTTCTCCCGTATCTCAGTCAGCCTGTCACAGACAACATGCAGGGATATAAGTGAAGCAGAACAACCCTAACATCAGACATACAGGAATATAAGTGAAGCAGAACAACCCTAACATCAGACATACAGGAATATAAGTGAAGCAGAACAACCCTAACATCAGACATACAGGAATATAAGTGAAGCAGAACAACCCTAACATCAGACATAAAGGGATATAAGTGAAGCAGAACAACCCTAACATCAGAAATAAAGGAATATAAGTGAAGCAGAACAACCCTAACATCAGACATAAAGGAATATAAGTGAAGCAGAACAACCCTAACATCAGACATACAGGAATATAAGTGAAGCAGAACAACCCTAACATCAGACATACAGGAATATAAGTGAAGCAGAACAACCCTAACATCAGACATAAAGGGATATAAGTGAAGCAGAACAACCCTAACATCAGACATACAGGAATATAAGTGAAGCAGAACAACCCTAACATCAGACATACAGGAATATAAGTGAAGCAGAACAACCCTAACATCAGACATACAGGAATATAAGTGAAGCAGAACAACCCTAACATCAGACATAAAGGGATATAAGTGAAGCAGAACAACCCATAACATCAGAACATAACATCAGACATACAGGAATATAAGTGAAGCAGAACAACCCTAACATCAGACATACAGGAATATAAGTGAAGCAGAACAACCCTAACATCAGACATACAGGAATATAAGTGAAGCAGAACAACCCTAACATCAGACATACAGGAATATAAGTGAAGCAGAACAACCCTAACATCAGAAATAAAGGGATATAAGTGAAGCAGAACAACCCTAACATCAGAAATAAAGGGATATAAGTGAAGCAGAACAACCCTAACATCAGAAATAAAGGGATATAAGTGAAGCAGAACAACCCTAACATCAGACATACAGGAATATAAGTGAAGCAGAACAACCCTAACATCAGACATACAGGAATATAAGTGAAGCAGAACAACCCTAACATCAGACATACAGGAATATAAGTGAAGCAGAACAACCCTAACATCAGACATACAGGAATATAAGTGAAGCAGAACAACCCTAACATCAGACATACAGGAATATAAGTGAAGCAGAACAACCCTAACATCAGACATACAGGAATATAAGTGAAGCAGAACAACCCTAACATCAGAAATAAAGGGATATAAGTGAAGCAGAACAACCCTAACATCAGAAATAAAGGGATATAAGTGAAGCAGAACAACCCTAACATCAGACATACAGGAATATAAGTGAAGCAGAACAACCCTAACATCAGAAATAAAGGGATATAAGTGAAGCAGAACAACCCTAACATCAGACATAAAGGGATATAAGTGAAGCAGAACAACCCTAACATCAGAAATAAAGGAATATAAGTGAAGCAGAACAACCCTAACATCAGAAATAAAGGGATATAAGTGAAGCAGAACAACCCTAACATCAGAAATAAAGGGATATAAGTGAAGCAGAACAACCCTAACATCAGACATACAGGAATATAAGTGAAGCAGAACAACCCTAACATCAGACATAAAGGGATATAAGTGAAGCAGAACAACCCTAACATCAGACATACAGGAATATAAGTGAAGCAGAACAACCCTAACATTAAACATGCAGGGATGATTACTCAATGAGCTCCAAATGAAATACATACTGTCTCTCCATGCTTGCAGATTCTTGGTTTTCTTCTTTTACCTTAAAACAGGGTATTTATGTTGCATATCAGAACACACAAAGCAACTTACTCGACCTTTCAAATCTAAATCTTTACCAAACTTTGCCACACCCCTCAGTTCATTGTGTGAGTCTAAGGTCATGTTTACAACCTGAGAGAAACATATGAGGATTGGGAGGATTGAGGCTGTGGTGCCTGTTTGTCTGCCAACCTGTTTGAGCAGCCTGTCTCTCTCCTCCTGGGGTGAACCCATGCTCTTGTCTTCAGCCACCATGGCATCCCGACGTATCTCCAACTCCTGCAGCTTCTCATGTAGTAACACAGCTTCCTGTTTCACCTGTGAGTGAGACAGCTCCTACCGACAGGAGGACATTAAAGAAGAGTGAGACAGCTCCTACCGACACGAGGACATTAAAGAAGAGTGAGACAGCTCCAACAGACACGAGGACATTAAAGAAGAGTGAGACAGCTCCAACAGACACGAGGACATTAAAGAAGAGTGAGACAGCTCCAACAGACACAAGGACATTAAAGAAGAGTGAGACAGCTCCTACAGACACGAGGACATTAAAGAAGAGTGAGACAGCTCCTACCGACACGAGGACATTAAAGAAGAGTGAGACAGCTCCAACAGACACAAGGACATTAAAGAAGAGTGAGACAGCTCCTACAGACATTAAAGACGAGTGAGACAGCTCCTACCGACACAAGGACATGAAAGAAGAGTGAGACAGCTCCAACAGAAACAAGGACATTAAAGAAGAGTGAGACAGCTACTACAGGCACAACAGAAGAGTGAGACAGCTTCTAAAGGCACAAGGACATTACAGAAGATTGAGACAGCTCCTACAGACACAAGG
Organism: Dallia pectoralis; assembly: GCA_029465975.1. Classification (NCBI taxonomy): domain Eukaryota; kingdom Metazoa; phylum Chordata; class Actinopteri; order Esociformes; family Umbridae; genus Dallia; species Dallia pectoralis. The sequence goes on from CM055736.1 coordinate 22,265,190, forward strand.
ACATTACAGAAGAGTGAGACAGCTCCTACAGACATGAGGACATTACAGAAGAGTGAGACAGCTCCTACAGACATGAGGACATTACAGAAGAGTGAGACAGCTCCTACAGACATGAGGACATTACAGAAGAGTGAGACAGCTCCTACAGACATGAGGACATTACAGAAGAGCGAGACAGCTCCTACAGACATGAGGACATTACAGAAGAGCGAGACAGTTCCTACTGAGAACATGTGAAGAGTAAGGCAGCCAGTGTCTAAGCTGGAGTGTGTTGAGATCAAAGCACAAAGGGTACAAGTACCAAAAAGACCCCATAAGTAGTGCACTTTATAGAGAATAGGGTGCCATTTTGAAAGCAGCCCAAGACTCACAGCTTCAAATGTCTCCTTCTGCATGATGAGGGAGTCCAGCTCCTCCTGGCGAGCATCCAGCTCCTGGGACAGATGGAGAAACAGCAAGTCATGTTAACCATCAACCTGCTCACCTCAACTCGCCCAGGCCATCATCTCAACTTGTTACTGGCAGACCAATGGAACTTCATTGTAAATGAGAAGTCAATTTGTGACAGCCAAGCTGCTTCCTACACAACATTTGGCTACAGGTAGAATGAGTGAGTGTGATTGTGTCAGAGCATTTGGCTACAGGTAGAATGAGTGAGTGTGATTGTGTCAGAGCATTTGGCTACAGGTAGAATGAGTGAGTGTGATTGTGTCAGAGCATTTGGCTACAGGTAGAATGAGTGAGTGTGATTGTGTCAGAGCATTTGGCTACAGGTAGAATGAGTGAGTGTGATTGTGTCAGAGCATTTGGCTACAGGTAGAATGAGTGAGTGTGATTGTGTCAGAGCATTTGGCTACAGGTAGAATGAGTGAGTGTGATTGTGTCAGAGCATTTGGCTACAGGTAGAATGAGTGAGTGTGATTGTGTCAGAGCATTTGGCTACAGGTAGAATGAGTGACTGTGATTGTGTCAGAGCATTTGGCTACAGGTAGAATGAGTGACTGTGATTGTGTCAGAGCATTTGGCTACAGGTAGAATGAGTGACTGTGATTGTGTCAGAGCATTTGGCTACAGGTAGAATGAGTGAGTGTGATTGTGTCAGAGCATTTGGCTACAGGTAGAATGAGTGAGTGTGATTGTGTCAGAGCATTTGGCTACAGGTAGAATGAGTGAGTGTGATTGTGTCAGAGCATTTGGCTACAGGTAGAATGAGTGAGTGTGATTGTGTCAGAGCATTTGGCTACAGGTAGAATACATGTGATTATGTAAAACAGACTCTTTTCGACGGTTACATCCACAGACCCGGCTATAGAAACAGAGGCTGGACTTACTAAACCTTTGACAGTAGAGGGCACTGATCTAAGAGCAGGTCCTCCAGCCCATAAATGTCTCATTCATCATGATCTAAAAGGACTGAACTGATCCCAGATCAAAGCTTACCTGTAGCAGCTTGTCGTTGTTGACCTTCATGGCAGTGTACTGTTCCTGTTTATCTGGAGACATCTTCTTGATGATGTCATCTGCAGCCTGCTTCTCCCTCTCCATATCCTTTTCCACCGCACGAAACATCTCCTCCTTTCTATTGTATCATAGTTAGGACAGTAATGGGAGCACATGTGCAATAGACCCTGGTCAAAGTTGTTCCATCATAGGGAATAAGAAAGATTTTGGGATATGGCCATTAAGATGAGTTGAAAAGTCAACACCGTGTAGCATTTGAATAGCTACAGTGCATTTTAGGCTACTAATAGTGGATGTGTTCTAGTATGCACGCACATACCTTGCCCTATCTGATCTGAAGGCTACACCATGTGTGAGAACTCCCCTGAAGCCAGTTTACCGCCACCTGCGGGCAGGCTTCGGCGGTCGTCCTCTCCAGCCTTCTAATCTGCCACCCTTCTCTCCTCCTCCCCCTGCACACCTTGTTCAGTCCCGTCACACCTGGTGTCCATTATCTCAGAGGACTATTTAAGTTCCCGGTGTTTGGTCTTGTCTTTGTGTGGTATTGTTACATGTTTGCATACAGGAGGTGTTTCTCGATGTCCTTGTTAAGACTCAAGTTTATGACCGACTGGACATTTGTTGCGCTTCGCCGCATATCAGTTGTATGTACTAAACGACTACGGGATTAGTCAAAAAGAGCTTAGGCATGTGTGAGAACTCTGTCAATAAATACACTACTAAGCTATCTGTTCTTCCTGTTCCTGGCTTTGTCCTTCCTCAATACACACCTTCATCAGCCCGTGACACCATGTAGCATTTGAATAGCTACAGTGCCTTTTAGGCTACTGATAGTGGATGTGTTCTAGTATGCAAGCACATACCATGTCCTATCTGATCTGAAGGCTACAGTTTTTAACTGTAACAAACATGTGATAGTGTGTTCCGCCTTATCTCCAGTTACTGGAATATGTGGCATTATAACACAACTGCCTGATTTCACAGACAGATGATGGCGAAAGCATGATGCGTTTTGGGCGATGGATTACCTCCTTAAAGTCTGTGTTTATAGTGGACTCATAAAGAGATTTCTGTCAGTCAAAGCAAAAACAACAACCCAGACAACAGTTGTGATAGAACTTCGAGGACAAAGTCTGAAACATGTACAATTCATAAGACACATTGTGGTTAATATTTAGCTACCTAGGAAACAGACTAGTGTGTCTTATCACACTGGGGATAAAAACTAAAGTTCTCTCAGACGGCTGCCCTCATTCCAAAGAAGAGCTTCAGTCTACGCAGGTAAGAACATTTACAAACTCCTGTAAAACAACTGGAATGAACCAACTACATAATGTGTTTGACAATGCGTTTTTACTCCTCCACATTTAAACCATTCATAGGCAACATTTTATCCACATACAGTATGAACAAACATATGGACAACGCATTTGCCCAGTTGGATAAGGGCAGGAAGTGTGTGATATTAAATGAGGAAGTAATCCTCTTTAAGGAACAGGCATTTTATCATTCAGTCATTTCTGGAAGTCGATACATCAAGGTTTTTTTGACTATTCAAGGCTTTGCTCCGGCTCTAATAAGCCTCCACCACACCTGATACGCACAACTAACCCTTTTACTGAGGATTAGTGTGTTGATCCACAGATTTCCATAAAAATACATGGAAGAGCAGCTGACTCTGATTAGTAATAATCAAGTTCCATACGATAGGCTGTATTAGGGTTCTTCATTTAGTGAGTAAATGAGTGACCTTCCATCACCCAGCATGTGATGTTGATGTCTGTGTAAAAACAGTCAAGGCTGAAAACACGAGGATGATATAAATATCAGGCTGTCCCCCAACGCTCTGGGTTAGCAAACTAGCCAACCAACTAGAGAAACAAACGGCTACACAGTATGCCGGGCAAACATCCATCCATATATCCAGCCAGCAAACCAGCCAGCCAAAGAGTGAATTAGAAAATACATACACAGAAAGTCACAGGCAGGCTAAAAGATACCAAGTCTTTTAAAAGCTGCAGAAAACAATGCTCCTCTGTGCTCTTCTTAGACACATTGAAACAGACGCATCTTCTCAAGAGCTAAAGTCTTGTGGCATTACTAGCTGACAACGCCTTACAGAGGGAGGAGGATAAGAAAACCTACTTCATATTGGAACTGTATCTGTTCTGCACACTCGGATTTGCTATCCACTGGATGTATTCTCTTAATATGTTATCACTGCACAAGGGAAAGAACATGGCTTTTCAGGAACTACTGCTGGTTTGGCTGCTGAGCACAACACTGTCTTCTGGGATGGAAGACAAGCTGGTGAGTGAAGGAAAACATTTAAACTTCAGATACTAATCTACACTCTGACTAATAAAAAAACCTGTGTCATCCTATTAACAGACTGTAGACTTGAACAACCATCAACTGAAATCCATTCCTTCATACTACGCTGAAAACATCACCAATCTCATTTTGAGCAATAACTTAATAGAGATGAACAAAACAGACATAGCTATTCTGCAGCGCTTCTCAAACCTGACTGAGCTCAATCTTAACGGCAACTTGCTGACTGCACTACCGGGGAAGCTGTTCGAGACAATGTCCAAGCTAAAGGTCCTTCTATTGTCCAACAACACAATCAGAAGAGTAGAGCCGAAGGCCTTCTCTGGCCTGGTTAACCTGACGGAACTGGACTTGTCAAAGAACCTTCTCGAGTCCCTTCCTGAAGACCTTTTGGCGGGGGTGGAGAAGCTGACCAGCCTCAGACTACAGGGAAATAAACTACGAACGTTAAACATCACTAAGGATCAAAAACTCTTAAAGAAAGTCAATCTGGAAGACAATTTATGGAACTGCACGTGTTCCTTTCTGAACATGATTAAATGGATGATAGACTCAGATGTCAATATAAGTAAGCACATTATTTTCTTCCATTATCCTAGGACAGCATGCATGTTATCCTTCCTTATAGAATAGTGACATCTACTGACTGAAATGTGCCAATGAGCAGTAATTCCTCAATTTCTGTGTGTTTCTATACTAGGCTCCAGTGTCAACTGCACCAGTCCTAAAGAGCTGGCAGGTAAAAGAATAGTGGAGAGCAGTACCAGCTGTTTGGTCAAACCAACCCCCTCAACAGAACCACCACTGCCTAACACTAAGCCCAGCTCAGCCCTGGACACTGCCAACACAACTGCAGTTAAAAAGACAAAAGTCCCTGAGAAAAGTGAGAGAAAAAATACATGAATCCAACTAAGATGGTTCTACAGTAGATCCATAGTTTCCAAGTTGTTTGAGAGTGTGCTAAGCTGTCATCCAGGCAAAGCGTGGCTACTTTTGTTTTGTTACTTTTTTGGTATTAACATGATCCCATAAGTGTTATCTTGTAATAAGTTTGTCTGTCCAAACTTTTGACTAAAATGGTTCATAAATTGTGTGTTGCTATGGTTCCCTTCCTCCAGATGTGGAACCAGGCAGCAGCATTTCATCAGCAGGGAACACCTGGAAGTTTCTCCTGGGTGTAGTAGTCGTTGCCCTGACAACCTCCATGGTCATTGTGTGTGCAGTGAAATCCCCTTCCTTGTACAAGCTGCTGTTTAACTACCGGCACCAGAGACTGAGAGAGGAAGAAGACAGCAGCGTGTTCACCACAGGGCGCTACTCAAACTTCAGCCTGGACACGGAGCAGACGGAAACCGCTGCTAACGATCTGGACAACGGGTTGGCCGAAGAGGATGAAGATGATGGATACATAGAAGATCGCTACATTGAAGCTGGGGACTATGAAGGCACAGAACCCTGAGTGACCCCAGCACGGAACCTTGATGGATTCCAAATCAGAACCCCGATGGATTCCAGCACAGAACCCGGATGGACTCCAGCACAGAACCCCGATGGATTAGTGCAGAACACTAATGGACCCCAGCATAGAGAAATCTGACACCAAATCGGTTTTACTATCGTGCCATTGCTTTAGTCATTGCTGCTCCGCAGTTGTGTGTGCCTGAATTGAACAATGGACAGTAATTTATCTACTCAAACAAGTGGCTGAAATTAAAGGATTAAATCATGGAATCAGAAAGCCCTAGTGGTCTGACCATACTATTTGTTTTATATAGTGACTTTCTACATACCGACCAAACTTAAAGACTTTGGGGATGTACGCCAAGCTATCTGTATACTCGCCCCACACATCAGCTATGACGGGGGAAAAGGTAGGTAGCCATGATGGTTGTAGGTCCAGTTTAAAAATGTAGCCTTGACTCCAGGGTAAAAACCTGTAACCTTAAGCCCCGTGCCACACTTAAAAAGGCAACAAGCCAATGGAATGGAATGGAAAAAAATAAGAGTGCCCCCCACTGGCCTTTCCAAACTACTTCCAGCATCATCTGCTTTCCATCCAGGGTGCCACCAACCCTGCTCAGCTTTAGTGGCCAGACAACAGTTGGATTCAGGGTGCTATACTGCTGGAACCAAAGACACTTTCTTCTGCCACAAACAATAAATAATTGTGAATGTTGTCAAAGGTTGTTTCTCTTCTTATCACGCCAAACATGTCTAAATGTTGCGTACATTTGTAAATATTTTCAGTTTTTTTTTTTTTTTTTTTTCAAAAACAAGTTTCTGATTAAGTTGCATTAACCAAATGTAAATACTCAATAGTGTGTCAGATTAAATTCTCATTTGATTACTTACTCTCGTCTCTCTGTGAATATGACGTCCATACTGTGGGCCTCTCTGTCATTCTGTGCTTTCAGCTACAAGAAAAAAAGCAGGCATCATGACAGAATCTTGCTGAAGATAATGCATACTGTACAATACAGTTGTCGGAATCATCCAGGAAACTCACCTTATTGAAGTCATTCATGACCTCTTCCATCTCAGTGTTGGTGTTTAACTTGTCAACTAGCTGGAATGTTAAAAGACATTAGCATGACCTTTTATAGCTGTAATTTTACCAGGTGAGTTAGACTGAGAACACGTTATTATTTACAGCAATAAACTGGGAGCCGCAGTGACTCAAGGTTTCACACCTTACCAGCTTGATTATACAATCTGATGCAATTGATGAGTTACAGGTTAGATGCTCCTACCACCAGACTACACCTCCATGCCAATAACTATGAATATATTCAACAACACCAAAAACCACAAGGTATTAATATCACATCTCATTCCATTTACCATGTTGTAATCTGCCAGCGGTTATTAATATCACATCTTATTCCATTTACCATGTTGTAATCTGCCAGCGGTTATTAATATCACATCTTATTCCATTTACCATGTTGTAATCTGCCAGCGGTTATTAATATCACATCTTATTCCATTTACCATGTTGTAATCTGCCAGCGGTTATTAATATCACATCTTATTCCATTTACCATGTTGTAATCTGCCAGCGGTTATTAATATCACATCTTATTCCATTTACCATGTAATCTGCCAGCGGTTTTAATATCACATCTTATTCCAATTTACCATGTTGTAATCTGCCAGCTGTCCCTGAAGGTCTTTCAGTTCACCTGCAAGGCATTCTGCTCTGCAGAAGATAAAAAGAAATGGGACTGTTATAGACCATCAACATAAACCAATGTCAGATAATGAGATTGCAAGAACCAACTCATTACAAAAGGTTCAAAACCCTGAGACAGCCAGGTAAAAAAAAAAAAACATGTAGTGCTTTACATGTGCTCTGAATAAGATTGTCCGTTAAATAACTAAAAGATGGTCTATACCTTTTGTCATGATGTGTGACTGACCTTTTCTCATATGAGAGGTACACCGAGTTCTCCTGATTGAAGGTGTCAATCTCCTTCTGCACTTTGCTGCTCTCTATTGTCAGCTCATTTATTTTACTCCTGTGGATAGAAGACCAGGTTCACTATTTGAAATAGGCACGAAACAATGTGTGAAGTCTGGACTTTCTGGTTGAGCTTACCTGAGGAGTCCAAGATAGTAGGATTTATCCAGAATCTGCCTCTGAGGACCTTGAAAATAAGAAAGAAGGACTGGTAACATTTCTTAATAATTAAACATAAGAGTAGTTGTATTCTATATGCTTATTCTAAGCAATAGTATAAAAATTATGGACTTCCACTTTCATGTAAGTTAAAAAGCATGAGAGCTTTATGTGCAACTTATATTAAATGTTTATATTAGGTTCCATACCCTTCAGATTGATATTATCTATCTTAGGTTCCATACCCTTCAGATTGATATTATCTACACTAGGTTCCATACCCTTCAGAGTGATATTATCTACACTAGGTTTCATACCCTTCAGAGTGATATTATCTACACTAGGTTCCATACCCTTCAGAGTGATATTATCTACACTAGGTTCCATACCCTTCAGAGTGATATTATCTACACTAGGTTCCATACCCTTCAGAGTGATATTATCTACACTAGGTTCCATACCCTTCAGAGTGATATTATCTACACTAGGTTCCATACCCTTCAGAGTGATATTATCTACACTAGGTTCCATACCCTTCAGAGTGATATTATCTACACTAGGTTCCATACCCTTCAGAGTGATATTATCTACACTTCAGGTTCCATACCCTTCAGAGTGATATTATCTACACTAGGTTCCATACCCTTCAGAGTTCCACTACCCTTCAGAGTGATATTGTCTACATACTTCAGATTGATATTGTCCACTACCATTCCTTCAGATTGATATTGTCTACACTAGGTTCCATACCCTTCAGATTGATATTGTCTACACTAGGTTCCATACCCTTCAGATTGATATTATCTACACTAGGTTCCATACCCTTCAGAGTGATATTATCTACACTAGGTTCCATACCCTTCAGATTGATATTATCTACACTAGGTTCCATACCCTTCAGATTGATATTATCTACACTAGGTTCCATACCCTTCAGATTGATATTATCTACACTAGGTTCCATACCCTTCAGAGTGATATTATCTACACTATTCCATACCCTTCAGAGTGATATTATCTACACTAGGTTCCATACCCTTCAGAGTGATATTATCTACACTAGGTTCCATACCCTTCAGAGTGATATTATCTACACTAGGTTCCATACCCTTCAGAGTGATATTATCTACACTAGGTTCCATACCCTTCAGAGTGATATTATCTACACTAGGTTCCATACCCTTCAGAGTGATATTATCTACACTAGGTTCCATACCCTTCAGAGTGATATTATCTACACTAGGTTCCATACCCTTCAGATTGATATTATCTACACTAGGTTCCATACCCTTCAGAGTGATATTATCTACACTAGGTTCCATACCCTTCAGATTGATATTATCTACTTTAGGTTCCATACCCTTCAGATTGATATTATCTACATTAGGTTCCATACCCTTCAGATTGATATTATCTACTTTAGGTTCCATACCCTTCAGATTTATATTATCTACATTAGGTTCCATACCCTTCAGATTGATATTATCTACACTTTCCATACCCTTCAGAGGTTCCATACCCTTCAGAGTGATATTATCTACACTAGGTTCCATACCCTTCAGAGTGATATTATCTACACTAGGTTCCATACCCTTCAGAGTGATATTATCTACACTAGGTTCCATACCCTTCAGAGTGATATTATCTACACTAGGTTCCATACCCTTCAGAGTGATATTATCTACACTAGGTTCCATACCCTTCAGAGTGATATTATCTACACTAGGTTCCATACCCTTCAGATTGATATTATCTACACTAGGTTCCATACCCTTCAGAGTGATATTATCTACACTAGGTTCCATACCCTTCAGATTGATATTATCTACATTAGGTTCCATACCCTTCAGAGTGATATTATCTACACTAGGTTCCATACCCTTCAGAGTGATATTATCTACACTAGGTTCCATACCCTTCAGAGTGATATTATCTACACTAGGTTCCATACCCTTCAGATTGATATTATCTACTTTAGGTTCCATACCCTTCAGAGTGATATTATCTACACTAGGTTCCATACCCTTCAGATTGATATTATCTACACTAGGTTCCATACCCTTCAGAGTGATATTATCTACACTAGGTTCCATACCCTTCAGATTGATATTATGTACATTAGGTTCCATACCCTTCATGCCACTCTTCATACCACTCAGGCCCTGCTGGGTGACGGGACGGTCGGCTACTTTGATCTGAGCAGAGAGAACCCCAGGAGTTCCCAGGTGGCTCCCTCTGGTGACAGGACGTCCAGTTCCAGGCACCATCTGCACAATGCATACATTATCACTGCTATTATATTCAGATGCATTTCGAAACCCTACACACTTAGAAACAAACAATGTATTCCTAATTATTATGAACCTAGCTACAAGTATTAATTAATGATTTCTGTAGGGTCACTAGATATCCTACCCCAGTCCCGACCCTGATGGCTGTGGCTGGAGGTCTGATTGCTGTTGGTGGTCTTCCAGCCGCAGGTAAAGATCCACGACTCATCGGTCTTCCTGAAAGTGGCCTCTGGTTTGCCATCTCTTCAGCGGGTTCTCGCTTTTCCACAAAATCATACAGGAAATTGTATTTTAACAATAACAACAACAATAAGCAACTAGTGCCTTTTTATTCAACGATGCGTTGTAAGCTACTTCATCTGTATCTAGCTAACAACTTGCTTTGCAACAGTACAGCTAGCGAGATATAATAGTAGCACTGTATCTTACGTAGCTAGCTAATTAATGGAACAGTTGCATTCACATTTCTCCGCAATTTGTTTATAAGATATGATTTACCGACGTACCTTTTTATTTCTATCAGTGTATCAGCCGGGTCAAAACGACCAGCAAATGTGACCGTTATTTTTGTTTCAGGAGTTAACAGACTAGCTAACCGTGCAGAAACCTTTACGTTACCACAGCAACCAACAGTTATCGCGAGCCTTTTAACCGCGAGAACGTAAAAACCTGCCTCCTCGTGACGTAATTTGTAAACGCATATTTTGTCCAGTGGAGGGCGCACGTTCTAAAGTTTATATTTTGACTGTAATTTATAAGCGTGTTATTTTTTTTTAATCATTGCGCATGCGCCCAAAGCCCTGCCATACACTGGGATTATCGTCTTCCTCTTTGGAGAAAACTTGGCCTGCCTTTCTGCCTGCCCATGCATTGGATTTGATTATATTTGTGTTTCGGTCCTCGGTATGGACTCTCAAAAAGTAAGTGCACAAGAACTGATATCGATTCTGATTCCGTCGTCAGCTAAGCATGGCATAATATGGACAACATTGTGTCCAGCCTTCTAGCTGCCGTTAGTTGAAGTGATAGCTGTGTATAATGAAACGAGCTTGAATACTACGATTGGAAGCATCTCCAACATTAGTTCAACACTCCGTGGTTTTGTCATAGTGAATCTGCACTATGCGACATCAAAAAATATCGGTTGCTTGTTACGAATCGCTAGACTTATCTGTATGTTTAAAAACGTTTTCTTTAGGAACCTGCCTCCTAGAGTATTAATTCTTCTATGTGTGATATTCACACGTATGCACGTCTTGGTGTGATATCTCAAGACGTGCTGATCATTTGTCATTGATCTTGTTATGATGATACAGGTGCGCTTCAGTTTACTGCCAGGGCTTTAAGTAATGAGCAGGTGTGGGTCATTGAATTCGTTATTGTATAAATGCTTAATTGTAATGTGTGTGAAGTACCGGCTATAGGGATTTTTTTTATTAGCCTGCCAAAATATGGATCAGATATTTCTTCTAATCTGAATTGTCATCATTACGAAAAAAATTGAATTGTAGTGTTTTTGTGTAGGCTTGTCATGCTTCTCAGAACATTTGGGGGGCTTGTAAGTCGTTGTTTGAAATGTCACATTTGTCTTCAGGTTTATTGATACGGGTCTACAGGACCCAGAGGATCTTATCTTCTGCTCTTTGATTTACATTATCAGTGTTACTAGGGTGTAACTTTCAAGCAATAAGACATGTGCCTTTTATTGTCCAGGGTGAACAAAGCAAGGACGTAAAGGCTTGTCGATCTTAGATTTTTCTAATTGTATTACTACATAGAGAGAGAGATCACGCTGTTGGAACAAGCCTCTTATATATAGATAGCCATTACTGTCTGAGGAGTGACATCATCTAAAAACACAGTGACACCAGGAATGGGAAAAAAATAGCAGTAAGGAACTTTACTCTTGGTCCTGTCAGAAGACAGACATCACAAGGACATTCATCTATTGGAATTGCTTTTTTAAATCGGTTGTCAATCTCAAGTTAAAGATATTACATTTTCGTTTACATTTTTTTGATTAGCACTGGGGAGTAAAATGGCCATTTAATTCAACTGCGTGTGCTTGTTTTAGATGTTTTAACTGAGTCACATAGTCTCTCTCTAGGTTTTAAACCAATCCTCTTTGAGCTCTGTCATTTATATTTTGACATCCCTGGACAGTTCATGTATTTTACTGCAGAGTATCAGGCTGATTAAAATGCTCATACTGAAATAGAGTTGACAACATTGAGTTGACATTTGTTGTCTAGGCAAAGGCCTTTGCTGTGGTTACCTCACAGTACTAACGACTAATGTTCTCTTCACATTATGGAGTACTTTAATGACTACTGCAGGTTCCACTCTTATCATTGAGCCAGTCATTTTAAAAGCCTTCTTTCAACCACAGAACCTAGAAAACATTCTGGATACTATAGTTAGATTTTTCTATAGGACAGGGCCTCTGTGTGGCAACAGTGTAGGACACTGTGTAATAGCCTGCTTAGAACAGTAGGATATGAGTTCAGTGGAACCTGTGCTCACTGCTTTGTAGCTTTTGTGTATAGCACAAGCCACTACATGACTGTTAGGGTTAGGCATGAATATAATGTTACATCGCTGCTCGGTAACCTGGCTAATCACACTTTGAGTTTGTTGTTGTCAATTAGCGTGTGGTTATCTGTCAACGAAATGAGCACCGGTAGGGAGGCATCCTGGTATGCCAAAGCCTTCAGCAATATTGTGAATCTCTAGCGTATCCTAAGGCACATTAGAGAACACCAGAGCCCAGACCACTTCCTCTCAGATATATACAATCAATCACATTAATTTTTTTTTATAAAGCCCATTTTACAACAAAGTTGTCACAAAGTGCTTTAGCAAACACCCAGCCTGAATCCGACAGAGCACACATCGACAAGTTGAACAAGTTGATACAAGGCGGATAGGAAAAACTCCCTGATGGGATGAATTTAGGTCCAGTTTCTGGACCTGGTCTATAGAATAGGTCAGGTTTTAGAGTTTTTAAGTGGATATATGGATGATCATGTTTACCTCTAGTGAACATACATTGTGTTCATTAAACTGACTGGTGTCAGGCAGTAGCTTTAAATAGCAGTGGAGCCCTAATCCTTCAAAATGCCTAATCATGTCCTGTTGCTCAGTTGCACGGCCGTCAGTCACACAGAAGCCGTAGGAAGAAAGACGCCTGTCATCTGTCACATGACCTTACAGAGTGAAAAAAACTATATCATTTATGAGAGATTGCTCCAACAATAAGAAATGCCCTACAGGTTGACTGGGTAAACCAATGCAATGACATAGTGTGGTGCGGTCATTACGAGGAATATGAACTCAGAGTGGGTTCCTGTTGGTCCCTCTGTCGCCATGTGTTGACATAAACAAGGACGCAGATGAGATGGAGGAGCTGACTCCAAAGATGGTGCCTCATTCCCTACCTAGTGCACCGCTCTCACGTCAGACCCATGGAACTTGTTCCAATGTATTGGACTTCCAATAGACCCTGATCCTCATCTCCAGTAGACAGACTGTAACAGTGTAACAATCCTCATCTCCAGTAGAAAGACTGTAGCAGTGTAACAATCCTCATCTCCAGTAGAAAGAACTACATTCCCAGAGAGAAAAGAATAGAGCAGTTGTGACGTTTCAGCATGACTTATTATGTAGGCCATTCACTGAAAGCCTTTAAGGCTGAGTTTGTCACAACGTGGGCTACTGAGTACGATGATGCAAATGCAGTCAAACATGTACAAATCGTATGTAGCTTAGCACTGTACTATCAACAGCAAGAACATTGACTCTCTCCACACACTATACCAGGAATAGCCTTGCTGTTGACCAGTGGAGTTGGACCTGCCATAACCAGGTGTCACGTTGCTGATCTCAAACTGGCACAGTCACATGGAAACACTGCAGATAGAGCTGAAGGACACTGGCTGTGAGATGGAGGCGTTGAGTGGAGGTCTGGTGGTTCAAAATATCATCTGTGTGCTGAAGGAAGAACTTTCAGAGCCCCTCTACTCTGCCCCTCTAATGCTGGTCTACCTTGATTGGCCTTGCCCATTTAATGCTGGTCTTCCTGTTTGGCTCTGCGTGTCTAATACTGGTCTTCCTTGATTGGCTTCGCCCATTTAATGCTGGTCTTCCTTGTTTGGCTCTCCCCATTTAATGCTGGTCACTCTGTTTGGCTCCACCTGTCTAATGCTGGTCTTCCGGTTTGGCTCCACCTGATGATGCCACCAGGCTTTACATGGAAATGGTGGTCTCAGGGGGTGTGGGCAGTCTCAGGGGTGTGGGCGGTCTCAGGGGGTGTGGGCGGTCTCAGGGGGTGTGGGCGGTCTCAGGGGGTGTGGGCGGTCTCAGGGGGTGTGGGCGGTCTCAGGGGGTGTGGGCGGTCTCAGGGGTTGGTCAGTACGTGTGGTTTTACAGCTTTTTAGTGGTGGTGTCATATCTGAAGATTTTGAGTCACGCTTTGCCTTTGTCTTGAAATTCCAGAGAAATTGACATATAGAGCATATCCCATAGAGGGGTACCAACCAGGTCATAATATTAGCACAGATCATAATGGATAGTCATAACAATGTCTCGCATTATGTACAGTCAAGTGCATTTGCCACATGTGCAAAAAAATCCAGTTCAAGAGACATCTCTAGGATGATGAAAATATACAGGATGTACCTGAGTTTAATTTAGAGTCATTGCAAAGGATCTAAATACCTGTGTACGAATCTGGGACTAAACAAATCACATGCAAACTTCTACCTTTTGGATACAGTTCGGAATACAGGTTAGGTACCATTACAAGCCCATGATGAATATGTATCTTCTGCAGGAGGCCCTACAAAGGATTATCTCCACGCTGGCCAGTAAAAATGAGGAGCTCCATTTCTTTATGGAAACACTTAGCCATTCTCTAGCTAGTGTCCAGGTAAGTCTTTTCGTCACATTGAACATAACATCAGCAATAACCTTGATATGACTATATTAAACAGTCAATTCCATCAGACAAGCCATGTATGTACAGACAAGTATGTGTGTGATTGTTACAGGTGAATACCACACAAGCTGTATCCGATCTGGAGGAGGAGTTTGACACGTTGTTTGCTGTTCTGGATGAGATGAAGGAGAGTATGACCAACACAATCAAACAAGACGGAACCAAGAAGGCAAATGAGCTACAGGTGCCTGACGTTTAAAAACGAACCTATTACCTTTAACTCCAACACAATGAAATTGGGCGGGCCCAGGCAAACGAGCCACAGGTGCCTGACCTTTAACCCCTAACTTATAACTCCAACACAATCAAATCAGGCGGGGCCAAGGCAAACGAGCCACAGGTGCCTGACCTTTAACCCCTAACTTATAACTCCAACACAATCAAATCGGGCGGGGCCAAGGCAAACGAGCCACAGGTGCCTGACCTTTAACCCCTAACTTATAACTCCAACATAATCAAATCGGGCGGGGCCAAGGCAAACGAGCCACAGGTGCCTGACCTTTAACCCCTAACTTATAACTCCAACACAATCAAATCGGGCGGGGCCAAGGCAAACGAGCCACAGGTGCCTGACCTTTAACCCCTAACTTATAACTCCAACACAATCAAATCGGGCGGGGCGAAGGCAAACGAGCCACAGGTGCCTGACCTTTAACCCCTAACTTATAACTCCAACACAATCAAATCAGGCGGGGCCAAGGGAAACCTAGAGCCACAGATGCCTGACAGGCACAGGCCCCTGAACCCAACAATAACCTTAACCCCACCCTCAGCTGTAGGTTAGGTAGCCTTCTGAGCTACAGGTATCAACAAACAGCCTCCTCCTACCCAAGCACCTATCAGGTACTTTTGGGTGAGAGAGAGAGATGCTGGTATTTACGGATGTGTATTGTTTTACTGTCAGAACTGTGTACACCCGTCCGTCTCTCTATGATGTCATGGGGTTGCTATGGCAATTCTCGGGCCAACTCCCAAAGTCCGATGAGCAGGAACAAAAAAGTATCTGAAAAAACGAGGGATCAGAGATTACCCATAATCCCTCCGTGTGTGGGGGAAAAACCTGACTGGTGTTCTGCTTCTCCATACATCCAAATCACATGTCGTCACATCATGTGACTCAGGGAAACATACTCATCAGGTAAATGAATAACACAGCGGCTTGTTTTTTTTTTCATATCTTAGGTGGTTAAATGTGAGTCAGGTGTACTTTTAAAACAACCTCTTTAAAAGGAGTAGTACAGTCTTTTGAGTGCATCACATGAACATAACATAAGGTAGGGTAAAATACAACAGTCCTGTGTATTAGTCCTGTTATGTGTCAATCATTAAATAGAAGTCTTTTTTTCGGTCCTCGTTTCGTAGAATCAACTGACACAGAGCACCAATGCTTTGGAGAGTGCAGAGGAGCTACTGGAGTTTGCCAACAATGCTCTGGACATAAAAGACGAGGATGACTTTACAAAGGTACATCATCTGCCTTAGATCACAAAAACACTATTTCTATGTGATCAGCAGGCATGTGAAAGTGAGTGAAGGTCATCATTGAGTCACACTGGGCTCCCCCAGCTATGTATTGTCCTTGACTAACAAATATGTTATGGTTTCCTTCTGCTGTCACATAGTGACAGGATGTCATTGTCTACTGTGTTTGACAGGGGAGGGGCCTCTCATCGTCCAATCACACTGCTGTTCGTCTCTGTCCCTTAACAGGCTCTCCTTCAACTTCTGCGTCTGTCTGTCCCTGTGTGGGTGTGTGTCTGTTCCTGTGTGTGTGTCTGTCTGTCCCTCTGTGTGTCTGTGTGTGTCTGTGTGTGTGTCTGTGTCGTGTGTGTGTCTGTGTGTGTGTGTGTGTGTGTGTGTGTGTGTGTGTGTACTACCAGGCTCAGAACTGCATGCCTACCAACCACGACCTGCATGGCAGTACTAACGGTTCATCTTCTCTTTTTCTCATCTTCCGCTGTTGTTCTTCCAAGGCTGCCAAGCAGATCAAAGATAGGTACGGTCCGAACTTTCCTATTAAGGCTGAACGGTGTGACAAGCCTAGATTAGTGCATGTTCTCATAGCAACAGGCTTTTGTGGGGGGTTAGGCCGTAGTTGTGGTGATTTTGTTGTTTAACTTTTGCATGTGATCTGGTCTGTAAACTGGAAGTAATAAATACAGTATTCTCTATTTGCTATGACCATACCCCAGATGTGTGTGTGCTAATGGATAGCACTGGTGTCATTACCCTGAATCTCAAATCAACCCCTAGTCCAGATTTACTGATGTAACCATTATGTAGTGTATAAAAAGCATGCCTGTACTGTATATGTATAGGAAAGCATGCCTGTACTGTGTATATATAGAAAAGCATGCATGCACTGTATACGTATAGAAAAGCATGCCTGTACTGTGTATATATAGAAAAGCATGCATGTACTGTATATATATATAGAAAAGCATGCATGTACTGTATAAGTATAGAAAAGCATGCCTGTACTGTGTATATATAGAAAAGCATGCCTGTACTGTATACGTATAGAAAAGCATGCCTGTACTCTGTATATATAGAAAAGCATGCCTGTACTGTATACGTATAGAAAAGCATGCATGAACTGTGTATGTTTAGAAAAGCATTCCTTTACTGTATACGTATAGAAAAGAATGCCTGTACAGTGTATATATAGAAAAGCATGCATGTATTGTATACGTATAGAAAAGCATGCCTGTACTGTGTGTATATATAGAAAAGCATGCAGTACTGTAGAAAAACATGCATGTACTGTATACGTATAGAAAAGCATGCATGTACTGTGTATGTATAGAAAAGCATGCATGTACTGTGTATGTATAGAAACGCATGCATGTACTGCGTATGTATAGAAAAGCATGCCTGTACTGTGTGTATATATAGAAAAGCATGCAGTACTGTAGAAAAACATGCATGTACTGTATACGTATAGAAAAGCATGCCTGTACTGTGTATGTATAGAAACGCATGCATGTACTGTGTATGTATAGAAACGCATGCCTGTACTGTGTATGTATAGAAACGCATGCATGTACTGTAGAAAAACATGCATGTACTGTGTATGTATAGAAACGCATGCATGTACTGTATACGTATAGAAAAGCATGCATGTACTGTGTATGTATAGAAACGCATGCATGTACTGTATACGTATAGAAAAGCAGGCCTGAACTCTATATGTGTTGTTGCAGGTCATTTCATTACAAAGTGACTTGCATTCCAGTTGTAATCATATGTTTGGCCAGGGCAGGAATCGATCCCATCATCCTTTGGTGTGGTACTGTATATGCTCTTACTGACTGAGCCACAGAGTCTTGGGGTTGCTTTAGGATCCAGCGTTGCCTGCTGTGGGAGGTCTGACTGCCCTGTCTCCCCCACAGGGTCACCATGGCCCCAGCCTTCAGACTGACCATGAAGCCCAAGGCCACAGAGAGCATGAGCCACCTAATGGTGGATTTCTCCCAGGAGCGACAGTTCCTCCAGAACCTCCAGTTCCTGCCTGGTACGTGACGGTCCACAATGCCTGTAATTCCATAACTGAAATGATTTCTCTCCCTCCCCCATATCTCTAAACCTGATCTCCATTATACTAGTTGCAAATGAAATCCAATAGAGTTGTCTATTGAAATATGACCCTGCAAAGCAAGCCATTCCATAGAGGCCTTAAAATAGCACCCCCTTTTTTAATCTAATAGGATCATATTCCATGTGAATGTAATATCACAATTATTTTGTGTCTTTCTATTCATCATTTGAGAAGATAACTCAAAATTCAGTTGTTTTCTTTGAACATTGTCCGGTCCGTTAACCGCGGATTGAGCAGCTGCAGTTGTCCTGGTCTGTGATTACCGGTAGTTAGTTCATGCAGAAAGAAGAGCTTTTCACTTTTTATTCATGCTCTCTACTGCCTGTATCAGAGCATCAGCTCACTTAAATCCTCCAGCGAGGTTAGTCTCTCCAGAGAGAGTCATCTGTGGTGCCAAATAAGTCAAAGGTTGTTTTTGTACTACACGTCAAGACACTTAGAAGTGATATTGATATTTTTTTGCGTTCAGATGTTCTTCAGACATCTCGTTAGATACAATATAAACCAGTCTTCGCTAGTCAGGTTTAGCAACGATCTGTTCTGACTGTTCTGTGGTTTTATTGAAACATGGTGCTTTATGAGTACATAATGTAATGTGATGTGACTGTCACTCCCATTAGATTATTATACAGTTCTGTTCTGCTCACACTCTGTCTGTGGGCTCAACTGAGGATGACTCTCCTCTTCCTCCTGGGGCTGTGTCATCTTAAGGCTGTGCACTGTTTGTTTCTCTGTCTGCACAAGCCTAGAACACACATCCTGAAACAACACCCACACAGACCTGAGAATTAAATTAGACTACTGACAACCTGAGCATAGAACCAGACTACTGACAACCGGATCATTAAACCAAGGATAGAAAAGTGTGTGAGTGTGATTCACATAACAAGGTTGTTTGACTCTGGTCTGTGCCATTCTCTGTGGCTCTGGGCCAGAGGGTCTGATGTTAACTGGAGCATATGAGCATGGCTGGAGCTCCAATGTAATAAAAATAAGAATCGCAGTTCAGACAGTCTGGATTGCAGTAGACTTGGATTAATTAGTAACAACCATAAATCCACTAGATTTTTTAGACTCCCCACGTCAGCCACATACAAACTGTTAAATAGCTTCAGTACAACACTCGACCAATCCTCCTGCATCTATAGATGTGCAGCTGAGTGGAGGTGTTTGGCTGCAATGCCAGGTAACATGTTTTGCTAACACAATAAAATACCTGATACCAAACGTAACACATGGGAGCGGTGGCATTATGGGGTGTTATTTAGGGCTGCCTCAGATTTAGGCCAAGTAGCCATCACTGAGTCAACCAGTAGTTCCATATCGTTACCAGACAATTATTGGAGAGAATGTGAGGTCCTTTCAAAAGGTTGATGCTGGACCTTATAGTTGATTTATCATCAAATTTCAAAATACAAAAAACAGTCCACCTCTCCCAAGGGCAGTCCAGAGAGAAGGGATTTATCGGCAGACAAGAATGTGAATGGAACTTAGGGAGATGACGGACAGAGGGGAATGATGGGAGAATTACATACACACTGTAAATCTTGACACACTTTATAGTCTTATTCCTGTCCAGCATTTTGCAACAGGACAATGATCTAAAACACAAAAACAAAGCTAAGAATGATTTCTAACCTAACACAACCTCCTGACTTTCTTGGATAGGATTGGGTAACAGTCTGTATGTTATTATAATATGTTGATGCAGGTGCCTTTCTACAGTTCCCCTTGTTTTTGGTTCTTCTGGCTGCTTTGGCAATATGATATTACCTGAGAGCTGTAATGTGGTCCCCAGCTGAAAGGAACCAACGCTTAAAAGATCTGAGACTTTGCAGGCATTATTTGACGGACAAAAGAGCCTGTTGTTTTGTTTAGTCAGACAAACACGACATCTCTTGGTTACAGTTCCTCTGACCTCTGTAAGATGTTTATTTATCAAAGGATGGATAAAATGATGTTTGGGTTTCTCAGTCTTTCTCTGTCTCTCTCTGTCACTTTGTCTCCCATTCTCTTTCACATTCTTGATCATGGTTGGTACAATGTCATCTACACATTTGTACGATTAGGTAAACCAAACGCAACCCGGGTTTCCTATTTATGTGCTTTCAGTCCCCCGGGCCCCAGAGATTGACGTGGGGGACTGCATGGTATCGGACAACACTGTGTCGATAGCCTGGAAGATGCCAGTTGAGGACAGCAAGATTGACCATTACATCCTGGAATACAGAAAGACCAACCACGAAGGACTACCGCGGGTCAAAGATGAACAATGCTGGGAGGTGGTGGATACTATCAAGACCACAGAATACTCACTAGCAGGTATCGTTCAGCTTTGTGTTTTCTAAAACGTGACTCCGCTGCTTTAAATTACTTTCGGTCAGGGTGAATTCCTTTGAACACATGTGTTATCTACGGTTGTCTTGCAGGTTTGAAATTTGACTCCAGGTACTTGAACGTCCGGGTACGAGCCTGTAACAAGGCGGCTGCTGGGGAATATTCCGATCCCGTAACCTTAGAAACCAGAGGTGTGTATATACCTGCTCATTTCCTCATTCATGTAGATGTATTTGTTTTAAAAGTAATTTCAATAAATCGTTTTTTTCGGACATCAAACTGAATCTTTTTCTCTTGCTCAATTGACAACTTTTCCAGCGTTTAACTTTGGCTTTGATTCGTCATCGTCCCACCTGAACCTGAAGGTGGAGGACTGCAGTGTGGAGTGGGACCCGCAAGCAGGCAAGGGGCTGGAGAGCAAGGTGAAGGGGAAAGAGAACAAGGGCAGGTGAGAAGACACATGTGATCTATTCAGTGTTCCTACCGAATCCACAGATCGTGAGTATTTGATGGATATAGGTGCCCGATCTGAGGGCTAGACAGAGCTGATCCCAAATTGTCAGATCCTGTATGATCTCCACATAGGACCGCAGATGGTCAAGGGGTCAGGATCATATCCAGTATCTCAAATCCTTCCGAAGAGTATCTACTGTATCTGTCAGTGCCTTATGGGGATTCTAATAAAGTGTACCCCCTAATGGTCGTTATCACTTTTTCGTGAAGGCCGACAAAACTAAACAAACAGATTGAAAACCGGGCTACCATTCAACTGCCATTTTTACATTTCCCATTGTTCCCTCTGGGTCTAAGGGGCATGTGTGCACTGTCCTGTCTACTGAGTGGAAGTTTGAAAATAACCTTTTGTGTGTATGGCCTTTCAGTAGAAGCTGGACACTTTAGAAGCTCATGTTTTATTAAAATCTTGTTCTCCTCTTTTGGGTATCCACTTTCAGTGCAGCTACTCTGAATACTGTGTGCCAGGTTTAGGCCTCTTTTTGTTTATAGATGAAGCCATTGCTTTACATTGTAAAGGTCTCCAGTGTTGTTGATACACTCAGGAAATGAGCTTGAGAACTTACACTGGGCCTCCTTGTGATGTTATCATAGCCATATTGTTAATTATATCCACATTTATATTTTATATATTTATAACCACAACTGGGGCCTCCTTGTGATGTTATCATAGGCCATCTTGTTAATTATATACGCTTTTATATTTTATATATTTATAACCACAACTGGGGCCTCCTTGTGATGTTATCATAGGCCATCTTGTTAATTATATACGCTTTTATATTTTATATATTTATAACCACAACTGGGGCCTCCTTGTGATGTTATCATAGGCCATCTTGTTAATTATATACGCTTTTTACCCTCTGGATCTCGTGAGATCTGGATCTAGAGTTAAGATTTTTTGTGACATTGAAAGCCTTATCACATTTCATAATTTTTTTTAGACTTTATTTAACAGTTGTATTAAAATAAATAGTGATGTGGGTTTTAAACCTATACTGAAGCACAACCTCTGGACAACCATAAGAGAAAGAGAGGTTTAATTGCAAGCTCTACTCTGTACTTAAAATGCTTTTATTTTAATCAGTTTTTATGCTTTTATGCCTTTTTGTCAACAGTGCACATCTTACCAATCTGAAGAACATGGCAAGGTGATCATGTGATTCTAGCTGTAGGTTGTAGCATTAGGCTACCTGAATGTAGTGTTACCTGTAACGTGTGACATTAGATGCTGCCTTGCCTGTAAGTGAAACCAGGTAGAGGCCGTTGGGCTGCTTCTACATTCTAACAAACTACAGACAACACATCATCTACAGGTGTGGGGAGTGGCTTTTCACCGTACTCATGATTTGGAAAACTAAATTTAAATTGTAAGTGTGATTGTAGTCACACTGGACAATGTTCCAGCCACAAAGAATGTGGTTGTTTTGTACCTTTGAAAGCCCATCCATCTGTAAATGACATCGGTCTTAACTCTCTTTCCAAAACCATAGGGTTGTTGCCTTTTTCTTTCCTCTGCTCTTCTAAAGAAATGGTGACAAAAGAAATCTAACCTCTATCTCCAGGCAAACTCTTTTACAATGCACAGCATTGATTTTGTTTTTACAATTTTTTCCTATGCTGGCAACAAATGGTCCTGGTGAGTAACAATTCACTATACTGTAATTGGTGTACAGTAAAGATCCTTGTTTGTCCTGTCTTTTGGTTCCATATAATAGGTTCCAATAACTTGTCATATGACTCTTAGACAAAAACAATGACAGCGACATTATGTAGTCCTTTAACATGTAATAAACACTCCCCTTCAACTCAAAACCCAGCCCCTAGAGGTCTTTAGAGGGGGTGTGTCTAACATCCATTAAGCAAATGACATCCTTCTTAGTGTATCTGTCCCGTCTGCCTATAGGCTGAGCCCATGTCGCCTGGCAGCTGTTGTTCAGAGTCCCCTGATTATAGGATCCTCGTAGCAGATGGACCTTGCAAACACCCACAGCTGACACACCCACAGCTGATGCCCCCACGAGCTGCCGAAATCCCCCAGAGATCCTGGGAATCCCTGTGGCCAGTCAGGGCAGATCACAATAGAGTGGAGAAGAGGGAGAGGAGATTGGTTGCATATAAATTCCACTGGGTTTTAAACTTGGAACCATTTAGAACAGTAGCAAGTGTTTTATGGTTCTAGCGGAGTAGATCGGTGAGTCATTTTGTATGTTTTGGACTGCAGCGGTCATAGGTCAGTTCCAAACAGCTCAAGGGGAATCCTCTCCCACCCATCAATTTCAACCTGAAACACTTCAGGCACCATAACTCATCCAGCATTCATTTGATTTAAATTAGTCTGATTGTTACCATTTCTCCTGTTCTGTTTCTCTGTCATCCTCGGTTCTGGTGTCTAACTCCACTGGGGTGGTTGCTTTTATTCTAACCCTGTTTGACAAGTGCACTCAAATCCCATTTCATACCTTATTATAGTGTTTCGCTCAGGCATGGGGTTGTTGTTCGTCTTGTTAGTCACCCTTTGGATGCTGTGGAGACACTCTTCTTAGCGTCCCTGTTCACTTTGTTGTGGGTCCGCTGGGTCTTTATGCAAATGCCAGTCGTGATGCTGAGTGTTTCTGTTGTTTCCTACCTTTCCTACACCCTCCCGGTTGTAGAAGTGGAACTCCGTCTCCCAAGAGGACGTCGATGACACGGTCGCCTGCCATTAGAGGAGGCAGAGACAGGTTCACAGGGGAGTCGTACACTGTGTTAGGTAAACACATACATACAAGCATATGTGCTGAAGCCTGCAGTTTTACAGACATACAAGAATATGTGCTGAAGCCTGCCGTTTTACAGACATACAGGAATATGTGCTAAAGCCTGCTGTATTACAGACATACAGGAATATGTGCTAAAGCCTGCTGTCTTACAGACATACAGGAATATGTGCTAAAGCATGCTGTTTTACAGACATACAGGAATATGTGCTAACGCCTGCTGTTTTTGCCCCAATTGCAGTCAATTTCTATTATTATTTTGCCCTCTGGTGGAATCCTGTAAAACTGCAATAAAGTTTTTAATTTTTTGTTCCAACACAGAAAACACTATATATTACCTGTAAGTTATTTCACTGATCCTTTCATGGCGGCATTTTATACAGTTTCTTGCAATTTTTGCAATCGAACTCACAAATTTGGCTCTACAAATTCAGCTATGATGGCAAAATAGCTTTATATTGTTATAATTTCTATGCCCAATTCAATGTCCAAAATTTTTATTTCTCAGCATTTGAAACATATTGGGCATGAAGTAAAACAACTAGTTAGGAGTTCTGTCAATGCAACATGCAAACTGTTCTGTTCTGCTAGCTGTAATGTGATCTACGCCTCCTGCAATGTCCCAGGTGATTCCAGTCTGGACGGTGGTCAGCACTACTGGGAAGTGAAGGCACTGAAAGACTGCAAGTCTTACAGTGTGGGTGTGGCCTACAGGAACCTGGGCAAGTTTGACCAGCTCGGTAAAACCAACACCAGCTGGTGCATCCACATCAACAACTGGCTGCAGACCTCATTTGCTGCCAAGCACAACAACAAGGCCAAGAGCCTGGATGTAGCCACACCAGACCGCATTGGAGTCTTCTGTGACATAGACGGAGGTGGGTTCCTAGAGTAGCGTGAACATTTCTGTACTAATGTGGCTCCAAAAGGTCACATAGTCTTCACTCGGCAGTGCATAAGGACTGGACTACACTCTCCAGGTTTCTTCCAAGATTCCAATTTTTCCCAGCAACTGTTGATAATTTTTTGTTGTTGCTTGTTCGTTGGGGTTGTAGACTGTATATGAACTTGGTGATGACTGTTGAATTTAAAAGGGCTTTATAAAATACAAATGATTTTAGAGGTACTCAATCATTTACTTCATTTAACAGCTGCTTCAATACAGAGTGACCTACAAAAATGAAGCTTCAAAGAAACAAAGTTGTACTACAAAGTTCTCTAGGTGTCAGAACATCCATACATTATATTACATAACAGCACATGGCCAGCGACATTTCATATAGAGTATTTCTGGCAGTGGGTAGGATAGTCCCAATCTGTTTGCAGCCATGTCCTAAGCTGTTCTGTACTCTCACGTTGTTGACAGTTAAACAGAGTATCAAGGTATCCCTCTATCATTAGATATAGGTCACTGATGGTGCTGTGTCTTGGAGTCTGGACAGGAATTCTATATCCCTCAGGGGTCAATAACC
Organism: Dallia pectoralis; assembly: GCA_029465975.1. Taxonomy (NCBI): domain Eukaryota; kingdom Metazoa; phylum Chordata; class Actinopteri; order Esociformes; family Umbridae; genus Dallia; species Dallia pectoralis. Next base: position 22,290,573 of record CM055736.1, read on the forward strand.
CATGGGATGTAGATAGACCATTGGATATCGCCATATTAGATTTCAGCCATCTGCTTCTTCACTGTAGATCACATGATGGTTTTTAATCATGTGATTTGTTTATTAGCTGACTTTCAACCACTGGGGCGCTAGTATGTTTCTTTGGCATAAATAATGTATTTTGTCTTCCTCAGGGCAACTCTCTTTCTATAATGCTGAAACGAAGCAGTTGATCCACACGTTCAAGGCTAAGTTCAGTCAACCTGTTGTCCCAGCCTTCATGGTAAGTTGTGTCTGCCTTCTGGCAAACTGCCAGTCTCTCATACCATATACACTAATTTAGGCTTTGAGAGACTGGAACCAATGGCGACAGCTGTCTATCACCCTACATACAACTCACCTGGGAGATGTGAATACTACATTGAATGGAGTTTTGAGTCCTCCTACAGGGATTTTGGTAGTTTCTCTTAGCTGGTAATTTTGTGTGCTGTGTTATCACAAGGTTTGGTGTGGAGGTCTGAGCCTGTCTACGGGCATGCAGGTTCCCAGTGCCGTCAGGAGTTTCCACAAGGCTGAGAACGGTTTAGGAGGATCCAACAGCAGTCTGAACAGCATGGCCCAGTAACCCCTGCTCAGTGACCCAGCCTAAATTAAACCCTATCCACTGTATTGTGCACCACTTCCAACCAAAGCATGCATGGGGTTCTAATAGGGTTCTAGTTTTGTACTATATGGTTAATAGGGTTTGTGGACGCAACCAACCATCAACTGAACTGGCTCCTGTTCGGACTTCCTGCTTTCTGTGCAAGGACTGTGGAGCTGGCCAACGCAGCGCTCTACGGGCCGAAACACTGAGGGAACCAAACCATCCTCGTCTTCGCAGCTCCTTGCAGATTTACCAAGCAGCTCCAGATCCTTTAAGACAATGACTGTATTTTTGTCTTCTAATCCTCATCTAGCACACTTGATTCTAATAATTGGCTGGTTGAGAACCTGAATCAGGTGTAACTGGTTGGACAGAGAGCCTGCAGGACGATAGTGCTTCAAGAACAGGGTTGGTGCTCTAATGTTAGGTATCAAGGGAACCCTTCAACCATGCTTCAGAGTCAGGTTTCAAGGGAACCCCTTAACCATGCTTCAGAGTCAGGTTTCAAGGGAACCCTTAAACCATGCTTCAGAGTCAGGTTTCAAGGGAACCCTTTAACCATGCTTCAGAGTTTGTTCTCCCTTGTTTTAGTTTGAGTGCTGAGTTATAAATCTTCCTGACTCCCATGTGAAGGTGTGCTTTTGGTATGACAACAGAACCCTGTTGTTTATTTACCAGCTGTATATTAACTCCTAGGTGTGTGTGTGTGTGCGTGTGTGTGTGCGCGTGTGCGTGTGCGCGTGCGCGTGCGTGCGTAAAACTGTATGAAGGTGAGACAAAGCTCTCTTAGATGCAACGTTTTGTATGAGACCCTCCGTTTCTTCAGAATGTTATTGTCAAAATGAATTGTTTGAACCAAACTGAAAGTTCACACTATCCACTACCTGAAGTAGGCTTGACTTACATTGAGGACTTTTGCACAGTGTATGATACTGTACGATACTTAGTGCTGCTTTGGATGCAACTCTTTTCTTACATTCACAAACTTTGACACCAACTGTTTCTGTGAGCTGTGAACTAGGCCAGGTGGACACTCATCCTAAATGGCACCTTATGGTCTATTATGTGCACTCCTTTTGCTCCGAGCTCCATTTACCCTGCTCAAAATGAGTTCACCGTACAGGGCGCATTTGACAAGGCCTCCCGTATGAAGCTGCACGTTGTACGTGTTCTTATTTATGTATTCTGTATTCAAATGGAACACTGTTCTCTATATAGTCCAATAGTGCACACTATATAGGGCTTATGGTGCCATTATGGGACACGCATTCAGTCAGTTGCTACTCCTATTATTCTACCGTTAAAGCATTTAGAATTTCATGTCATATGGCTCAAACAGCAGGTCTTAAACGAGGTACCGAATTTGAAGGGCAAAAAAATAGATGTATAAAAAGATTATGTTTATTGTGAGCATCTTTAGCTTGAGTAATATCTTTGTCAAAAAATTGTGTCATTACCATCACCAAAGATATTTCTTAAGGGGAAATTGTATTGGATATACTGTATCTTCTGCCACCTGGTGCGTGGAGGATGTCATTGCAATAATTAAGCAAAGCGGAAAACAACAGCTGATCATATCGCACAACACTGTCAATACATTTAATGTATTACTTAGATTATATTGTGAAATTATGAATATTTTCTGTTGATATATATACGTTCTCAGTGGTCTTAATGTAAAATATGTCGGAATTTTTGAGTGAGGAATAATTCATACAAAACAAAAACTGACCCATTTATGCATTTGTCTAATTATGGAACTGTTGTACAATTTTGGTTATTTTCTATCATATTTTTCATGCTGGTGTTCTGTTCTGTGCTGGGCCCTATAGGAAGAAAGAACCTGCTATTGTCTGAATGTGGGCCTACCCTTTGAGTAAAGTTCACACTTCGATATTTGTTGTGATATTTGGCCGCATTATGTGATTCGTTAGATCTATCCTCTCTCTTGAACACCAAATAAACTGTTTTCATCCATGGCAACCTAAGTATGTTGTTCCATTAATTTTCTGCATTGATCACTTGGTAATCGGACCAAAAAAAAGTTACTTTTGTTAAAAGCATGTTGTTCTATTTGTAGGTATAATGTATTTTTTTACCATAATGATTCCATTAAATGGAAAAAGCCTAATGAAGTTCCTGATAACTTTATATTCCAATTTAAATGTTTGCTGCATTGCAATGTCCATAGTCTTACCCCACACAGGTCACAGAATGGCGCCACCTGTTGGACGAAATACATTATTATTCCCGGCCAGATAGTCTTGTGGATTCAATGATTTCCTAAAACTGTCAATATCTAGCATCTAAATATTAGTAGTACTAGAACAGGCTCGTCCTCAGTCTCAGTTTAGGTCATGTTCCTAAAAATTTTTTTTACAAAAACTGGGAATTATCGATATTCAACTTAAAAAAAATAAAGTATTTTTTCCATACACTCAATTATAACTATGACTCTTCACAGAAACCCAAAATGACGACAGCAGGAAAATTGCTACGCCATGCATTTATTTTTTAATAAACTACCAAAGCTTGTTGTGACAAAAATAACATCCAACATTATATTTATTGTAATAGTACATACATTTCAATGTATAATAAGTTATCCCTAAATTAAAGATGAATTTTACCTCAGAATAACTAGGGTCAAACAAGCTAGTTAGACACAACTGTCATACAATACTGTACTGTCATTATGTCGATTGGTTTTTAGTGGCAGAAGATTAAACATGCTTATTCAGAGTAAACTAAAAACATGTTTGTATATGACTCACCGTATCTGTTAAGTTATATAATTAATAGTATCAATTAAATTGCTATTAAAAACTGAGGTATATTTCAGCAAATCGACCGTTTAAATAATTTCGCGTCTATAATTACGCAATACGCAAAGAGCGCGCTGCACGAGCACATAGGCGCGCTGCCATCCACGTTCGCAAAATGTTTATTTATTGAACTTGATAGCATGTTGGTTCCAAATGCATTCACTGACTGCCTGGGAAGCAATGCTGCTAGAGGGCCTCTCCTGACACAACATCTGTCTAGTATGACAAGTCTGCTGGTCAGAGGCGACAAAGAACCTAGTTGTAACTTCTGAACTTTGGTCTAATGTTCTCGTTGAGTCAAGTTCAACCAGGAGAAGTGACTGTGCCCTGTGGTTTTGAGTGTACTACTCTACTGATCTATTTATTTTGCTCTGTTCCCAATATTGTTCTCCCACCTTGTGCCTTGGTGTAGTCCAGCGGTCTAGGTCGCTGCCTATAGACACACATAATTCTGCTGGATTTGGCTTGTGCCCTTTGCAGCATTCTCCATCTTCCCAACTTTCACTGTCACTTAATACCAAAGCATAAAATGAAAATAAATATTCTCCCACCTGCCGGTATGTTAGTTGTAGAAAAAGGTGAAAATGTAAACCAAATAATTAGAAGAAAATCAGCACTCCTCCTAGTCTAAAATGCTTTGTAAAGCGCATTACATTTCTCATTATTCCCTTTCAGTCTTTACCTGATTAGTGACTTTATTCACTTTCTGGCTTCTCTTGAACAAAACATTGATTTCTATATTGCTATCCTCTAAACATGTACACTAAATTAACTCCAGAAAATGTATTGCCTATAATCAAATTTATTTAAAAATAACTATTTTGATAAAAAAATAAAGTGCTTTTACAAACACCCAGCCTGAATCCGACAGAGCACACATCAACAATTTGAGTTTAACAAGTTTCATACACTTTTTTGTGTGCAATACCAGACATTACATAATTCCTGGCCAAGGAGGTCAGTCAGTTTTCTGTCTTACTTTGGTCTTCCTGAAGCACTTGCGGATGCAGAAAGTACATATTTTAACAGTGACAACAGTGATAAGTAACACTACAGACAGCAGGGCGGCTGCCACGTCCAGACAGTGGTACTGGTACCAACTCAAGTTATGGGACTCCACTCTCAGGTGCTTGGCCCCTTTGTGGCGCATCACAAACTCAATCCAGAACACTGCAGTATCCAGGGGCTTCATTGGTTGGTCGTGGTGTATTCTGGACAGACGCATCATGTTTTCTTTGTATCTGGTTATAAGAGGAATAGAGGCAATTATTTAAGTGGCCTTTGGTAGCCTGTCTTACACTCTGTGCTACTGTATCATACCCACTCCTAGTATTTTTTTTCTAGATGTGGGACCAGGCTTTGTCTGCATAGTAAATAAAGGTAAAACATACATTTCCTGAATTACCCTAAAGTAACCCTAATTTCTTTTTTGGACAGTGTCACCTTATGTATTACATTTGAGATTTGCCCTTGGTAACAATTGTTGGCATGTGAGGATAAATCAGTCAGTGGAAGCCAACTGCAAAAACATCTCTGGGTTTTGTTAAAAATGAACATACAATGGATCGTTGATTACGCTGTTGAGTCCATCCACCAGGTCTTGGGAGGTCATCTTGTTAAAGTCCACCATGACAGCAGCTCCTTTGGTCGTCATGTGCATGATGTTATCTGGCTGGTCACCAAACAGAGGGAGGCCCACCACAGGAACGCCATGGTAGATAGCTTCATACAGTCCATTGGTTCCTCCATGAGTTATGAAGGCTTTGGTCTTTGGATGTCCTTTTAGATACAATAACAGAGAACAGGAATGTATAAGGGTTGTAGACAGTGTGGAACCTGTAGGAACCTTAAAGCCTTTCAGAATAAGAGTTCTAATTAATTACATCTTTTACCACTTTTACCCTGCTACATGTTGTAAATATACAGGAACCATTATAAAGAAATAAACATAACTGTACCAAGTAAGTCATTCTGTGGAATCCAGTCATAAACTCTTGTGTTGGGAGCCAGAGTCTCTGGTTTCTCTCCAGTGTATCTCCACAATACCTGTTGGAAAGACACGGTACAGAGAACGAATGTATCAAATGTATTTAATTACAATCAGAGGACATTTTTAAGAAGCCCTGAATGGGAAATTCAAATATCCACCCCATAAAAAAATCAATCAGTAAACTACAGTCCCTTGTTCATTGTTATTTAGCAAATAGAATGTCAGATTTACTGGTTGTTTATGCCTTTCAATCATAACAAAACCAATTTTAGTCTAAGATTGCACCACATTTTAATGATTACAAAAACATGTGCAGTGTTTAGCACTGATAAAATAACCACTAACCTTCTGTGGTATCTGTCCCAACGCCGAAGCAATGGTGTTTCCTCTCTCTTTAGTTAGGTTCTTCACCATGGAGCCCAGGGAAAACACCACAATGCCGTCATCTCCTGAACTCTGGACAAACTCCTCCAATGCCTGGAAATCAATCATTAAACACACAATATTTACAATATCGACAGAAATCCTTTGTGTTTCTTCTTTGGTTCGGGTCAAATGTGTCACCATAAATATAGTGTACTTTAATATGATGAAGTGAATAATGACCTCTGTCAGTGGCTTTGCAGGTTTGCAGTGAAGACCCCCCACAAATTTGAAGTTTGGCAGGAAAGGTCGAGGATACTCAAAGTCCCAGTAGGTCCGTATCAGCCAGATGTCAGCCTTGCCCAAGATCTCACAGAACGTGGTTGGTGTCCCTGATGACAATAGAATAAGAACCAGTAAGTGTAGGTGGAAAAAACAGGCATAACAACCTATCTGTAAAATAAGAATGGCAAGTACGGCCACCACTGGAAAGGGCTCGCGTGTTATCATCGACGATGTAACGACTGCTAGCAGCAGGACAAATTCTGAAGTGTACAGATACATGGAAAATGCAATCAGCCTGAATCATCAAGCACATTTGGCAAATTTGGTTGCTTTAAAAAAAAATCTGCCTAAAGTGTTTATTCAGTAAAAACGTAAAAGGAGTTTGCCTGACTTTAAAAATAATCTGAAATCAGACACCATAAAAAAAGTTCAATGAACTTTATCTGAGGTATGTCCAACCTATTCTGTTTAGTCAATAAAAAGATTCAAAATGAATTTAAAATATTTAAAAGATAGTGATTGAGACCCAAGTTGTGGATCTGTGCACAGCACAGAGACGAATATCATATATCGCAGAAGCTTTAAAACCACTAGATTTTAACATTCATTTATCTGTGTAGATTAACAACATTGTTAAAGAGGCAGAGTTTTGTGTTGTCTCAAAGTCTTTTTGGATCAGAGATTATTACAATAAGGAGCACAATTAAATAATCTTGAAAACCTTCAGAACATTTTAGTAATCTAGCGACAAGAGTGATTTACAAAAGATATTGTCAACATAGCCTACGGTACGACTAAAAAAAATCTATGTTTAAACAAGCACCAATTTCACATCCATCTTAACCGGAAAACATTAACATACCGGTAATTTTTGGCAGATAAAATCCAAAACACAAGTATTTGCGTTCAATTATTTAGCATTACTTAAGTTCAACAGATAATTGCTCTTTTCACAACAGGAAAAAGAGTACTGTGTAACTCATTCCTCCAATACTAGACGCAGAAACACATGTGGCCAAACATATGCGGACACACTGAATACTATTGAGCTTAATGCTTACCAAGAACTTCAGTGAAAAATCCATCCCATTTCCACACTGATATGATCTTGAACACAATGTCTTGAGATATACAAAACAGAATGTTTTTCAGCCGTTGAGCAAATGTCATTTTATCGGTGTATTCAAACCCAATCCCTGGTACAAAAGACGGAGGTGATGGGAGCTGACCACAGAGTCTCTCCATGGTGTTACCAAAAGAGAAACGCATTGACAGTATGAAGGGTAGACCCAGAATCTCTGCAAGGAGCTCTCCTCCTGCATTCATCATGGGGTCACTCAGCAGAACATCATACCGGTCATTCCTCAGCCTCTCCAGCAGCTCTGTGTCTGAGAACAAAGCTTTACAGACTTCCTGGTTATTTCCTATGCCAGTATCCATGATAGCCTTGACCCTCAGTGATGCCTGGATTAAATTGTCGTTGTGCATGTCGTATGTCCAGTACTTCAACATCTCATCCACATTTTGCTGCACTTCCTGTCTGGTGAAGGAAACCTGGAGGATTTCAAAACGGTAGTTGCCAGGAGCGAGTGAGCTGTTGCTGACGGTCGGCGTGGCAGAGTGAGTGATCACTGTGATCTTGTGGCCCCTCTGTGACAGCTCCTCCACTATGGTCTTCATGTTGAGCCAGTGGCTGTATTCTCCCGGCCAGATCAGAACTTTGCCCCCGGACACACATGGAGAGGAGCAGAGCAGGCCCAGTGCTGGAAGCAGCAAGAGCCTCGACACAAACGCCCTAACAGCAGCCATGAGACAATGAAACACAGACTGACTGACGTAGGAGACCTGGGAACCTCTGAACCAATCGCCTGCTTCTGTCATTAATAGAACCTTGGACCCTATTTAGTACACAGCATAAAACCAGAGTCAATAAAAAGTAGTGCACTATACAGTTAAAAGTTTACTATTTGGACCTGTCATGTGTTTTTGCAGAAACACCATTGGCAGGCTGCCATATCGGGATTTCACAACCCCTTTCGGAGATTTGAAAGAAACACGTTTAACAGGTACCCTACCCTCAGAGGTTTCAGTTAAACTTCTAGTGATTAATTTGACCTTAAATGTTTTTATGATGTGGCCCAGAACAACTAAATGCAAGTTGGTAAAGAATTTCACTGCGTCGGTTAGCGGTTATTAGCCTAGTTATATAAAGACAACACAATATTTATATGAGCGGTAAGACAGATAATCGACTACTACGAAGTCATAAAATGAAGTAGAAAGTATATCATCAGTTGCGATGTAGTCTACCTAGCAACGTAATTTTTCTCGCAAACTTCAAGCTAATGTAAATAGCAATGAAACATTATCATGCGTGAATAAATCAGCGGTCAGCACAAGGGCGGCGCCAGGGAAAACCCTTTGAAAGGTTATGAGAACATCCACCTAGTAGATTATAAATGGAAAGCCTACAAGCGGAGCAGGTAGGTGTGTGCTATTTTACATAAATATAATGCAGGAGATTGAAGTGGACAATGACTAATAATTAAGTTTGGTGGCATTAATAAAAATTAATGGAGGGTTCCTAACATCATATTAATAATACATTTATTTATGATAATATATTAAAGGTTGTGAGATGACGGTTGATTTATTATAAAATTGTATGTGCATTATATTATTACAAAACAATATTTTTGCTGGTACTCCACAGAGATTACCCAGGACACAGACATTCCCAGGGGTCAAGGGCAAGGCTTAACATCTTAACAACACACGCAGATCAGTAGTCTTGTCAGCAGCTATTCAACATATACAACATGTTACAACACAGTATTTCAAACCAGGAACACACATTATACATCAGTAGAGAGTTTCTTAATGCCAGTCATGGTTTAAGTCATTGTGGATGAGTGTGCTTGATAAATGAATTAAAAGTAAGATGTGATTAGTTATAACACTCATATCAAATGTCTTTAGAGGTGCTACTTTCACCCCGTTGACAAATCTATTGTGCCAAGCGTTTCTGACTGGTTAGTTCATTGTTTCCAGTTGAATAAGTGTCATCCAGTTCCCAGGCTGGGTCACTTCAGATGTCGCCCTCCAAGATGCAGGTAACGTATTCATAGTGAATTCAATTAGTAGTGTAACGGTAGAGGTACCAAAGTCTACTTTGGAAGTCAGTACTCAAGGGTACACCTGGATGACCTCATCAATACACCTGGATGACCTCATCCCAGTCCTGGACAGGCCAGACCCCATTCTCCATGACGTTGGGTGGAGAGCTCTTCCAGTCCCAGGTCTTGACAGGTGTGTCCCAGGTGGGCCCGTAGTTGGCGATGACGTAGTCCACTGTCTCACAGGGCACCCGCACCTTCAGGTCCATCAGTTCCGCCCAACAGAGGGTGAACTGGGGGAACACATACCTAACAGGAGGGCACCCCTGGTTATTAACTCTGTCACCTGCCATCTAATATGGATACATATATGCATGATGTAGTTAAGATATGTTAATCAATTGCTATGTGAGATATGTGAATCACAACTTAACAAAGCATTACAGTGTGAAGAGTCAACTAGAGGAACATGTGCAGTGTTAACATCAACAGAGCATTACAGTCTAAAGAGTCAACTAGAGGAACATGTGCAGTGTTAACAGTAGGGAGGAGAATTACCAGTAACCTCTGGTTAGTAACTATCGCAGTTGTGGTTTTTATTAATGACAGGCAACCAGTATGAAAATGTAGACAAACAAATGTCAATTTAGGCTCTGTAAATGGCATGCATGGATAACAACATTATTTTACCTGAATTTATAATGTGAGCCTTTTTTAAAGTCCTGGCAAAAGCTTAGAAGGGGTCTGCCCATTCAAATCAATAGAGAAATGATATGGAATAAGACATCTGTAGAATACGCTTCCCTACAACAAGATATTTACTTGAATTTCTTTCCACTTTTAGCCTGGGTCCCACCATTCCAAAAAATGTCAGGTTCCTCATAGAAGAAGAAGATGTCCAGTTTAACATCGAGGCCCTGGAAGGACAGTTCCAGGCTATCCTCCACCTGAGCAAACACATGTAACACAATCACGTTGGTTAAAAGTAAGCCACTGGACAAAAAGAGTTTGTAATAAAGAGAATAGGATGCCTTTCTAGATTCACAAAAGGACATCTCAACATGCCACATGAGTAAAATAACAAAGCAAAGGATTTGATTTTTTTTTTTAAAGCCATATCGGTCCTGTCAACTCATGGTCATTGACTGGCATGACAATTCCATAGAAACTTGGAAAAGCACCCAACAACCAGGATATCAGCTAAAAACCAGCTGTACCTTTCCAAACTTGTGTTTTAATGGAAGGCCAGCCTTTTGAAAAGCCTGAATGATATCAGGTCTGTAGTCCTTGATCCAGATGCCCAGGTCCACATCTTTACTGTAGGGAATGATATTACACTGTCGAAACCATCCTGAGGAGAAGAGTCACAATCAATAATACAGCATAATGAACTAGTCAGACTGAGCACTGCTATTGGGAGAAACTACTGGGACAAGGATTAGTTGAGTGTGACGCTGTAAATGTTCAATAGAATGACATAGAATAAGAAGGAATGTGTCTAGTTAATTGTGTTAATGTAAGTTTTATGCAGGGTTATTTCCTACCCAGACAGGTCCCACTGCTCAGCCAGAATGGGACATGCAGCTCATTGAGGGTTCTGGCTGCCAGGCGTAGGAGAGCCTTCGCTTTCATCCGGAAGTCCATGGCCTCAGGAGACACGTCGTCCGGATACAGCTGTCCGACAACACAGGAAACAACGGATGTTTCAGATGTTGACAGATGCTTTCTGAAAGATGGTGAACGAACTATATTATATATAAGTGTTTGCCTCTTTTAGCTGAGAGGAATTCACTAGCTGTCACTTGGGATGAGATAATCAAAATTACTTTAATGACCTTGGATGATTAGTGGAGTAATCCACACTCTGCATGATACTACTGCTTCACCAGAAAAACAGTTACATTAAGTTGGCAGACATAACGACAGCATCTTAACCTGGTCTACAGCAGTGTACTAAATAGCCAATACATGAAACCTGAAAGAATGAGCGTGCTTCCCGGTAGCGGCACTCCAGGAAACGAGCCTGTGAATATTCAGTCAGGAATCCGGTGATGTTTCTGGGGATCCGTACATCCAGCCCGTCCAGTGTGGTCAGTACCAGCTCCGGCCTGACACACAAACGTGGTACAACGGACTTAAACGTACCCAATATGGCAAACAGTTTTGAATTGTAAACAATTTTGCTAGTTTCCACTTTGCGCACTGATGAACACACCCTGATGTCTACCTGTCATAGGCACCAGCATTCTGGCCATACTGATGAACACACCCTGATGTCTACCTGTCATAGGCACCAGCATTCTGGCCATACTGATGAACACACCCTGATGTCTACCTGTCATAGGCACCAGCATTCTGGCGATACTGATGAACACACCCTGATGTCTACCTGTCATAGGCACCAGCATTCTGGCCATACTGATGAACACACCCTGATGTCTACCTGTCATAGGCACCAGCATTCTGGCCATACTGATGAACACACCCTGATGTCTACCTGTCATAGGCACCAGCATTCTGGCCATACTGATGAACACACCCTGATGTCTACCTGTCATAGGCACCAGCATTCTGGCCATACTGATGAACACACCCTGATGTCTACCTGTCATAGGCACCAGCATTCTGGCCATACTGATGAACACACCCTGATGTCTACCTGTCATAGGCACCAGCATTCTGGCCATACTGATGAACACACCCTGATGTCTACCTGTCATAGGCACCAGCATTCTGGCCATACTGATGAACACACCCTGATGTCTACCTGTCATAGGCACCAGCATTCTGGCCATACTGATGAACACACCCTGATGTCTACCTGTCATAGGCACCAGCATTCTGGCCATACTGATGAACACACCCTGATGTCTACCTGTCATAGGCACCAGCATTCTGGCCATACTGATGAACACACCCTGATGTCTACCTGTCATAGGCACCAGCATTCTGGCCATAGTCCAGCTTTCTGAACGGGGCGAACTTGCGGTCCATATTTGGTTTGAGTCGCAGGAGGCCGTGCCACAGATAGTTCCCACTGCGCTCGTACAGGACCACCACATGAACCACGTAACTGTTGAGACGGAACAGAAAGTGAAGTGGGATCTCGTTTCCCGATAGGTCGTCCATGTTGACCAGTCGTGGGTCTTTTCCTCGCACCTCCAACATTTCGAAGCCCTTTTCTTCAGCTGCAGATACCAGACCAGCCTGTACACACAGCAGGCAGACCGATAGCAGAGGTGTTCATGAGACACCACATGAAAGAAAACGGAGACAAAACAAATTAAGAAGAAGTTATCCGATTTCTACATCAAAAAACTTTGTTATCGTTAGTGCTGCTCACAGAACTGCACCTGTCAGAAACAAAGGACCAACCACATCTTAGGAAAGTCCTGCTCCTTTCATTAAAAGCAATGCAAGACTCAAGTTCCAGTATATATTTCATATGCAGGGGTAATAGCTAGAAAGCACTTTCAATCAACCTATTAGGTAAAATAACTAAAAAATAAATGTCTTCCATACATCATATTTCCAGAGGTTGCCAAGTAGAGCAAAGGTCAGGAAGTCTCTGTTTGTGCAGAGGAAGGTACAGTGAGGCTCTTTCACCAGACTGTTCCTCTGCTGCGTGGAGTCCTGAGACAGGAGGGTTAAGGAAGCTGTATCCACCACGAACACGGGCAGGTTGTATTTATGGACCAGCCCCATAAACTTCTGAACCACCTTCTGTTGTGATAGACCGGGTCACCATTACAAAAAAATATATAATAATCTGTTAGCTCAGGAAAATGTAAATGAGCAAGTTATTATAATAGGAAGAACACATACTATTTATTGATTAATGGTATGTCCTTATAGGAAAATAATAATGTTATATACATCTCACCCATTGAGTTGTCTTTCCTGAGAGATGTACAGTCCGACCAAAGATATGTTGTCCGTTCTAGAAAAAGATAAAAACAATGGGTTGTTGCACACATTTTAGTTGTGCTATCAGTAAGGATGGACACATGATTACCATAAAAACAATCCAGACCTAACCCTAAACTGAATAACCAACCCATTTTGTCTAAACTTACCCTAACCTTAAGTCCTAAACCTAATGTATAAACTTCGGTATAGCTTACCCTAAACTTCACATCTCAACTTAACCTAACCCTCATGCCTGGACATCAATGCCTAGACAACAAAAGAACTGATTGTGGATTACAGGAAGACAAATAGCTGGATACACACATTTGCACTGCTCTTTTGCACTTCTGGTTGGATACAAACTGCATTTCGTACTTGTTCATCTTAACCTAACCCTAAACCTCATGTCTAAACTTAACCCGAATTATGATGCAAATTCTAACACTACGATAATCAAATAGTACACACTTCCAGTTTGTTATAGGAAATGATCAAACAATACCAATACATGTATACTTAAAGCCAACTCGTTGTTAAACTGACCTGGGAGACATGCTGCCTGTAGTAATAAAGCTGGAAGAGCAAGAATACACAGCTGGTTGCTGTGAGGAGGGCCACAACTGCTGTTTTATTAAACCGAGGCATTAGCCCTGCTGCGTAGGTAACTCAGACACAATACAGCCAGCGGTATCTTCTGTAATAAGGCCTCAGTGGTCCACTAACCATGTTCGTAAAATGACCAAAATACAGTACTAGCTGCGGTAGCTAAGTAAGGCGCAAGGTAGGTAGACAATGTGTTTTCCCACTGGTCCATATGAAGCTAACGTATCCCTTGATATAGATGTACAACACACAGCAAATTACGACTACATGAAACTGATTAAAGTGCCAAGGAACTGGAGAACTTCAGTCACCAAATGCACATTAATACATTGCCAGTACGTCACCAATTATGTGCAAAAATAAGTAAACAACCTGAAGTCTTCTTTCATGACATCGCTATTGCTCACCATAAGTCACTATGGAGTTACATCACCCCCTGCTGGGCTGGAGGACATATCGCATTGGAGGGTTATGGTTATTCGGTAAGTGCGGGTCTGACGTTATGCACTGTTGGTCATTACTACTATAGACCACCTATTCTCAACCATAGGGCCGCGGCCCACACCTGGGCCGCGAGCGCCACCTGGAGGGCCGCAAAAAACTTTGCGTTTTTCACCTGTGGGCCGCGAGGGCTGCGGGACCAAACAAGTTATCACTTTGGCTAAGCCCCGCCCCCTTAGTTACTGTTGCTACGTCCGACAATTTCATATGGGCTCTGGTTTGGTATCAACATTATGCTGTGACAGCTCTTCCTGCTGAAATTGTATCAAAGTTTTATAAAGCAGCAAATAAAGTGTCCGGTAGAAGTAGGCAAGAGGGGCTGCAATATGCGTTTGAAGGCTATATTCAAGACATACAGGTGAAACAAGGCATCCAAAGAGGTAAACGCATACCGGTCACAGTGAAATAATTAACCACCGCATATCCTATTAAACGAGAAAGAGGCTGGGACTAACAATATCAAGGAGCAACACTGTTCATGCAAAGCTGGGTAGGTCTCTATTCACTTATATAATCGTTATTACAAAGCAAACTGACTACGCAAGTATAACAACGTTTAACTATATTTTTGATAAAAAACTACGACGGTAATAGCCTGCCGAGACCAGAAATATGAGACGGCCCATGTTAAAGTCAATGGAGCGCTGTGAAAAACTCCTCTGCCCGAGCTCATTCTTGGCTGTGCTGTGATTGGTCAATCTACATTCTAGGGTGTGGCTTAGCCAAAGGCGAATTAAAAGACAAACCATACATTTTTGGAAAATAATGATGGATTTTGGATATAGCGTTTCCGATAAAAAATTATAATATGGAATTACAGCGTTTCTAAAAGAATGACCACTGTTATCCATGACAGCGAATTACGTTACAATACACCAGCACTTCTCAAAGTCTGGACTCCGGATCCGGACCCGGAGGGAATTCAATTCGGACCCGCCTCCATTTCGTATTTCAACAGCAGTAATTATGTGTAAGAAATTAAAAGTATGAATTTCCTACTATGATAAACACATGCCTGTCATTTTTTGTGTTAATATGCCTGACTTGAGCCTTTAATTTGTTCCTGCAGATTGATTTGTTCCATTAATTGTTGTATGTGCAGGTTTACATACATAAATAAACTGTTAAACTGCAGGTGGACTTCGTTTAGTTATTGAGTACAAATCAAACCAAGGGTGAGATCAATGAACCAAGTGCTAATATTTGAATGGGCCCTGGGCCACTTTGTACTGTAAAATTTGGGCCCCGACATCAAAAAGGTTAAGAACCCCTGCTATAGACCACGTAGCACCCTATTACTCACACTGTTAAATTATTAGGATTATTATCGTAAAATAAAATTACATGTTAAAAATACTAAAATGAGACCATGGCTAAAAGTTTATATTCTAAAATGAAAGCCCTATATATCATATAATATATAGATGAAAGTCAGGTGTGGAGAGGTGGGTCTGGCACTGTTTTTCCCAGGCCACACTCTCCAACGTCCTGGTTGTGCTAACGAAAAACCTAATAGCCGATTGAAGTCCACCTCTTCAAATAATCCCAAAGGAGAAAGTTATGCAATCCTGATATTGCTGGTAGTATGCCAGTGGTGTTGCCTCAGAGCATGTGACAAGTCTTAAAACACCATGCCCACTCCAAATGGAACCAATGGCTTAGTGCACAATTAAGTGTGTTAAATAACGATCACGGTTCTATTAATGACAGAAGCAGACGATTGGTTAAGAGGTTCCCAGGTCTCCTACGTCAGTCAGTCTGTGTTTCATTGTCTCATGGCTGCTGTTAGGGCGTCTGTGTCGAGGCTCTTGCTGCTTCCAGCACTGGGCCTGCTCTGCTCCTCTCCATGTGTGTCCGGGGGCAAAGTTCTGATCTGGCCGGGAGAATACAGCCACTGGCTCAACATGAAGACCATAGTGGAGGAGCTGTCACAGAAGGGCCACAAGATCACAGTGATCACTCACTCTGCCACGCCGACCGTCAGCAACAGCTCACTCGCTCCTGGCAACTACCATTTTGAAATCCTCCAGGTTTCCTTCACCAGACAGGAAGTGCAGCAAAATGTGGATGAGATGTTGAAGTACTGGACATACGACATGCATAACGACAATTTAATCCAGGCATCTCTGAGGGTCAAAGACATGATAGATATTGGTGTGAGGCAGAACCAGGAAGTCTGTAAAGCTTTTTTCTCAGACACAGAGCTGCTGGAGAGGCTGAGGACTGACCGGTATGATGTTCTGCTGAGTGACCCCATGAGTATTGGAGGAGAGCTCCTTGCAGAGATTCTGGGTCTACCCTTCATACTGTCAATGCGTTTCTCTTTTGGTAACACCATGGAGAGACTCTGTGGTCAGCTCCCATCACCTCCGTCTTTTGTACCAGGGATTGGGTTTGAATACACCGATAAAATGACATTTGCTCAACGGCTGAAAAACTTTCTTTTTTGTATATCTCAAGACATCCTGTTCAAGGTTGTGGCAGTGACAAAATGGGATGGATTTGTCACTGAGGTTCTTGGTAAGCATTAAGATTAATTATACATAATGAATAATTCATACTTTTAATTTGAAGTTCTATACTTTGCATTATTTCCCGTTGCTAAAAAAATTCTATTGAGGATTGGCATGTGTATCCCCTCAATATGTATACCCTAGTAAAACAGGAAGTCATAGATTATTGGTGGCGCCGCTGTGGATTGGATTTGTTGTTCTAGGACATTCCAATTGGATTGAGATCTCAATTTAAGCAACACCTTTAACTATTCATCAAGTATCTCAAACAATTCCTGAACAACGTGTGCAGTGCGGTAGGGTACGTTATTGTGCTGAAACAGACCACTGCCATCAGGGAATACCATTACCATTAAGGAGTGATCCTGGTCTGTAACCAGGTCCAGTTGTGATGCCCGCGTGCCCATTGTAGCTGCTTTCGACACTAGATAGGGGTCATCATGAGTACTCAAACCGTTCTGAGGCTACACTGCCCTTACGACACTAGACAGGGGTCATCATGAGTACTCAAACCGTTCTGAGGCTACACTGCCCTTATGACACTAGACAGGGGTCATCATGGGTACTCAAACTGTTCTGAGGCTACACTGCCCTTATGACACTAGACAGGGGTCATCATGGGTACTCAAACCGTTCTGAGGCTACACTGCCCTTATGACACTAGACAGGTGTCATCATGAGTACTCAAACTGTTATGAGGCTACACTGCCCTTATGACACTAGACAGGGGTCATCATGGGTACTCAAACCGTTCTGAGGCTACACTGCCCTTATGACACTAGACCGGGGTCATCATGGGTACTCAAACCGTTCTGAGGCTACACTGCCCTTATGACACTAGACAGGGGTCATCATGGGTACTCAAACCGTTCTGAGGCTACACTGCCCTTATGACACTAGACAGGTGTCATCATGAGTACTCAAACTGTTATGAGGCTACACTGCCCTTATGACACTAGACAGGGGTCATCATGGGTACTCAAACCGTTCTGAGGCTACACTGCCCTTATGACACTAGACCGGGGTCATCATGGGTACTCAAACCGTTCTGAGGCTACACTGCCCTTATGACACTAGACAGGGGCACTGTGGGCACATTCCTCCTATAGCCAGCATTGGCATTTTCTGTGTCTTCTGCCACAGTAGACATTCTGTCTGTTCGGACCAGACAGGATAGCCTTCATGGTTTTCACACATCGATGAGCCTTGGTTTGTGGCATGTCCTTCCTTCGACCACTGTCACAACAAGTCGCTCAGGTGTTCATTTCTGCACAATTCTCCTGCCTCCATCATGTTTCACCATGACAACAATCTAATCTACCAAGACCTTGACCTGTGCCCTCGTTAGGAAAAGACAAATGTTATTTGCTTAACCAGTGCGTCATGTTTTGGCTAAACATTATATGTTCTAGTGGGAAGATACTTATATTATAAGGATTGCTAGATGTGCCTATAATTGCAGAATGTATTTCTTGTTTATGCATACATGTTTTCTTTGAACGCATTTACCTTAATTATAGGAAATATTTCTCATTTTATGAATGTAAGTTTAACTGGTAAACAACAAAAACAATGATTCAATTTTATGCTCACCTTTACCAAGTGGGGCAATACATGTGGATGACATAAAATATTTTCCAGTCGTAGGCACTATACAAGCTTAATGAAAGATGACCCAAGAACAGACGATTACACAACTGTGTCCCTTATCACAACACCCTCTGACCAATAAGACTTTGATACTACATACAGCCCCTGGTCTAACTGTGCTGTTGAGCTGTATTCTGACGTATGGGAGTCCACACATGCTGAATCCCAGTAACACTGAGCCTGCTGACGCCAACTCCACGCTACTCTGAGGATGGTTTCTGTGAAGCGTCTGTTTCTTTCTGGGGCCCTCTTCCTGCTGTACGTCTGCCCGCTCACACAGGCCGCCAATGTGCTTGCCTTTCCTGGGGAACACAGCCATTGGCTGAACATGCGCATCATCCTGAACGAGCTGGTCCAAAGGAACCACAACGTCACGGTTCTGGTAAACGCCGCCTCTCCCTCCATCGACTACTCTAGATCGGAGAGGTACCACTTCCTTGTTTACGACGTGCCCTTTGACAGGCAGGACTATGAAGCCATGAACAACCGCTTCATAGAATTCTGGATGTATGAAGCTCAGAACGCCTCCGTGCTGCAGATTGGACTGGAGGTCAAGAATCTGATGCAGAAGATGAACGTTTTACAGCTCAGTGTCTGTGACGCCATACTGCGGGACCAGGCGCTAGTGGAGTCACTCCAACGGGTCAAGTTTGACGTTCTCCTCGCTGATCCAATGTACATGTGTAGTGACTTACTGGCAGATGTTCTGGACCTGCCTCTGGTTCTGTCCCTCAGGATGACTTTTGGCATGGTGTTGGAGAGACATTGTGGACAGATGCCGGCTCCCCCATCCTACGTACCCTCTGTTCCTCTGGCATATACAGACCAGATGAGTTTTTTTGAGCGAGTTCACAATGTCTTTATGTATCTTCTCAATGATGTCTTCATGTATCTTCACTGCCTAACTACAGTGAATCCTTACTACAGCGAGATTAAGGGTAAATTGAAAGATACGTATTTCATTTCTGTTTAATGTTGAGGGGCAGACCATTATCACTGAAAATGTTTTTGGACGGGTTTGAATCCATGATGTAGCAGAACATGTGCATCGTAGGCATTGGCTGGACCCCAACATTGATCTTTATCCTAACTCATTCTACACCGAAACATTGGCAGGCAGTTACTCATCAACTCTTTAAATCTTTGTGTTTCGTAACGTGGCTTATCTGTTGATTGATCTCTGTCAAAGGTATGCAGGACTTATTCAGTCTAAATTCAGATCTTAGCATTATATTATGACCTCTGCATCGTACACAAACAATGACACACACCGGATTCAAATTCATTCTAGAGGTTCTGATTCTGCCATCGACATATATCAGGGACTCCAACCACGTTCTGTGAGATCATGGGCAAGGCTGACATCTGGCTGATACGGACCTACTGGGACTTTGAGTATCCTCGACCTTTCCTGCCAAACTTCAAATTTGTGGGGGGTCTTCACTGCAAACCTGCAAAGCCACTGACAGAGGTCATTATTCACTTCATCATATTAAAGTACACTATATTTATGGTGACACATTTTGACCCGAACCAATATTGTGTGTTTAATGATTGATTTCCAGGCATTGGAGGAGTTTGTTCAGAGTTCAGGAGATGATGGTATTGTGGTGTTTTCCCTGGGCTCCATGGTGAAGAACCTAACTAAAGAGAGAGGAAACACCATTGCTTCGGCGTTGGGACAGATACCACAGAAGGTTTGTGGTTATGTTTCTATATTTTATCAGTGCTAAACACTGCACTACACGTTTTTGTAATCTTTAAAATGTGGTGCAATCTTGGACTAAAATTGGTTTTGTTATGATTGAAAGGCATAAACAACCACTCAATCTGATCATCTATTTGCTAAATAACAATGAACAAGGGACTGTAGTTTACTGGTTTATTTTTTTTAAGGGGTGGCTTTTTCAATTTCCCATTCAGGGCTTCTTAAAAATGTCCTCTGATTGTAATTAAATTAATTTGATATACTAGTTCTCTGTCCTGTGTCTTTCCAACAGGTATTGTGGAGATACACTGGAGAGAAACCAGAGACTCTGGCTCCCAACACAAGAGTTTATGACTGGATTCCACAGAATGACTTACTTGGTAAAGTTATGTGTATTTCTAAATAGTGGTTCCTGTATATTTACAACATGTGGCAGCGTAAAAGTGGTAAAACATTGAATTAATTAGAACTCTTATTCTGAAAGGCGTTAATGGTCCTACATGTCCCACACTGTCTACAACCCTACTACAACCCTGTTCTCTGTTTTTTGTTTAATTAATTAGAACTCTTATTCTGAAAGGCTTTAAGGTTCCTACAGGTTCCACACTGTCTACAACCCTTATACATTCCTGTTCTCTGTTATTGTATCTAAAAGGACATCCAAAGACCAAAGCCTTTATAACTCATGGAGGAACCAATGGACTGTATGAAGCTATCTACCATGGCGTTCCTTTGGTGGGTGTCCCTTTGTTTGCTGACCAGCCAGATAACATCATGCACATGACGACCAAAGGAGCTGCTGTCATGGTGGACTTTAACAAGATGACCTCCCAAGACCTGGTGGATGGACTCAACAGCGTAATCAACGATCCATTGTATGTTCATTTTTAACAAAACCCAGAGATGTTTTTGCAGTTGGCTTCCACTGACTGATTTATCCTCACATGCCAACAATTGTTACCAAGGGCAAATCTCAAATGTAATACATAAGGTGACACTGTCCAAAAAGAAATTAGGGTTACTTTAGGGTAATTCAGGAAATGTATGTTTTACCTTTATTTACTATGCAGACAAAGCCTGGTCCCACATCTAGAAAAAAAATACTAGGAGTGGGTATGATACAGTAGCACAGAGTGTAAGACAGGCTACCAAAGGCCACTTAAATAATTGCCTCTATTCCTCTTATAACCAGATACAAAGAAAACATGATGCGTCTGTCCAGAATACACCACGACCAACCAATGAAGCCCCTGGATACTGCAGTGTTCTGGATTGAGTTTGTGATGCGCCACAAAGGGGCCAAGCACCTGAGAGTGGAGTCCCATAACTTGAGTTGGTACCAGTACCACTGTCTGGACGTGGCAGCCGCCCTGCTGTCTGTAGTGTTACTTATCACTGTTGTCACTGTTAAAATATGTACTTTCTGCATCCGCAAGTGCTTCAGGAAGACCAAAGTAAGACAGAAAACTGACTGACCTCCTTGGCCAAGAATCGTGATGTTGGAATAGTTGTTTTCCATTCCTTGTAAGCAGTGATTGGTTGAATGGTGTATTGAATAATTATAGTTTTTTATTAAAAAAAACTTGTTGGAGTGTTCTGTATGTATTTTAATTTTTTGGTGTAGGATTCTTTTTTAATCCCTCCATGAAGGCAATGTGATCCCAGATTTGGAAAACAATGCTTGATTCCTGAGAGTTGGACTAGTTTTCTTCTTGAAGGGTTTGTTGCGATACGAAGGTCAAGTGGACCACGATGTTTTGTTGAATGGGCATGTGCTGAGGGTCTCATTCTGGCCCCATGGCCTTTTAGCATTATTTGTTTGCATAGTGTAACTAAGACAACTATTAATCAGAGAGCTGAGAGCAGCACATATCTGTGACTGAGGAACTACTTTTGTCTGCTAAAGTCATACATAACAGATTCCAGTTTGTTTGATTCTCTTCATGGGTCCAAAGCCGACCATAGTCCATTAAAATGCACATATTTCTGTAGGAGTCTTATCACTATTTGAAACCAGAGGATTCACTAAATAACTTGGGGTGGTGATTTTATTAAGATATTTGGTTACTTTATTTTGCTTACACATAATGGTTGTTTCTTCTAACAATGCACTTCTACCTATTCTGGATCAGGCAGTAATCACAGTTATTAAAAAAGCTAAAGGGACAGATCCAGAAGACATAAAAATACTACAGGCTGTTTTCTCTCAACACAGACAAACCAAAAGATATTGGCAAAGATACGTGTGGTAAGCTAATTGACACAGAACAGACAGAATAATGGATACGAGCTAATGTCAGTGGTTTATCGAAGTAAATAAACTAAATGCAATGAAGTGGCTCAATGACCTAAAAAAATGCTGTGTGTGGTTTAACCAGCCAACCTGCGGAATTATGGGTAAACGCTTTGCTGCAGAAGGGATGCAGTTGATCCGCCATTTTAACAGCTATGATGGTACACACACACAGTAAACATTGAGGGGGACTCCTCCAGTTCATGACATTTGGCGAATTCTGTAGTTAGTTATAGGGCAATCGTGAGAGGAGGCAAAACGAGTCCTCTAAAGGTGAGCAGAAAGCAGGGAAAGGGGCGGAAGATGGCGGTCGACAGGCGAGACGAGAAAGGTACGTAGCGTTTAATGCAGTTCAGTAAAGCTAACGACACAATATGCTAAGCTAGCCGTTAGCTTGCTAACCGCTAACGAAACAATATGCTAAGCTAGCCGTTAGCTTGCTAACCATTGTCCCGTGGCCTAGTCCTTTGTCAACGATGATAGTTAGCAATCACGCCATCGTTGATAGCTTTGCTTGCGCAATGCGCATACATTGTCTAGTTTTAATAACTGGTTGTCGGAACAGTAATTGAGTAAATTGAAACTTGCTAATTACATAACAGTTTACAGTATACGGGGTTACGTTAAAGTTTACTTTGTTAGTTATCGTACTTCGATTAAACAATGTTACAGTTGTTTAGACTTGATGGGCAGTGTGTAAAGCTGACGTTAGCTGGCTAAATCCTTTACTTACTAACAAAGACGGTAACAGTCCGTATTCTATCCAGGTGACTAACATGTCATTCAGTTATCGTTTAACAAGCCATGAATGTTAACCAACTAGTTACATACCTGGTTACTATTAATAACACCCTAACCCACCAATTAACTTGCATTATGTAGCGAACGACTTGATTAGATGGATTGTCCATTTAAATGTCTTCCACTCTTATAAGCAGACCTATTTCTTGTTAATTCACTTTTCTAACACATTGATTAGCACTACATTACACAAATAGCCTAGCGGGAGGACCAGGCCGTAACAGAACAGAACCGCTTGGTGGCGGGGTTGACATTGTGAACTGGAGCTTTTTGCAGACCGATAAACCATAATTACTTGATGGCCTCCAAATAATAAATATTGACCCTCTGGCTGTGATCACAGACCCCATGGTGTCTTTTGGAGAGAGGCATCATACATGTTTACATTACACATGCAAGTATAACACCTTGTTTCAGTTCTTCAAACTTTTCCTCAGGGACCCCCAGAAATGTTTTACTAGCTAACTGCCTCGCTCATATATAGGCTTAACTGCCTCGCTCATATATAGGCTTAACTGCCTCGCTCATATATAGGCTTAACTGCCTCGCTCATATATAGGCTTAACTGCCTCGCTCATATATAGGCTTAACTGCCTCGCTCATATATAGGCTTAACTGCCTCGCTCATATATAGGCTTAACTGCCTCGCTCGTGCCTAGGGTTTCCTGCCTCGTCGTTCCTAGGGTTTCCTGCCTCGCTCGTGCCTAGGGTTTACTGCCTCGCTCGTGCCTAGGGTTTATGGCTCTGCGGCCGACCGTAAGTCCCTGCAGCAGGTGGTCCCCTCACACCCAAGTCATAAACAGTTTGCCCCCCTGCCATCGGGCAAGCGTTACAGATCTCAGGCTCATGAACAGTTTCTTCCCCACTGCTGTTAACATGCACTGCTCTTTTGCACTTCTGTTTGGATGCATTCTGAATTTCGTTGTACTGTACTTGTACTGTCCAATGACAATAAAGTTAAATCTAATCAAACTGCCTAGCTCATGAGTTTATTACCATGTGGCACATGAAACCTAAAACATATCACACTGTCTGCTCACAATTTGAACAAAAAATATTCTAATATATGGCGTCCATTCATAAAATTACTTTCAACAGTGGTTAACCAGTTTACTTGGCCCGTGGTGCTTTACAATATTTTAAAGGGGGGGTAGGGCCATGACAAAATATACATTGGTGCCCCGACCCGGATCACTTGGTGGCTTCTGCCCTGGGTTTCATTTGGAATAGGAAATCAAAGTGGAGTTGGTGTGATGTGGTAGCATATGTAGGTTGGTAGCGTTTCATTTGGGGATTCACTTCCCTAAAACCATCATTATTGTTCAGAGGCTAAAGAGATATATATGCATGTGGACACATTACAAAGACATGGAAGTTCGCTTCAACAAAAGCACTGTCTGGTTGCGTCTTTGTGTTGGTTGGTGTCTCGGCCTAACTGTGGTTGCATGTCTTCAGATGGAGAGCTCAACGTGCTGGAAGACATCCTTACTGAGGCCCCTGACCAGGACGACGAGCTCTACAACCCTGAGAGTGAACAAAACGTCAATGAGAAAAAAGGTACTTTTAATCTCCATTTTTGATTTTTAAATTATTAGAATAATATGGCCTGCACCCTCTAAACTGATCTGGAGCACAAACATAGCAGGTTATAAATTGTTTCCTCCCCCAGGATCCAAGAGGAAGAATGATCGGGACGATAACCATGAGCTAAAGCGTTTGCGGACCTCTGCTCACACCAGCTGTAGCAGACAGCCCTCTAAAAGATCTGCCCCATCAGCTGGTGCCAGTGGGAAAAAGCCTGTTAACCCTAGGCCTGGAAGACACCCTTCTGACTACAAGACTGAAGATTACTATGCAGACAGGAAGAGCCATCCTTTGAGAGCTAGTGGGTTGCCAAGAGGTGACCCTCCTAAATCGGCACGCTCTGAGAAGCCCATGAGCAGCAGAAGAGAACCAGACAGACAGAGAATCAAACCCCTCATGTCAGAGCTCACTACAGAGGTAAGACCAGCCAGCCTAGTAAACCCCTCATGTCAGAGCTCACTACAGAGGTAAGACCAGCCAGCCTAGTAAACACCTCATGTCAGAGCTCACCTCAGAGATTGAGTTAGGAGCAGCTGCTCAAAAGAATGGTTGAATGGCGGCCGATATTATGACTTGTTTGTTCTGATGTGGCATGATGTATTTCTGTCCTGTTTTGTAGAAACTGAGGCGTCAGGAGAGTGTTGGAAGAGTAAGCCCTTCCTCCAAGGAGGACGCAGAGGAAGAGGAGTATGTGTCTGACCAGGAGACGGCCAGCACGGGCCATTCATCAGATGGAAACCAATCCAACATGGAGGAGGAGGAAGTGATGGAGGAGGAAGAAGAGGAGGGAGAGAAAGGCCCAGAGGAAGAAGACGAGGAGGAAGAAGAGGAGGAAGATGGTGAGGAGGAAGTGTACGTGCTGGAGATAGAGGATCAGAGGGCAGCGAATGCGACAAACGATTACGACACCCGAAGTGAGGCGAGCGACTCCCAGTCTGACTCCGTGTCCTTCTCTGATGGAGAGTCTGTCCGCTCGGGGTCAGGTTCCGACGCCTCAGGTAAACTAAGTAGGAGAATCTGCTTCTTGCATTTTACTCCTGTGACAAAGCAGGTCAGAGTACAGAGGGGCAGAGAATGTCATATGTCACACAGAACGTTGTATTTTAAAACTGGTCGGCTATACCCCTAGGTTCGGAGAAGAAGCAGGATAAGCTGTCGTCGTCAGTGAGAGCTGTCCGCAAGGACCAAACCAGCAAGCTGAAGTACGTCCTACGAGAGGCCCGCTTCTTTCTGATCAAGAGCAACAACCATGAGAATGTCTCCCTGGCCAAAGCCAAGGTTAGCTCTTTTCTTAACTGTCTTAATCTAGACTCATTTTAGCCATAAGAGGATAATGTGCTTATTTTAGGGATTCAATTAAATGTTTTTTTATAAAAAAAACATCAGCAGTTGTAACAGTTTGTATACAGTTACCCAGTCTGAAATGTAAAGAGCAAGCAACATTGAAGCAGACGTTGAAACATCAACAAAACAAGGGCACTTGAGGAAGAAACGTAGTCATGTAGGGAAATATGTGCATAATATTGTGATATGTGAATATGGGTTGTTGTTTGCAGGGGGTGTGGTCCACACTGCCAGTTAATGAGAAGAAGCTCAACGCTGCCTTCCGATCGGCACGCAGTGTCATCTTGGTCTTCTCGGTCAGGGAGAGTGGAAAGTTCCAAGGTAAAGGCAACACTTTAGCGGGGCTGGCATTTACAGGGTTAACTTCATTTCACTTAGTTTTTCAACTCCACCACCATGACTGGAGCTTTCTATTCCAGTGACGTCTTTATATGTTGTAAGAGGTAAGAATTTGTCCAACCTGTGTTTTCTCCTGTGTAGGTTTTGCCAGACTGTCCTCCGAGTCTCACCATGGAGGATCTCCGATCCACTGGGTTCTGCCGGCTGGGATGAATGCTAAGATGTTGGGTGGCGTCTTCAAGATCGACTGGATCTGCAGGTACAACTGGTAGCAGGTTGAAATATCAAATCAGCCCTGTTGGCTTGGACTTTTGCATCACCAGTCTTCTGTTTATTAAGGCATTCTTTTTCTTTTCAGGCGGGAATTGCCCTTTACAAAAACGGCTCACCTCTCCAACACATGGAATGAAAACAAGCCTGTAAAAATTGGTCGGGATGGACAGGTAAACACAGTAGATTTAGAACAGTATTTATGATCTCATTAACATGTCAACACTGGATTTAGAACAGTATTTATGATCTCATTAACATGTCAACACTGGATTTAGAACAGTATTTATGATCTCATTAACATGTCAACACTGGATTTAGAACAGTATTTATTGTCTCATTAACAGGTAAACACTGGATTTAGAACAGTATTTATGATCTCACTAACATGTAAACACTGGATTTAGAACAGTATGTATGGTCTCATTAACATGTGAACACAGTAGATTTAGAACAGTATTTATGATCTCATTAACAGGTAAACACTGGATTTAGAACAGTATTTATGGTCTCATTAACAGGTAAACACTGGATTTAGAACAGTATTTATGATCTCATTAACATGTGAGCACAGTAGATTTAGAACAGTATTTATGGTCTCATTAACAGGTAAACACTGGATTTAGAACAGTATTTATGGTCTCATTAACAGGTAAACACTGGATTTAGAACAGTATTTATGATCTCATTAACAGGTAAACACTGGATTTAGAACAGTATTTATGATCTCATTAACAGGTAAACACAGTAGATTTAGAACAGTATTTATGGTCTCATTAACAGGTAAACACTGGATTTAGAACAGTATTTATGGTCTCATTAACAGGTAAACACTGGATTTAGAACAGTATTTATGATCTCATTAACAGGTAAACACAGATTTAGAATAGTATTTATGATCTCATTAACAGGTAAACACTGGATTTAGAACAGCATTTATGATCTCGTTAACATGTGAGCACAGTAGATTTAGAACAGTATTTATGGTCTCATTAACAGGTAAACACTGGATTTAGAACAGTATTTATGGTCTCATTAACAGGTAAACACTGGATTTAGAACAGTATTTATGATCTCATTAACAGGTAAACACTGGATTTAGAACAGTATTTATGATCTCATTAACAGGTAAACACAGTAGATTTAGAACAGTATTTATGGTCTCATTAACAGGTAAACACTGGATTTAGAACAGTATTTATGATCTCATTAACAGGTAAACACTGGATTTAGAACAGCATTTATGATCTCGTTAACAGGTAAACACAGTAGATTTAGAACAGTATTTATGGTCTCATTAACAGGATAGTGGTTAGGATGCATAGTGGAGCTGAACACATTAAGGGAAGGTTCAGCACACCATATTTCTACATTTCACAATTGGCACATTCCCTGTTCCATTTTAATTGTTATGGAATTTAAGTTTTATAATTTGGCTGCGATCCAGAGAGCCTACTAGTTAAACTTGGGTACAGTGTGATACCGTCTCAATAAATTAGTCCAGAAATGTGTGTGACTGTGTGTATCTATACATTTATTTTGAGAGGATTCAAATTCCTTGTTTGGCTAATGTCCCTTTCTTCCTCTCTGGACGACAGGAGATCGAGCCGGGATGTGGGATGCAGCTGTGCCTGCTGTTCCCGCAGGACGAGACCATCGACTTGTATCAAGTTATTCACAAAATGAGACACAAGAGGAGGATGCCTTCAGAGCCACGCTCTCGGGGACGTCCACCACACAGGGACCCTGCCCGTGGAGACCTGGGAAGGTTAGACATGTTCATTGGACTGCTAATGAGCCCGTGTGTCGGAGTGGCGTGATCGTCTAATCGTCCCTCCCAGAGTGCTCTGCTCTCATCGCCTCCCACCTGAAGAAGGGAGACCCGAAGTCCTCTGGGCTGCTGCCAAGGACCGCGCACAGCACCAATGCCAAGATTATATACAGCATTGATGGGCCACCGCTAAGTTTAGCATCCATAGGCCAGTGCTAAGTGCTAACCCTAGTGCTAAGTGTAGGAACAACAATGCCTGTGCTAAGTGTAATGGCATCTAGGGGCCAGTGCTAAGTGTTGCATCAAGTGACAGTGCAAAGTGCTAACCCCAGTGCTAAGTGCTAACCCCAGTGCTAAGTGCTAACCCCAGTGCTAAGTGCTAACCCCAGTGCTAAGTGCTAACCCCAGTGCTAAGTGCTAACCCCAGTGCTAAGTGCTAACCCCAGTGCTAAGTGCTAACCCCAGTGCTAAGTGCTAACCCCAGTGCTAAGTGCTAACCCCAGTGCTAAGTGCTAACCCCAGTGCTAAGGGCTAACCCCAGTGCTAAGGGCTAACCGCAGTGCTAAGTGTAGCAGGTAAAGGCCAGTTCTAAGAGTGTGAATGGGCCGGTGCTAAGTACTTGTTAGTGTTAATTGATGGTGGTTTGTAGTAGAAGGACAAGTTGGATTCCTGATGCCCACTAATTTGTAAGCAGTCTCTATTTGAACTTTTGTCTGGCTAGCAACTTAAACCACCAAAGTATTAGTACAGTTTAACACATTACCTTGTTTATTTTAGGCTGCTTCAATTTTAGCGAATTCCTCCAGATGAGTTGTTTTTAAAATTGTTCCCAAAGCCTTTTCTTTCAGGAGTATCCTGGGGAGATAAACCTAATCTTGTATGGGACTTAAGAAAAGGAGCCATTATATTTAAAAAGCAGAAGATGGCACAGCGATTTGAAGGGGGCAGATGATGATACTCTGTTTAAAAATGCTTTCAAGAGGAGCATTTCTTCTGGACTGTTTCCAATTCTTCTCCCTCCATGGGTGATCTATTGAATATAAGTAGATGCACATATGATGGTTTTCACTGGCTGGTATACCTAGCAGCAGAATGCAAGGGCTTCCATCTATCTACCAAGCTGCTGGGAAGCGGTAGGCCAGTTGAGAAGAGAGTCATTGGCCTGTTGGGAAACCTGGCAACTACCCAGAGGGCGAGGCAGAGGCGCGTGGGGTGGGGCTGCTGTGTTAACACAGTGGGTCCTACTGCCTTCAGATTCGCCGCCCCCAGGACTCAAAGGTCAAGGGGTTTTCAGGGACCATGTTGAGCACAGCGTTATCGTGTATGAACTCGGTCTTCACCACCGGGGTGACAAGCAGTAGGGGGGGACCGGTCGTGCCTCCTCTCTCTAATGCAGATGTCCTCTTAACCAAAGGATATCTGTTGAACTGAAGTGATTCCCTTAATGTTTGAATACACCCCAACCCCCTGCAAGAAATAACGTGGTCGGTCTGTCGTGGTCCAACCTCCCCCCTACACACACAACGCCACAGGACTGTTCATGGTCATGTTGGGGGGGCTGATTCATTCGTAATTCTTTTTCCCCCTGGAATAAATCTGGTGGTAGGTGGTTAGGGAAACCTAAAGGACTTAGCAGTGTTTCCATATCCCAACCTAATGGACTGAAAATAAGGTATATGACACGCTGGCAGAGTCATGCAAACCCACTGATTCCTTTTTTAAGACCTCAATGGACTGAGTGAAACCACGAGGAAGGCAGTAATTATCCAAAGGGTCACTCACCTTTTGGTTTCATAAAATGGCTGAAGTGAAGCTCTTCTGGTCTTCTTGTTTGATTGCAAAGGACTGCATCATCCATCTTTATCAAACAGGCCTTCCAGGCAGGCCCCTTCCAGTAATGTGTTTGTGGCTGTAAACCCCCTAACCATAAGATGGACTGTCTGTATGAACTTTTGCTATCTTAATGTATGTCAACGGTAACAGTGACAAAACTACAAGAAAGCGGTATGTTACCATTTTAGGCTTTTTCTCATTAACTTTGTAGACATTGTCTTTGTTATTGTTTTGCTTTTTGCAGCTGGGTTAATAATTCATATGTACATCTGGAGTATTGATGTGTGCTTACATTGTGATTAGCAGCTAGGCCACACCCCATACCATGCAGATGGAAATTACTGTTTTAAAGCTAGACCAATGCTGTTTCCCCAAGGCAGACGGTACGTTTTTTCCCCCAAGGCAGACGGTACGTTTTTTCCCCCAAGGCAGACGGTACGTTTTTTCCCCCAAGGCAGACGGTACGTTTTTTCCCCCAAGGCAGACGGTACGTTTTTTCCCCCAAGGCAGACGGTACGTTTTTTCCCCCAAGGCAGACGGTCCCCCAAGGCAGACGGTGCGTTTTTTCCCCAAGGCAGACGGTTTTTTCCCCACGTTTTTTTTCCCCCAAGGCAGACGGTACGTTTTTTTCCCCAAGGCAGACGGTTTTTTCCCCCAAGGCAGACGGTACGGCAGACGGTACGTTTTTTCCCCCAAGGCAGACGGTACGTTTTTTCCCCCAAGGCAGACGGTACGTTTTTTCCCCCAAGGCAGACGGTACGTTTTTTCCCCCAAGGCAGACGGTACGTTTTTTCCCCCAAGGCAGACGGTACGTTTTTTCCCCCAAGGCAGACGGTACGTTTTTTCCCCCAAGGCAGACGGTACGTTTTTTCCCCCAAGGCAGACGGTACGTTTTTTCCCCCAAGGCAGACGGTACGTTTTTCCCCAAGGCAGACGGTTTTTTCCCCCAAGGCAGACGGTACGTTTTTTCCCCCAAGGCAGACGGTACGTTTTTTCCCCAAGGCGTTTTTCCCCCAAGGCAGACGGTACGTTTTTTCCCCCAAGGCAGACGGTACGTTTTTTTTTTTCCCCCCAAGGCAGACGGTACGTTTTTTCCCCAAGGCAGACGGTTGACGTTTTTTCCCCCAAGGCAGACGGTTTTTTTTTTTCCCCAAGGCAGACGGTCCCCCCCAAGGCAGACGGTACGTTTTTTCCCCCAAGGCAGACGGTACGTTTTTCCCCCAAGGCAGACGGTTTTCCCCCAAGGCAGTTTTTTTTCCCCCAAGGCAGACGGTACGTTTTTTCCCCCAAGGCAGACGGTACGTTTTTTCCCCCAAGGCAGACGGTACGTTTTTTCCCCCAAGGCAGACGGTACGTTTTTTCCCCCAAGGCAGACGGTACGTTTTTTCCCCCAAGGCAGACGGTACGTTTTTTCCCCCAAGGCAGACGGTACGTTTTTTCCCCCAAGGCAGACGGTACGTTTTTTCCCCCAAGGCAGACGGTACGTTTTTTCCCCCAAGGCAGACGGTACGTTTTTTCCCCCAAGGCAGACGGTACGTTTTTTCCCCCAAGGCAGACGGTACGTTTTTTCCCCCAAGGCAGACGGTACGTTTTTTCCCCCAAGGCAGACGGTACGTTTTTTCCCCCAAGGCAGACGGTACGTTTTTTCCCCCAAGGCAGACGGTACGTTTTTTCCCCCAAGGCAGACGGTACGTTTTTCCCCCAAGGCAGACAGACGGTGCGTTTTTTTCCCCCAAGGCAGACGGTGCGTTTTTTCCCCCAAGGCAGACGGCACGTTTTTTCCCCCAAGGCAGACGGTTTTTTTTCCCCAAGGCAGACGGTACGTTTTTTCCCCAAGGCAGACGGTACGTTTTTCCCCCAAGGCAGACGGTACGTTTTTTCCCCCAAGGCAGACGGTTTTTCCCCCACGTTTTTTTCCCCCAAGGCAGACGACACGTTTTTTCCCCAAGGCAGACGGTACGTTTTTTCCCCCAAGGCAGACGGTACGTTTTTTCCCCCAAGGCAGACGGTACGTTTTTTCCCCCAAGGCAGACGGTACGTTTTTTCCCCCAAGGCAGACGGTACGTTTTTTCCCCCAAGGCAGACGGTACCGATTTGAGCTCTATTGAATTTAAACACATTAACATTATTCAAATTCCCAACTCCCAATAAATAAACTTAATTAAAACTAAATTACAGATGGCCATTGAAACTAACAGCAGTACTGAATTTCCTTAACTTTCATTGATCCAGCGTGAACATGAACAACCTGGTGATTGATGGTTTAATTGAAGAAACAGTGAGACTGGATTCAGAATATAATTAATTAATGCCCACATTGGCATTCTCACATGTTGAGTGTTTTAATCTGGTTTGGGTTTCTACTATCAAAACATTTATTGA
Source organism: Dallia pectoralis (assembly GCA_029465975.1). Lineage (NCBI taxonomy): Eukaryota > Metazoa > Chordata > Actinopteri > Esociformes > Umbridae > Dallia > Dallia pectoralis. The sequence continues at coordinate 22,323,278 of CM055736.1, forward strand.
AAAATATTCATCCCTTTGTACAGGTCAATTAAATTAAATCATAGTTGCATAACAGGTTATGTACTCTAGCAAAAAATAATTATTTCAAGTATTTTCTAAGAATGTTATAGTTTATTGACTGTTCTTATTGTAAGAGATATGTTGTGTACCTGTGGATGCTGTGATTCTGTGCTGTTTTGTTTTGTCGCACTTCTCTCAATTGTTAACCTAATTCATGTAGGCGTCGGCCAGAGGAATATGACCTACACAACAGGAAACGGCCGAGGATTGAATATCCGGCAGAGTTCCCACAACGACCAGGTTACTATTGCTGACTTATGAAGTGATCTAGTATAGAAATGTTTGTCCTAAATGGCAGTCAATTCCCTATATAGCACACTAACTCATTTGTCCTAAGATACAATTTATAAATTCAATATATAAGTAATTGGGTATATTTTGGGACACATTGTTTTGATATAGTTAAATATCATGAGGGCATTCCGACAAAGACAATGTCATCAGCTGGCTGACCAGTGCTCAAGAAATAAAGAAAACATTAGCTGGCTGACCAGTGCTCTGGAAATAAAGAACACATTAGCTGGCTGACCAGTGCTCTGGAAATAAAGAACACATTAGCTGGCTGACCAGTGCTCTGGAAATAAAGAAAACATTAGCTGGCTGACCAGTGCTCAAGAAATAAAGAAAACATCAGCTGGATGACCAGTGCTCTGGAAATAAAGAAAACATCAGCTGGCTGACCAGTGCTCTGGAAATAAAGACAACATCAGCTGGCTGACCAGTGCTCTGGAAATAAAGAAAACATCAGCTGGCTGACCAGTGCTCTGGAAATAAAGACAACATCAGCTGGCTGACCAGTGCTCTGGAAATAAAGACAACATCAGCTGGCTGACCAGTGCTCTGGAAATAAAGACAACATCAGCTGGCTGACCAGTGCTCTGGAAATAAAGAAAACATTAGCTGGCTGACCGGTGCTCGGGAATTAAAGAAAACGTTGACAGACGACTGGTCAGGAAAGCCACCCTCTGACCTGGCTGCTGGTTTGCTCCACTCATTGGGAGTTTTGCAGTTTTTGTTTTGTATTTGTTTGTCCCCGTGTTATTAATTTAATATAACATTCATGATGTATTTTTGTACCTTTTTTAGTATGTGTTCATTGTTAAACTGTTAATTCATGTCCTGATGTTCTGACATTTATAATGGGAACTTTGGTTTGAGATATTCCACAGGGACACATTTAACAGAATAAATGAGCTTTCTCTCTTTAATACAGGCTTTATGCCGGATCCACGAAACCCTCCAGTTGACCGGTAAGTACCTGACAACGGCACTGGCCCCCATATGTGTGTGTATATAAGCGTATATATAAATAAAATATGAGTTGTGAATGGTAAAGTATGTGTTAAAGAAACTGTAAAACAGTTACTTGTAAGTTAACTTATTTACCCCACAGGCGGTTCCCCGCTGGAGTAAGGAGAGATGTATTTCTAAATGGGGTGAGTTTATGAATATACCTGATTTTATTTTTGAAGTCAATTTAAAGTTTTGTTATTTCAGATGGTCTTTGGGAAGTTTCATGTATATTGTCAGCCTGTAATTCTGCTCACAAGGCCCAAAATGTCCTGTACATCATTGGCGATATTGTATTTTACAGTCTACATTTTCGCCATACAGTTAATGTGATTAGAACACCTGTAATTGACATGTTTCATTATCCCCAGTCCTACAACGACTACATGAGAGAGTTCCATCACACCATTGGACCTCCTCCTCCTTGGCAAGGAATGGTATGTTAAAGAAGCTACACATTAGCGCAGAGTTTGAATGGTATGTTAAAGAAGCTACACATTAGCGCAGAGTTTGAATGGTATGTTAAAGAAGCTACACATTAGCTCAGAGTTTGAATGCTATGTTAAAGAAGCTACACATTAGCGCAGAGTTTGAATGGTATGTTAAAGAAGCTACACATTAGCGCAGAGTTTGAATGGTATGATAAAGAAGCTACACATTATCTCAGAGTTTGAATGGTATGTTAAATAGGCTACACATTAGCGCAGAGTTTGAATGGTATGTTAAAGAAGCTACACATTAGCGCAGAGTTTGCCAAAAGTACCTGCCTCTATTTAGACTTATGTTAAATGATCTCTGTTCCTCCAGGCACCGTACCCTGGGATGATTTATGTTAATATGTTCTTCCAGGCACCGTACCCTGGGATGATTTATGTTAATGTGTTCCTCCAGGCACCGTACCCGGGTATGATACAAGTTAATTATGTTAATGTGTTCCTCCAGGCACCGTACCCGGGTATGGAGCAGCCTCCCCATCACCCCTACTATCACCCCCCTCCTCCCCAGGCTCACCCTCCCTACTCCGGCCACCACCCCGTTCCACATGATGCCAGATTCAGGGAGAAAAGGGTTGTACGGTCCTTCAGCTCCAGTCTGGTAAAGGTCCTTTCTGTTTGTCTCTGTGTAAGATATGGTTTTATTTGACAGTCAGTATCTATACAAGGGTTCTACTCATTTAGTCTGGGCGAAGATGCAAGAAGTTTCAACATTCTTTTTCCCAGTGGTAAAATATGAAGCATTAGCCTAAAAGACAGAACCAAGCCCTAACGACCAGAATGACAGAACCAAGCCCTAACGACCAGAATGACAGAACCAAGCCCTAACGACCAGAATGACGGAACCAAGCCCTAACGACCAGAATGACGGAACCAAGCCCTAACGACCAGAATGACGGAACCAAGCCCTAACGACCAGAATGACGGAACCAAGCCCTAACGACCAGAATGACGGAACCAAGCCCTAACGACCAGAATGACGGAACCAAGCCCTAACGACCAGAATGACGGAACCAAGCCCTAACGACCAGAATGACGGAACCAAGCCCTAACGACCAGAATGACGGAACCAAGCCCTAACGACCAGAATGACGGAACCAAGCCCTAACGACCAGAATGACGGAACCAAGCCCTAACGACCAGAATGACGGAACCAAGCCCTAACGACCAGAATGACGGAACCAAGCCCTAGAATGACGGAACCAGAATGACGGAACCAAGCCCTAACGACCAGAATGACGGAACCAAGCCCTAACGACCAGAATGACGGAACCAAGCCCTAACGACCAGAATGACGGAACCAAGCCCTAACGACCAGAATGACGGAACCAAGCCCTAACGACCAGAATGACGGAACCAAGCCCTAACGACCAGAATGACGGAACCAAGCCCTAACGAGCAGAACGTCTCTTCTCAGCATGACTACGACATGCGGGTGGATGACTTCCTGAGACGGACGCAGGCTGTGGTATCGGGTCGACGCAGCCGTCCGCGGGAACGAGACCGCCAGAGGGAACGGGAGCGGCCCAGAGATGCCCGCCGGGACCGGGACAGAGACCGTGGGCGTGACCGGGAGAGAGACCGGCTCAGGGACAGAGAGAGAGAGAAGGAGAGGGGGCGTTACAGAAGATAAGGGCAAAATAAAATGACAATTCCTGCGGTTGTTTTACTCATCGTGCTGTTTTTGTTTTATTAAGCTGAACTGTATCTTTTATGTGATTGTTTTTTTACATTATGTTCTAAAGTCAAGTCACAACCTCTTGTGAATCATGCATGCAGTGTAATCGAACAAACCTGGAGGATCACAACCAAAAATGTGTATTTTAAAAGTTTTGGGCGTCAATCTGTTAAGAGACAAGTTGGGTGTTGTGTTTTTCTTTCCTTAGACACTACCCACAACCCAGACAGAACCCAACTTTAAATGTTTAATACCAGTCTGTTTCAGAAGGGATTGTTTAACCATGCACCTGCCTGTCTGTGGTTTAGTAATTGGACATGTGAAGATCTCACAGTTAAAAGGGGTACAGTTGACTTGAATTAGTACTGATTGTTAATTGCCAGTATTGTAGCAAGTCCCATTAACGCAGGCCTTTTAGTTCCAATACATTTTTTTTCTTCTAGTGTTCGACCTGTCCATAAGCGAAAAGCAATATTGTCATGTCTTTCTTTTTGAAGTTTAAACTTAGACGTCACTCATTGCTGTAAGGCCTATTATTGTGAATACCGGTGATGTAGAGATGTATTGTGAGGGGGATCTCTTCTCCTAAAGGTCTGTTTTTTACAACAGAATAAAATACTATATGTATTTTAATACCGTAGTCATCCTTTACCATAATCACAAACTTTGTTGCATTGTTTAACGTGATATTATATAACAATTTGCGTTCAAAAGACCAGAACACACGTCTGAAGTTGAGTCGCTCGGCTTATCGCTGCCAATGCGAATGAAATATTCTGGTTCATAAAGGTTTTTTTTTTATTGACCAAATATAATGTACAAACAATAAGGTCATCACAGTGGTTCTTAGCCTTAAACGTACAAAACAGGTACAGGTATTCTGGTTCATAAAGTCTTGGATATCCTTTGCTTTCCTTATTGGCTTTTTCCGGTGCGTCCTGATATAACAGGAAGTTCAGTTTCTGCTGACGCGTAAATCCTGCGACTCAAGAGGTAGTGAAATGGCTGCGCCCACGGAGGATGGGCGACGTGTTGGTCAATGGATAGTCATTTTATTTATTCTGGGGTTTTGCATACCCTCTGTCACGGCACTTCTGGAGGGACTTTATTGTGGCACGGAGATTTGTTACGATGTACTCGGAGTTTCGAGGGAAGTGGCAAAATCCGACATAGCTCGTGCTTACAGGCAGCTCGCCAGGAAGTATCACCCGGACAGATTCTCCAGTCTTGAAGGGGAAACTCGGGAAAGTGCTCATCAGAAATTTCTGCTCATTGTAACTGCATATGAAACACTGAAGGTGAGGAAAGGATTTAACCGTGTTCCTCGTGAAAGCAAAACAAATGCATTACATAACTGGCCAGTCTCACACGGGTCGGCGCTTTGCTGACGTCTACTTATGTGGTAATGTGGCACTTTACAATTATGATTAAAAAGCGGTCAGGCAAATTGTTCTTTTAGTTTTTTCGTATAGGGAACCCATAATTCCCTGTAAATTCACCAGAAGAGCCACATTTGATACACAAAATAATTAGGTTTATGCTTAGCAAAGGTCGTATTGAACGGTAACCTCTCACAGTTAAGTGCTGTTCTGGAGATAGAACCCCTAACTGACCTGACAATCATATTGTCTTTTCGATCTAAACAGAAGACATTATTCTTAATCAGCCTTTAACTCTTAAGAAACCGTGAAACACCCGGGTCCTGAAGAAGCGAACGATATTCCTGCCTTTCCTGCGTTTCTATGTCCTGATGGGAAAACAACATTTTAATGCCGTGTTCAAAATTATTTCCTGGACGAGCAAGTTCAATAAAGTTTTGAAGAAGCAGACTCGTTTGATACACTGTACAAAAGTGACAGGCAATTTTGATTAATGCATCTATTGACTTTGTTTTCTGACTCTATTTCCGGGGCCAGACTGTCTTCATTGTTTGATAACCAACAGTAATGATTTTAGTTTCGGTGGATTAACCTGCTAGTGTGATATGCTAACCTGCCGTTGTGTGTAAGGATGATGACTCTCGTAGAGATTATGACTACATGTTGGACCACCCAGAGGAGTACTACAGTCACTACTACACATACTACAGGAGGAGGCTGGCGCCAAGGGTGGACGTTCGCCTCGTCATCCTGGTAACCGTGGTTGCCATATCAATCTTTCAGGTAGGCCCTCCACACATTTTCACGAGTACTAGGTCGACTCAATTAAGTATTTCTCTCCGCACGAATCGTTTACTCTTGTTTACTCTTTTGCCAGTACTTGTTTATTCTGTTGTCAGATTGTGACTTACTGTTTGTCTCCCAGTACTACAGTTGGTGGGCGAACTACACTGAAGCTATCAACTATTTATCGACAGTTCCTAAGTATCGTATCCAGGCAACAGAGGTAGCCAAACAACAGGGTCTCCTGAACAAAACGAAAGAGAAGGGGAAGAACAGACGCTCCAAGGATGAAATACGAGAACAGGAGGAGGAGATTATCAGAGACATCATCAAGAACAAAATTGATATCAAGGGAGGCTATCAGAAGCCTCAAATATTGGACATCCTTTTGTTTAAGGTGGTTCTATTCCCCTATTACCTGTGTGTCTATGTTGTCTGGTACTGCAAGTGGATCTACAGGTTCACCATCTGCAGGGAGGCGTATGGAGAAGAGGAGAAGCTGTACATCATCAGGAAGAACATGAACATGTCCCAGGCACAGTTTGACAGTCTGGAAGAGGAGCAGAGGGGGAAGTTCCTGGAGAGACAGCTGTGGATCCGAAACAACTACGAGGTCCGTAGTTATGAGCGCTCCAGTAGTTTGAGGAATAGGGCTGTTAGAATACATAGAAGAAGTGTTAATATTTGAGGTATACTTTTTGACGTGCTTTGGTGTTTTCTCTTTGTTCGGTCTGTTGGTGTTTTGTTGTCTCTGTGTTTTGGCTGTTGGTGTGTTGCTGTCTCTGTGCTTTGGCTGTTGGTGTGTTGCTGTCTCTGTGTTCTGGCTGTGTGTTTATACATCATGTTGTGTTGTTTGCAGGTGTACAAGCAGGAACAGGAGGATGAGATGAAGGCAAAAATGGCCCTGGACCCCAGATGGAAGAGGTACCGACGGTGGATGAAGAACGAGGGACCTGGAAGACTCGCCTTCATTGATGATTGATTACATATCATGGTGTAGTGTCTCTGACCAGTGCCACTACAGAATCACACCGTGTGTGTTTGTACAGGGTACTGACAGTAATGCTGGTTTGTATGGATATTATTTTCATAGATATTGTATTTGAGACATTTAAAGCTGGTTGAAAGACATTAGACCTGTTCAGCCTTATACAGCATATTGACGGTGCTCTCCATCATGAGGTCTCATGTGTTTTGACTAATGCCTGCCGGGGAATCGACTCCTCTTTGGATCTTGGGGACGAAGTTCATCAGAAATCTGCATAGAGGAACTGTTGGTATAACAAGGTCTGGGTCCCAAATGGCTGCTACTGTATTTGAAATGTGCTAAGCCTGATTCAAATGAAGTTCACTAAATAGGCAGTAGGGTATCATTTGAGGACACACACACAGATGACCAGGGTGTGTAGCTGCTTATCCATTTCTGGCCCTACATGTTGTCCCACTTGACACCAATAAGCCTTTCTGCTCTCTTTCTGTGCTTTTCAGTCCAGTATTTGTCTGGTCCTGGAGAACCTCTGATATGTGTTTGTTACAGCTCCTCTCCACATATGCAGTGATTTAGCTTGGATTGCTGTTTGCAATCACAACTGAAAGGGACCGTTTAAAAACAAACTCTGCCAAATTTTCATTTCCCATGCGAAAGAAAGATAAAATAGTTTTTTTGGCATGTTGCATGTTGGCAGCTACCAGTGACCTTCATTTTAACTACTATTGCTACAATCAGCAACCAGACAGACCTCAAACAATTGCTGTTATAATATGGAATGGAATACTTGGGTAAATTTTCTGATGTTTGCATTGAGGATAAAAAAAAACAGATGAAAATATTAAACCATGGAATCAAAGACAATTTTGTATGTATTTCCTTTATCATGGCTCCTTTATCACGCATTTGTTTTTATTATTTCAGTAAAATCTGTCACTCAAAAAAAACGGCACACTTCCCTGACTGGTCACAGATCTTAACCAAGGGACATTTGCACAATGTGGGCAATAGAGGAATATTTTGTAATGCATATATTTTATTTATCATGTAATCATAACATTGTTCAATAAAACACCTCCGACTGTTTTTGCTGCTCATAAACGTTATATCCTTTCTTATTAGTTTGCCATGGAAAATGAATCTGTAGTTCCGTTGTTTGTCACTAGTGGGCGCTCCAGAGTCATGCGTGTGTGGTCAAAAACTTTCAATTTGAATGAATCAAAACTTAGTCTTAATTTAAGATTACGTTCGGTTAGGTTTAAATGAGCATGTTAAGATACATTTTCGGTCGTTATTATTTGCAGGTCTACAGAAGGTACGTTTTAGATAAATATTAAATTACTGCATTACTCCGGCAAAAGGGATGTCAATCGCCTGCAGGATATTTGAGTGCCAACACTGCAGCTGCGGGACAGGTTATTTTAAGGGTCTGGAAATTGACTGGATTTCATCAGACGATCTTACTTCCTCTTCTAAAGTTTGTGGAGTGAAACGTTTTGTCTCTACAGTTTGTTTCCCGGCGCTATTTAAAATACTCACTGTAAAGCTTTAAAACACTACCGAATTAAAGCAAAAATCAACATGACTTCTAATTCCAGTTTGTCCAACATGCGTCGACTTGTAGACCAACTTAAACTGGAAGCCAGTGTGGAACGGATTAAGGTAAACGGCAATAAAACATATTCACGAAGAATTAAGCGGAAACATGCATAATTTATTTTGGCTATTTGTTAGATACAATGTTGTTTTTCGTTTAGTAATTGCATGTAAACTTCTAAGTGATGTTGATAGGTTTTGTCACTAAGATCATTAGTGTACCGCTATGGTGGATTAACTGATGCTTCTTTATAACGGGTTTAGCCTGCCACCAAATACTAACTACCTAACTTACAATCTAACGTTGAGATGTGGTATCATTGGTGATGTTGATTATCTTATTAATTATATAAAACTGGTGGAATAACCTACTTTATAATATTTAAGGTCCAGAGCAGTTAAATGCACCAACTGTTTTCCTTGCTGTGTGTTATCATACTTAGATCAATCGTCTTAAAGGCTTTAATACTTTTGTAAATTCTTTTGACTCCCCAGGTCTCCCAGGCAGCAGCTGAGCTCCAACAGTACTGCCTCCAAAACGCAGCTAAAGATGCTCTGTTAGTCGGGGTGCCCACTGGATCCAACCCATTTAGAGAACCAAGATCCTGTAACCTATTCTAAGGTACTGACCGTTTGTCTAGATAGAAGTCCTGATTCCTGTGTTCCCTGTCCCGGTCATTAAGATGAATGTATACTGTCATTTGGGACAGTTTGGGATTTGGGATTCGAAGGTAGTGGTTTGTAGTGGTGCCATGTCCAAGCATACATCATTTACTTGATATTTTGGACACCTTGAATCCCTAAACCCAAGGGCACCTTGAATGTACACAAGTACTTCTGTCATCTAAAAAACAAAACACTATTTTCTATTTTTGCAGGACATCAAAATGGCAGAGTCACACAAAGGAATACTTGCATTGGAATCCAAAAAACAACTGAAAGGGAACACCTGGCATTCTTTTCAAGATACTTAATTGGTCTTTATATACATAAATGCAGTGACAATCTATTTTGAATATGGAGCACCTGTTGTTGTTTAATTAAAGTATATCATTTTTTGTAATATATTCGATAACGTTAACTTAATTTACGTGAATTCTCATACTGTTGTGAAGGCTTAACACTGTAGTCTCAACATTGTTTAGTGAATGCTTTGGATAGCATTCTAACGTTGCTGGAAAACGGGATATTATTTAAACATAAAGGGATTTATGTGTAGAAGTCGTAAAACGTCTTCCTTTCCTGTTGTTGTTACTTAATGGAAACCGATCTATGAGAGGAAGCTAAATCTCTCTGTTCAAGCCCATCAAAGATACTTGAAATTACATTTGACTAATTTTGTATACTTTCAGGTAATTCACGTCACACAAGAAAGTGAGCTGAGGCAGAGAAATATGGCCCCAGAGGAAAATTAATTTGTTTCCTTTAGTATTTTGTAAAAGCTACAACCAATTCAAATAAAAGCAGTCCTTTGGATCTACTGAAAGACTTTTCCCCCACTACACCCCACTGTCTTAGAGTTTCCCCCACTACACCCCACTGTCTTAGAGTTTCCCCACACTACACCCCACTGTCTTAGAGTTTCCCCCCACTACACCCCACTGTCTTAGAGTTTCCCCCCACTACACCCCACTGTCTTAGAGTTTCCCCCCACTACACCCCACTGTCTTAGAGTTTCCCCCCACTACACCCCACTGTCTTAGAGTTTCCCCCACTACACCCCACTGTCTTAGAGTTCCCCACTACACCCCACTGTCTTAGAGTTTCCCCACTACACCCCCACTGTCTTAGAGTTTCCCCCACTACACCCCACTGTCTTAGAGTTGCCCCCACTACCCCCCTCTTTCTTAGAGTTCCCCCCACTACACCCCACTGTCTTAGAGTTGCCCCCACTACACCCCACTGTCTTAGAGTTTCCCCACTACACCCCCACTGTCTTAGAGTTTCCCCCTACACCCCCACTGTCTTAGAGTTTCCCCACTACACCCCACTGTCTTAGAGTTTCCCCCACTACACCCCACTGTCTTAGAGTTTCCCCCACTACACCCCACTGTCTTAGAGTTCCCCCACTACACCCCACTGTCTTAGAGTTTCCCCCACTACACCCCCACTGTCTTAGAGTTTCCCCCACTACACCCCACTGTCTTAGAGTTTCCCCACTACACCCCACTGTCTTAGAGTTTCCCCCACTACACCCCACTGTCTTAGAGTTTCCCCCACTACACCCCGTTGTCTTAGAGTTTCCCCCCCTACACCCCCACTGTCTTAGAGTTTCCCCCCACTACACCCCACTGTCTTAGAGTTTCCCCCCACTACACCCCACTGTCTTAGAGTTTCCCCCCACTACGCCCCCACTGTCTTAGAGTTTCCCCCCCTTTGTAACTTCCGCTTCCATTCAGTGTAGCAATTTACTCCGTGTCCCAAACAGCACCCTATTCTCTGCAGTGCACTTAATTCAACCAGGACCTGGTAGTGCGATATTTAAGGTATATATGTTGTTGTTTGGGGTATATAGTATTAAAGGCTTTTACCCACTTTCATCCAGAATCATAGAAGTTCGAAGTATGTTTGCAAGCCAATGTTAACTAGCTTTAGTAAGGTCATGGTATGACATGGGGAAATGGAGGCATAAAATAAAGCTTGTTTCAATTCATAACAAGGAGACTTCTAATATTATTATTATAAGATTGGAAAATATATATATATAATGGAGGCTGGTACAATATAGAGCTTTTGAGTACTTGTTTATTTTCACCAAGCTAGTAACCATATCAGTGGTATTTCTACAGCACCCCAAACTCACCACAAGAGGGCTTTCTAAAGTGTAATAAAAACAGTCTATCACAGCGGCTGGAAAAACACTTGAATACAGTAATCAGTTCCTGCTTTTAATATTTCTGTAGGAGGTCTGTTCTGGTGAGGGCAAGGTTGTCAAATAACATTATTAATGGGATTTAACAAGATGAGTGAGAAGTTGGCATACATCAAAATGAGCCATTAGAGAGTTGCCTAGACAGTAAACATAAAAGCACAATGTGCTTTATAGGGTGTTGTTCATTAGGACAAAGTCTGGGTGCTGTTAGATATGAGTTGGCTATTCATTAAAATCAGCTGTAAAGATATAGATGACTAATTGCATTACAATGAAAGTAAAATAGGAAGGATCTATAGTATTATACAGATTCATTTTAAGAGTGTTTATTCCGGTGTTATTTTGAATGATCCAAATGTTTTTTTTGTATTTATTTTAAATGTACATTTAAATACACGTGTTTAATTTATATTCCTATAAAATAGTATTAACTATTTAGTTGTAATTATTATTGGTGTTGATGAGATTGTATATAGTTTGTGGGCACACCCAGTTGAACACACCCACATCTCATAACTGGATGACCAGGTAATCCTGTTACCATTGTGTCATCACGCCTGGTTTTTCTTTACTCTGATATTTCTTGACTTTGTGTCTCTATTGTTATTTATGCAGTCAACCGTTCCTGCTGAGTATTGCTTCACCCTCGCCGCTGACATTAACACCTCTGGAGGGAAACAACACGCATGATGAAACAAACTAACGCACTCTTTTTTTTAAACTCAACTGTAGCTAAGATTGCTAGTGGTACATGACATGAACACAAGGCAGTTTTGATGAGAACATTCACTAAAGCATCTCTTCATGAGGACACATGCAACTTGATTGCCGACACAAGACACTTTATTTTAAACGTAACAGCGTCTGTACAGAAACCTAGTTCTCTCTAATATGAAACACTTCTCCAACATAAACCAACAATTATATTTATTGATATCATTTCAATGACCTATCCTTCTACAGGGGTGACGTAAACAATTATCTGTTATCAGTTGCTTGCTGAAAGAATAACACAAATTTAAAATCTGTCTTATAAGTATAACTAACCTCCTGCTGCCACTAGTGGGGCAACTAGATAATTGTACATTACATGCGTTACATAGGTCACATGCGTTACATACATCACACGCATTACATGCATTACATAGGTCACATGCGTTACATACATCACATGCATTACATGCATTACATAGGTCACATGCGTTACATACATCACACGCGTTACATACGTTACATAGGTCACATGCGTTACATAGGTCACATGCGTTACATACATCACACGCGTTACATAGGTCACATGCGTTACATACATCACACGCGTTACATACATCACACGCATTAAATGCATTACATAGGTCACATGCGTTACATACATCACATGCGTTACAAACTTCACACGCGTTACATGCATTACATAGGTCACATGCGTTACATACATCACACGCATTACATGCATTACATAGGTCACATGCGTTACATACATCACAAGCATTACATACGTTACATAGGTCACATGCGTTACATAGGTCACATGCGTTACATACATCACACGCGTTACATGCGTTACATAGGTCACATGCGTTACATACATCACATGCGTTACATACATCACACGCGTTACATACATCACACACATTACATGCATTACATAGGTCACATGCGTTACATACATCACATGCGTTACATACATCACACGCGTTACATAGGTCACATGCGTTACATACATCACACGCGTTACATACATCACACGCATTAAATGCATTACATAGGTCACATGCGTTACATACATCACATGCGTTACATACTTCACACGCGTTACATGCGTTACATAGGTCACATGCGTTACATACATCACAGGCGTTACATGCTATGAGTACATTACACATACGAGTACATCATACACTGCAACCATATTTGCATAAATGTCAAATATTTTCAGTGGACATAGACATGAATGAATTTTTTTTCTCCCTCCCCTATTATACCTAAGAAATAAGAGACAGTTCTCTGTAGTAATGAATCTAATACAGTGTTTCTCCAACCCAAGCACTGGTCTGTTAGGTGGACTGCATATGGGTCATCAAAGCTTTAGTGATATATCTTATTTGAGTAATTTCATGGCTTTGGGCTGAACCCTAGACAGTCATGTGGTTTCCCTGTGTGTAATCCGTGTGTATTTAGTAAGAAAATGGCAGTAGATTTAAGGACAAATGCGAGTGTAATTTCAGGATGATTTTCAAACAATTCCTAAAATAAATGTGATTTGTACAGTCTTAAAACGTGTTAGGTTAGTTCAGTTGGTATATTTACATGTATTTTTTTAATTTAACCTTTATTTATCCAGGTAGGCCGATTGAGAACAAATTATTATTTGCAACGGCGACTGGGCCAAGATCAGGCACAAAAGGGCCAGACAACATTCATTTACACAATAAATAGAAATAAAACAAGAGTGCCAATCTGGACATACTGGGTATCATGCCGGGTATCATACCGGACATCAAACTGGGTATCATACTGGGTATCATACTGGACATCATACTGGTTATCATACTGGGTATCATACTGGGCATCATACTGGGTATCATACCGGACATCAAACTGGGTATCATACTGGGAATCATACTGGACATCATACTGGTTATCATACTGGGTATCATACTGGGTATCATACTGGACATCATACTGGACATCATACTGGTTATCATACTGGTTATCATACTGGTTATCATACTGGGTATCATACTGGACATCATACTGGGTATCATACCGGACATCAAACTGGGTATCATACTGGGAATCATACTGGGTATCATACCGGACATCAAACTGGGTATCATACTGGGAATCATACTGGGCATCATACTGGTTATCATACTGGTTATCATACTGGGTATCATACTGGACATCATACTGGACATCATACTGGTTATCATACTGGTTATCATACTGGGTATCATACTGGGTATCATACTGGACATCATACTGGTTATCATACTGGTTATCATACTGGGTATCATACTGGGCATCATACTGGGTATCATACCGGACATCAAACTGGGTATCATACTGGGAATCATACTGGACATCATACTGGTTATCATACTGGTTATCATACTGGGTATCATACTGGACATCATACTGGACATCATACTGGTTATCATACTGGTTATCATACTGGGTATCATACTGGGTATCATACTGGACATCATACTGGGTATCATACTGGGTATCATACTGGTTATCATACTGGTTATCATACTGGGTATCATACTGGTTATCATACTGGTTATCATACTGGGTATCATACTGGTTATCATACTGGTTATCATACTGGACATCATACTGGGTATCATACTGGGTATCATACTGGACATCATACTGGACATCATACTGGTTATCATACTGGTTATCATACTGGGTATCATACTGGGTATCATACTGGACATCATACTGGTTATCATACTGGTTATCATACTGGTTATCATACTGGGTATCATACTGGACATCATACTGGTTATCATACTGGTTATCATACTGGGTTCATCATCACTGGTCATACTCATACTGGATCATACTGGTTATCATACTGGGGTATCATATCTGGTTATCATATCATACTGGACATGGTTATCATACTGGTTATCATACTGGTTATCATACTGGTTATCATACTGGGTATCATACTGGGTATCATACTGGGTATCATACTGGACATCATGCTGGTTATCATGCTGGGTATCATACTGGGTATCATACTGGGTATCATACTGGACATCATACTGGGTATCATACTAGTATTGTTTTGAATTTAGGAAGCACTGGTCCACACAGAGATGTTGTCCAGTTGAAGGCATTATATGCTGGTTCGTCGAACAAAAACGTCCATGCGGAGATTGTGGTCACCGGACTACTGACGTCATGGGCGGAAGTGCTATACCCCGCCCAGTTGATCCCGCTAGCTAGAGACGTTCTGCAGATTCCCCTGCGGCTGGCTAGATATTTACACCAGTGCTGGTACAGATACTACGGTCTGTAGCCTAGCACTTACCCACAACACGGTGTAACCATGGCCCTTCTGGATCTAGCAATGCAAGGGCTCTCTATCTTTGGATTTATTCTGTTTTTTGTACTGTGGCTCATGCATTTCATGTCAATCATCTATGTGTAAGTATTGCTTTCCATTTATCTAGCACAGTGCTCTATGGGGTATGTGCTATATGGGTTATGTGCTATATGGGTTATGTGCTCTATGGGGTATGTGCTCTATGGGGTATGTGCTCTATGGGGTATGTGCTCTATGGGGTATGTGCTATATGGAGTATGTGCTAATGGAGTATGCACCATAACCTGACTAGCTATAGTTCAGCTATCACCATAACCTGACTAGCTATAGTTCAGCTAGCATTATAACCTGACTAGCTATAGTTCAGCTAGCACCATAACCTGACTAGCTATAGTTCAGCTAGCACCATAACCTGACTAGCTATAGTTCAGCTAGCACCATAACCTGACTAGCTATAGTTCAGCTCACCATAACCTGACTAGCACCACCATAACCTGACTAGCTATAGTTCAGCTAGCACCATAACCTGACTAGCTATAGTTCAGCTAGCACCATAACCTGACTAGCTATAGTTCAGCTAGCACCATAACCTGACTAGCTATAGTTCAGCTAGCACCATAACCTGACTAGCTATAGTTCAGCTAGCACCATAACCTGACTAGCTATAGTTCAGCTAGCACCATAACCTGACTAGCTATAGTTCAGCTAGCACCATAACCTGACTAGCTATAGTTCAGCTAGCACCATAACCTGACTAGCTATAGTTCAGCTAGCACCATAACCTGACTAGCTATAGTTCAGCTGGCACCATAACCTGACTAGCTATAGTTCAGCTGGCACCATAACCTGACTAGCTATAGTTCAGCCATAACCTGACTAGCTATAGTTCAGCTATAACCTGACTAGCTATAGTTCAGCTCACTAGCTATAGTTCTGGCACCATAACCTGACTAGCTATAGTTCAGCTGGCACCATAACCTGACTAGCTATAGTTCAGCTGGCACCATAACCTGACTAGCTATAGTTCAGTTGGCACCATAACCTGACTAGCTATAGTTCAGCTGGCACCATAACCTGACTAGCTATAGTTCAGCTAGCACCATAACCTGACTAGCTATAGTTCAGCTAGCACCATAACCTGACTAGCTATAGTTCAGCTAGCAGCATAACCTGACTAGCTATAGTTCAGCTAGCACCATAACCTGACTAGCTATAGTTCAGCTGGCACCATAACCTGACTAGCTATAGTTCAGCTGGCACCATAACCTGACTAGCTATAGTTCAGTTAACCTGGCACCATAACCTGACTAGCTATAGTTCAGCTGGCACCATAACCTGACTAGCTATAGTTCAGCTGGCACCATAACCTGACTAGCTATAGTTCAGCTGGCACCATAACCTGACTAGCTATAGTTCAGCTGGCACCATAACCTGACTAGCTATAGTTCAGCTGGCACCATAACCTGACTAGCTATAGTTCAGCTAGCACCATAACCTGACTAGCTATAGTTCAGCTGGCACCATAACCTGACTAGCTATAGTTCAGCTAGCACCATAACCTGACTAGCTATAGTTCAGCTAGACTAGCCATAACCTGACTAGCTATAGTTCAGCTGGCACCATAACCTGACTAGCTATAGTTCAGCTGGCACCATAACCTGACTAGCTATAGTTCAGCTAGCACCATAACCTGACTAGCTATAGTTCAGCTAGCACCATAACCTGACTAGCTATAGTTCAGCTGGCACCATAACCTGACTAGCTATAGTTCAGTTGGCACCATAACCTGACTAGCTATAGTTCAGCTGGCACCATAACCTGACTAGCTATAGTTCAGCTAGCACCATAACCTGACTAGCTATAGTTCAGTTAGCTATAGTTCACCACCATAACCTGACTAGCTATAGTTCAGCTGGCACCATAACCTGACTAGCTATAGTTCAGCTGGCACCATAACCTGACTAGCTATAGTTCAGCTAGCACCATAACCTGACTAGCTATAGTTCAGCTAGCACCATAACCTGACTAGCTATAGTTCAGCTAGCACCATAACCTGACTAGCTATAGTTCAGCTGGCACCATAACCTGACTAGCTATAGTTCAGCTGGCACCATAACCTGACTAGCTATAGTTCAGCTGGCACCATAACCTGACTAGCTATAGTTCAGCTGGCACCATAACCTGACTAGCTATAGTTCAGTTAGCACCATAACCTGTCCCATTTAACGTTCGTTAACTAGCCACGGTGATCGTTATTTCATTAATACTAATGTACAGTGTGTCTTCAGGGCCTGTATTTAAAAAGCTACTGTGGCTTCCAATGTTGCGGTACATTATACTATACTAATATATTATATTATTGTACTACTGGCCAACCAGCTGGCCAAGCCTGATATCCTACTATTACTAGCTTGCTGGTTTACATGACTACAAATCAAACATCAGCGTTATAATGTACGCATTAATATGGTCGCGATGCTAAATTAGTTAGCATAGTTCCCTGACTCGGTATTGACTTATATATAATTCCATAGTAGAGTTTCTGTTCATATGTGTCTCCGTTGTAAGTTTGTTGTTAGCTGCGGCGTAAGCGTTTCTCGGATTGGAGATGCATCATTTATGTTCTCGGTTGACAGCTTTCCCAGGCATCAGCAAACTGTCTGACTGTCTGTCTTTTATCCAGAGTATCTTACTGTAAGAACTTTAAAGACATTTTATACTGCCTGTGCTATTACCAAGATAGCTACACAAGCCATATCGTCTCTTTTTCTTGGAAAGCCTATACTCTATTTATTTCGAATTAGCTCATCCATATATAAATGTGTGGCTAATGGGGTGCTGCTCATCCTTATATAAATGTGGCTAATGGGGTGCTGCTCATCCTTATATAAATGTGTGGCTAATGGGGTGCTGCTCATCCTTATATAAATGTGTGGCTAATGGGGTGCTGCTCATCCTTATATAAATGTGTGGCTAATGGGGTGCTGCTCATCCTTATATAAATGTGTGGCTAATGGGGTGCTGCTCATCCTTATATAAATGTGTGGCTAATGGGGTGCCGCTCATCCTTATATAAATGTGTGGCTAATGGGGTGCTGCTCATCCTTATATAAATGTGTGGCTAATGGGGTGCTGCTCATCCTTATATAAATGTGTGTAATGGGGTGCTAATAAATGTGTGGGGTGCCGCTCATCCTTATATAAATGTGTGGCTAATGGGGTGCTGCTCATCCTTATATAAATGTGTGGCTAATGGGGTGCTGCTCATCCTTATATAAATGTGTGGCTAATGGTGTGCTGCTCATCCTTATATAAATGTGTGGCGTTGGTTAACTGTCTATTTGTCCTTATGAAGAAGTTATTAATTGACAATGAACATTGGAACTGTATTTTCTGTATTAAAGTCCTTATGAAAACATTTATTTTTGGAATCTAAAGATCGTCCAGAAAACATAGCAATAAAAGAAATTACGATGTGGGTAAATAATCGCGATCAGGCGATTATGTAATAATTGTGACAGCCCTAGTCATATTCATTAGGCACCAAAGTTGGCATTTGGACTTGACTAACCATTACAACCTTTTGGGACTTTTTGATTTAGCTCTGCAAGTTTAATAATTTGTGCTTGCGGAGGTCGGAGTTCACCTAAATAAACATTTCTCATTTGCAATTTGTCAAACAGTGAAATGCACACCCCCTGTGATTTCTCATTCAGAGTGTCTGGCCTGTTGCAGTTCAGCAATAGTAGACACTCCCATAAATGTGCTTGTTAACCCACCTTTTGCCCAGCGGCTGTGTACTTCTGGCCCAGCCTTCATACAAGAGAGGGCATCACAGTTTCTCCTAACTGTTTACATTCTTTTAACCTGCTGTCACTGCGTACACTCACTCTGGTTCATTAGCTTTACGTCATATAACAGAAGCTCTTATCCTTACTGTCATAAAATATTTTGCTTCTTTCTACATGTGGTATGCAGATCGCTAGGTGTTTTTTTCTCTCCACCTAGCTAATTCTCTTTTATGTCTTTAAATGTAATATTAACATTTGTCTCCTGACTTTTTTTCTTCCGACATTTGTTTTTGGGGGTTTCTTCTGTTGCAGCAGGCTGGTCTAATGAGTTCTACTCAGCCTCATTACACCAAAGTCTGTCATGTTTTCAAAGATCATTAGGGGGGAGAGGTGAACCGATACTTGGTTGTCGCTGTGTGAATGTCCTGGTGATACTAGTACATACACCTGTTGGTTCAGGTGTTGAACAGGAGTCATGTGACCTCCAGAATGACAGGGTGTGTCTTATGGCGTGATGGGTCCTGACCTAAAGTAGGGTTCCAATAAAAATGCAGACGTCAGCTGCAGAAAAGTAGAACTGTTCTTCTCAGATGTGGTTCCACCTGGCATCAGATTAGACTGGAATAGGTGATATATCATATCTAGTATTTCCTTTGTTGAGCTCTACTACCTTTTCACATTGTTTTTGAGAGCACTGTGTACAATGTGTTTTTCATGTTTTGGTATCTTTTTTTTTAACCATTTTCCAGTCCCAGACTGTGTCACCTGGCAACTGGTTCACCGGTCACTAGGCACCTGGCTTTTGTTAAAACAGTAATTTATCTTAGATGTCAGCAGAAATTACTGTAGCAATAGACAGGCCTCTGTAATTTCATGTTGGATGAGCAGTTTCCTTTACAGTCCTCACATTTCTTCCCCCAACTGATGGGTTATTTGGTTATTGTTTTTGTTACATATGGAATAACCGTATGAGTGCAGTTGGTATAGAAAATGTGTATTCCTCTTCAGTCAATACGTTTTTTTTTCTACTGGATGATGTCAGTTTATTTTTAAAGATTCCAACCATAATGTTCACATTCAATTTGTTCGGTTATTTGTCTTTTCTGTAGTCAACCCATCTCAATAGGAAGTCCTGTAAAAATAACATTATAATTGCATTTGTCTGTCTTTTCTGTAGCCAACACATCTCAATTGGAAGTCCTGTAAAAATTACATTATAATTGCATTTGTCTGTCTTTTCTGTAGCCAACACATCTCAATAGGAAGTCTTGTAAAAATAACATTATAATTGCATTTGTCTGTCTTTCCTGTAGCTACCCAATCTCAATAGGAAGTCCTATAAAAATAACATTGTAATTGCGTCTGTCTGTCTCTCCTGTAGCCGACTCCATCTCAATAAGAAGACCAGTGACAAGCAGCCTTACAGTAAGCTGGCGGGGGTGTCTTTACTGAAGCCTCTTAAAGGAGTTGACCCCAACCTCATCAGTAACCTGGAGACATTCTTTGAGCTTGACTACCCCAAGGTAATACTCATTCTGTCATATCTCTGGTTCCTACATCTAATAATAACCAAGCCTGACCACACAATAGTGTCTCACAGCAAAGGAAAAGTCCCAACCAATGCCCCGCTCTTGTACATGCTGTTGCTTTCATTTCCCCTCCACCACTGCAATCCTGTCACATGGTTTCTATCTATCACATTGTTTCGGTATTTTCTGTCTGTCACAGACGTCTGGGTGAATGTGTTGCAATCTAAACTTCTCTCAAACGACCGGCACTTGTTGAATATGTATTATAGAATTCAGTAATTTGGGGTAGTTAGTTCCTCTTTAATATCTCCATTTGTAACAAACATAATATACTAATACTGGGGAGACTGGTCAGGGATGAGGGAAGTGGCATGTACTGGGAGACTGGTCGGGGATGAGGGAAGTGGCATGTACTGGGAGACTGGTCGGGGATGAGGGATGTGGCGTGTGCTGGGAGACTGGTCGGGGATGAGGGATGTGGCATGTACTGGGAGACTGGTCGGGGATGTGGCGTGTGCTGGGAGACTGGTCGGGGATGAGGGATGTGGCGTGTGCTGGGAGACTGGTCGGGGATGAGGGATGTGGCGTGTGCTGGGAGACTGGTCGGGGATGAGGGATGTGGCGTGTGCTGGGAGACTGGTCGGGGATGAGGGAAGTGGCATGTACTGGGAGACTGGTCGGGGATGAGGGATGTGGCGTGTTCTGGGAGACTGGTCGGGGATGAGGGATGTGGCATGTACTGGGAGACTGGTCGGGGATGTGGCGTGTGCTGGGAGACTGGTCGGGGATGAGGGATGTGGCGTGTGCTGGGAGACTGGTCGGGGATGAGGGATGTGGCGTGTGCTGGGAGACTGGTCGGGGATGAGGGATGTGGCGTGTTCTGGGAGACTGGTCGGGGATGAGGGATGTGGCATGTACTGGGAGACTGGTCGGGGATGTGGCGTGTGCTGGGAGACTGGTCGGGGATGAGGGATGTGGCGTGTGCTGGGAGACTGGTCGGGGATGAGGGATGTGGCGTGTGCTGGGAGACTGGTCGGGGATGAGGGATGTGGCGTGTGCTGGGAGACTGGTCGGGGATGAGGGAAGTGGCTGGTGTGCTGGGAGACTGGTCGGGGATGGTCGGGGAGGGATGTGGCGTGTGCTGGGAGACTGGTCGGGGATGAGGGATGTGGCGTGTGTGGCGTGTGCTGGGAGACTGGTCGGGGATGAGGGATGTGGCGTGTTCTGGGAGACTGGTGGGGATGATGCGTGTGCTGGGAGACTGGTCGGGGATGAGGGATGTGGCGTGTGCTGGGAGACTGGTGGGGATGAGGGATGTGGCGTGTGCTGGGAGACTGGTCGGGGATGAGACTGGTCGGGGATGTGGCGATGTGGCTGGGAGACTGGTCGGGGATGTGTGCTGGGAGACTGGTCGGGGATGAGGGATGTGGCGTGTGCTGGGAGACTGGTCGGGGATGAGGGATGTGGCGTGTGCTGGGAGACTGGTCGGGGATGAGGGATGTGGCGTGTGCTGGGAGACTGGTCGGGGATGAGGGAAGTGGCGTGTGCTGGGAGACTGGTCGGGGATGAGGGAAGTGGCGTGTGCTGGGAGACTGGTCGGGGATGAGGGATGTGGCGTGTGCTGGGAGACTGGTCGGGGATGAGGGATGTGGCGTGTGCTGGGAGACTGGTCGGGGATGAGGGAAGTGGCGTGTGCCGGGAGACTGGTCGGGGATGAGGGATGTGGCGTGTGCTGGGAGACTGGTCGGGGATGGCGTGTGCCGGAGACTGGTCGGGGATGGGGAAGTGGCGTGTGCTGGGAGACTGGTGGGGGATGAGGGATGTGGCGTGTGCTGGGAGACTGGTCAGGGATGAGGGATGTGGCGTGTGCCGGGAGACTGGTCGGGGATGAGGGATGTGGCGTGTGCTGGGTCGGGGATGTGGTCTGGGAGACTGGTCGGGGATGTGGCGTGTGCTGGGAGACTGGTCTGGGATGAGGGAAGTGGCGTGTGCTGGGAGACTGGTCAGGGATGAGGGATGTGGCGTGTGCTGGGAGACTGGTCAGGGATGTGGCGTGTGCCGGGAGACTGGTCAGGGATGAGGGAAGTGGCGTGTGCCGGGAGACTGGTCAGGGATGAGGGAAGTGGCGTGTGCCGGGAGACTGGTCAGGGATGAGGGATGTGGCGTGTGCTGGGAAACTGGTCGGGGATGTGGCGTGTGCTGGGAGACTGGTCGGGGATGTGGCGTGTGCTGGGAGACTGGTCTGGGATGAGGGAAGTGGCGTGTGCTGGGAGACTGGTCAGGGATGAGGGATGTGGCGTGTGCTGGGAGACTGGTCAGGGATGTGGCGTGTGCCGGGAGACTGGTCAGGGATGAGGGAAGTGGCGTGTGCCGGGAGACTGGTCAGGGATGAGGGAAGTGGCGTGTGCCGGGAGACTGGTCAGGGATGAGGGAAGTGGCGTGTGCCGGGAGACTGGTCAGGGATGTGGCGTGTGCCGGGAGACTGGTCAGGGATGAGGGAAGTGGCGTGTGCCGGGAGACTGGTCAGGGATGAGGGAAGTGGCGTGTGCCGGGAGACTGGTCAGGGATGAGGGAAGTGGCGTGTGCCGGGAGACTGGTCAGGGATGAGGGATGTGGCGTGTGCTGGGAGACTGGTCAGGGATGTGGCGTGTGCCGGGAGACTGGTCAGGGATGAGGGATGTGGCGTGTGCCGGGAGACTGGTCAGGGATGAGGGAAGTGGCGTGTGCCGGGAGACTGGTCAGGGATGAGGGAAGTGGCGTGTGCCGGGAGACTGGTCAGGGATGAGGGATGTGGCACAGTGCAAAATATAAAGAGGCCCCGCCCGCTCCCCACAAAAACGATTCCAAGCAAACGGGACCTCAGACCGGGAGGAATATTTGTCTTTCAGCATGACAACAACCAAACACCCACAGCCAAGATGATGCTGTCTCCTGGTCATGTCTATGAATGCTCTGCAGTGGGCCAGGCAAACCCTGAATGCTCTGCAGTGGGCCAGGCAAACCCTGAATGCTCTGCAGGGGGCCAGGCAAACCCTGAATGCTCTGCAGTGGGCCAGGCAAACCCTGAATGCTCTGCAGTGGGCCAGGCAAACCCTGGACCTCAATCTATATCAGAATATCCCGAAATAATTGGTAATTGCTGTTCACCAAAAGTTTTTATCACATCAATACATCTTTCAGCTTTTGTTTGTTTGTTTTGAGATGAATAGGATGGTTTGTGCTAGGCTGATGACATTAGGATCCAAACTCCCTCCTGCTTGGCCTGAAGAACTTCTGTTTCTGCTTTTGGAAGTTCACATGCATGTTGTGTGTCTGACTACTCACAAGTTGCTTAACAACAGTTGCTCGGTGTGTGTGGCTCGGTGTGTGTGGCTCGGTGTGTGTGGCTCGATGTGTGTGGCTCGGTGTGTGTGGGTGTGTGTGTGTGTGTGCCACACAGCCACACACAGCCACACACACACACACACACAGCCACACACACACAGCCACACACACACAGCCACACACACACTGTGTGTGTGTGTGGCTGTGTGGCTGTGTGCCCCTTGGGTATTCCCCTGTCATTAGTACCACATGACTGGGATCTCACACACACACATTACCGCCAATCCAGCCCAGTCACGCTAAAGTCAGCAGGGGTACAAACTAGTCAGGTGACTATCTTCACTTCCTGTCAGAGTCTCATGAGGTTAGCGATCCGGCCTGGCATCGATCAAAAGGGTTGTAAGATTTGGCATATGGCTGTATTTTGGATGCATTTGTCTTGTTCAGTCGAATGTGGTAGGGTTGTAGTAACGCCTCGAGCCAATGGGAGGGCCCTAATAACGTCCTGGGCCAATGGGAGGGCCGTAGTAATGCCCAAGGCCAATGGGAGGGATGAGTGATTGATATATATTGTAAATAGTCTGCAGTTCAAAAGTTTTGGGGCACTGTTTTCAAAAGAAAAGCATTTTTTCCTAAATTCAAATAACATCAGATTGATGGTAAATACAATGTAGATATGCTTAATTTCATTGTTAACAGTGCCTCCCATGTGGATATAATCTCTGCTGAAATACAGGTTGACTCATCATAAACCACATTTACAGAGGCAGCTAGACCTGTCTGAGCTCTGGGTTTCTGGTGTCATGTGTGTGTGATGTGTGTGAATGTAGTGTGGAATCTGATCCTCTGCACACACTCAACTCTGTAGTTAATGGTGCAACAATGACTGCGCTTATTTACAGTAAATAACCTTAACAGTGTTTGTCTTTGACTCGTATTAAATGTTTGTCTCTCTGACTCGTTTTAAACGCTTGTCTCTCTGACTCGTATTAAACGCTTGTCTCTCTGGCTCGTATTAAACGCTTGTCTCTCTGACTCGTATTAAACGCTTGTCTCTCTGACTCGTATTAAACGGTTGTCTCTCTGACTCGTATTAAACGCTTGTCTCTCTGACTCGTATTAAACGTTTGTCTCTCTGACTCGTATTAAACGTTTGTCTCTCTGACTCGTATTAAACGCTTGTCTCTCTGACTCGTATTAAACGCTTGTCTCTCTGACTCGTATTAAACGTTTGTCTCTCTGACTCGTATTAAATGTTTGTCTCTCTGACTCGTATTAAACGTTTGTCTCTCTGACTCGTATTAAACGCTTGTCTCTCTGACTCGTATTAAACGCTTGTCTCTCTGACTCGTATTAAACGCTTGTCTCTTTGACTCGTATTAAATGTTTGTCTCTTTGACTCGTATTAAATGTTTGTCTCTCTGACTCGTATTAAATGTTTTTCTCTCTGTCTCGTATTAAACGTTTGTCTCTCTTTCTGGGTCTCTCCTCAGTTTGAGATCCTAATGTGTGTTCAGGACCATGATGACCCAGCCGTGGACGTGTGTAAAAAGCTCCTGGGCAAATATCCCAACGTCGATGCTCGGCTATTCATTGGTAAGTATAGCATAGTAACATTTTAATTTAAAATAATAATCTGTTATTTTATGTGATGCTCCCTCTGTTCTGTATGTGGGGACAGCGTTTGCGTGCTTTAACCTTAGTTAGACTGGGTGTTATCTAGTGTAATTCCTGTTCTCTCCATGTCATTACGGTATCTTACAAACAAACATGTGAACAATAGACAGTCAGGCATCAGAATGACCAGGGACTTTCCGTAGATGATGTGAACTAATAACGATACTGACTGTAAACAACAGGCCCTCCAGCTCATTCAGGTAGCAGCAGTGGCTAGCTGCAACACCGCATTGTTTTTTTACACTTATGCTTTTAAACGTTTGAAATATCAATAATCTTTCCTCTAAAAGACCATTTCTGTAATAAATACGTTTTACAGAAATTTGTAACTTTGTATTTCTTGCGTATTCATTCGGGAGCTAGGAATTATCCAACCAGGATGTTACTGGAATTTAATTTTAATTGGCACAAGTCACGTAAAGACAAAACCGATCTCTTACAGAGAGTCATAAGTAAACACTCCCTGATTTCTACACTTAGTCTTTCCATCTTCCTATAACCCACCCATTTTCCTGCAGTCCTAATTAATAATATAAAGGTTCAGAAGAAATGTTACTGCCCGAGTGTCGATCTCAGGCTTTTATTGAGACAACTAACAAATCCTGTTCTTCTGGTAATCCTCAACAATCAAAAGGATAGGATAAAGAAGACCAGTTTTTAGATGGAATGTTTTGGTGTCACGATGACTCGTTTATGATAATGTCTGGCGAATGTAATGGTAGGTGTGTGGCCCTCCTGATGGGAACCAAGTACACTGCATCATTATGGGGTTTTTTCCAGGAGGGAAGAAAGTTGGCATCAACCCCAAGATTAACAATCTCATGCCTGGTTATGAGGTGGCTAAATATGACCTGGTGTGGATTTGCGATAGCGGAATACGAGGTAGGTAATTAATTCTGTCCCAAATGACACACTTCATAGTTGGTAGTACATGACATATGGAATAGGCTGCCATTGTCCACTTGTATTTACACTGAATAGGCTGCGAGTGTACACTCATATTTACACTGAATAGGCTGCCATTGGTTGATTTAGCAGAATAAAAATAAATTGTTGTATTTGTGAATGAATGGTGCTGGATGTGTGAATGGATGACTAGGTCAATGAATGGACTGGTGCTGGATGTGTGAATGGATGAGTAGGTCAATAAATGGACTGGTGCTGGATGTGTGAATGGATGAGTAGGTCAATAAATGGACTGGTGCTGGATGTGTGAATGGATGAGTAGGTCAATAAATGGACTGGTGCTGGATGTGTGAATGGATGAGTAGGTCAATAAATGGACTGGTGCTGGATGTGTGAATGGATGAGTAGGTCAATAAATGGACTGGTGCTGGATGTGTGAATGGATGAGTAGGTCAATAAATGGACTGGTGCTGGATGTGTGAATGGATGAGTAGGTCAATAAATGGACTGGTGCTGGATGTGTGAATGGATGAGTAGGTCAATAAATGGACTGGTGCTGGATGTGTGAATGGATGAGTAGGTCAATAAATGGACTGGTGCTGGATGTGTGAATGGATTAATTAATGTGTTGTACTTGTGCCACAGTGAAACCGGATACCCTGACGGATATGTCCAATCAGATGACGGAGAAGGTGGGCTTGGTTCACGGCCTTCCCTATGTGGCCGACAGACAAGGCTTCGCCGCTACTCTGGAACAGGTAAACAGATGAACCACTCCTGCCAACTTCCTGTCAGATGCCAATAAAATGGACTTGGGTAGCATCTCTGCTCTTATCAAGGTCATCAGAGTCCTAAGACGAATCCATCTTGGTTCTTGAAAGTCCTGGCCAGCGGAGATATTGGACACCTCTACAATACTGGAGTCTGTTCAGTTTCTTGGAATGTTTTGTTTGGGTGATTTCTTCCGCTGGTTATGGCGTTGACCTGCTCGTTACGGCGTTGAGCCGTTTGTAAAGAATAATGCTTGTCTGTTTCCTGACAGGTTTATTTCGGCACTTCACACCCGCGCTCCTACATCTCCGCCAACGTCACAGGTATTAAGTGTGTGACTGGAATGTCTTGTCTGATGAGGAAGGATGTCCTAGACCAGGCAGGTGGACTCATAGCCTTCGCTCAGTACATCGCAGAGGATTATTTCATGGCTAAGGCCATAGCCGACAGGTACGATCAGTAACCCAGACTCAAAGAGCACCTCTGCACACCGGTCTTTACTACAGATCACAGGGGAACTTCACCCTTTTCTTTGTCCTTTTTCCCCCTCCACAGGGGATGGAAGTTCTCGATGGCAACACAGGTAGCAATGCAGAACTCTGGGTCCTACTCCATTGCTCAGTTCCAGTCCCGCATGATCAGGTAAACCACCTCATCCATTGTCCTGTAGCTGTAACTCCCGGTAAACCACCTCGTCCATTGTCCTGTAGCTGTAACTCCCGGTAAACCACCTCGTCCATTGTCCTGTAGCTGTAACTCCCGGTAAACCACCTCATCCATTGTCCTGTAGCTGTAACTCCCGGTAAACCACCTCGTCCATTGTCCTGTAGCTGTAACTCCCGGTAAACCACCTCGTCCATTGTCCTGTAGCTGTAACTCCCGGTAAACCACCTCGTCCATTGTCCTGTAGCTGTAACTCCCGGTAAACCACCTCGTCCATTGTCCTGTAAAACCACCTCGTCCATTGTCCTGTAGTCCATTGTCCTGTAGCTGTAACTCCCGGTAAACCACCTCGTCCATTGTCCTGTAGCTGTAACTCCCGGTAAACCACCTCGTCCATTGTCCTGTAGCTGTAACTCCCGGTCCTGTAAACCACCACCTCGTCCATTGTCCTGTAGCTGTAACTCCCGGTAAACCACCTCGTCCATTGTCCTGTAGCTGTAACTCCCGGTAAACCACCTCGTCCATTGTCCTGTAGCTGTAACTCCCGGTAAACCACCTCGTCCATTGTCCTGTAGCTGTAACTCCCGGTAAACCACCTCGTCCATTGTCCTGTAGCTGTAACTCCCGGTAAACCACCTCGTCCATTGTCCTGTAGCTGTAACTCCCGGTAAACCACCTCGTCCATTGTCCTGTAGCTGTAACTCCCGGTAAACCACCTCGTCCATTGTCCTGTAGCTGTAACTCCCGGTAAACCACCTCGTCCATTGTCCTGTAGCTGTAACTCCCGGTAAACCACCTCGTCCATTGTCCTGTAGCTGTAACTCCCGGTAAACCACCTCGTCCATTGTCCTGTAGCTGTAACTCCCGGTAAACCACCTCGTCCATTGTCCTGTAGCTGTAACTCCCGGTAAACCACCTCGTCCATTGTCCTGTAGCTGTAACTCCCGGTAAACCACCTCGTCCATTGTCCTGTAGCTGTAACTCCCGGTAAACCACCTCGTCCATTGTCCTGTAGCTGTAACTCCCGGTAAACCACCTCGTCCATTGTCCTGTAGCTGTAACTCCCGGTAAACCACCTCGTCCATTGTCCTGTAGCTGTAACTCCCGGTAAACCACCTCGTCCATTGTCCTGTAGCTGTAACTCCTGGTTTGACCTCAGGACTGGTCAGGCTGTGCACATGTGTTCTGCTGGATCTCATTCTGTGGCCTCTTCTTCCTCAGATGGGCGAAGCTTCGTATTAACATGCTCCCGGCCACCATCTGTGAGCCCATCTCAGAGTGTTTTGTGGCCAGCCTCATCATTGGCTGGGCGGCTCATTACATGTTCCGATGGGATATCATGGTGTTTTTCATGTGTCACTGTTTGGCCTGGTTCATTGCTGATTACATCCAGCTGAGAGGAGTACAGGTACACACACACACACACACACACACACAGGCGCCACACACAGGCGCCACACACAGGCGCCACACACAGGCGCCAGACACAGACGCCACACACCTATAGGAAATTAATAGATGGCAGGTTAATGAATTTTATCTCAACTCACTGGTTTTGTTGTTAAACTGTAAATAAGTAAAACGTTTGAATTGTTGTGGTTATATTGTTGTAACGTGTGTGTTCTATCTGCACAGTTTACCTATATATAAATATATTATCCTCCCCAAACCCCCACCCTCAGGGCGGAGCACCAGCCTTCTCTAAGTTGGACTATGCTGTGGCCTGGTTCATCAGGGAGTCCATGACCATCCAGATCTTCCTGTCAGCCCTCTGGGACCCCACTATAAGCTGGCGTACTGGACGCTACAGGCTACAATGTGGCGGTACTGCGGAGGAGATTCTGGACGTATAGCTACCCTCTTGGGGTCCCATCGCCCCAGCAGGGGTCCCATCGCCCCAGCAGGGGTCCCATCGCCTCAGGCTAGAGACAATACCAGGCACTGACTGGGCCGTGCCCCAAATGGCTTCCTGGTCCCCATATAGTGAACTACTTAACACCAGGGCAGTAGGTAGTGTGTAAAAGTAGGGCACTACATAGGGATAGTCTTCCCTTTAGGATGCAGTCTCAGAATTAAATGGTGACATTGAGTGATGGAACAAAGAAAAACTATTTCACATCGAATTCATTTAAAGAAAAAAAATGTTTGACTATTTTTTTATCCTGTGTGTTAAATGTCCAGATTATTTATGTTACTGGTGTTCTTTGTTTTGCCCCCTTTTCATTTTAACTCTTGCTGTTAAAGATGAAGGTAATTCTCCGTTAACAAAGGCAAACCATTGTTCAGCCTATGGTGGTAGTGAGAGAAAATACCCCCAAATCCTCTTGGATCTTTTAGGATTTCTATGGTCCAAATGTTTAAATTCTTATTGTTTCGTTTTTTTTGCCAGTTGATACATTCAAGCATCTAGGTATTTTTGTTGGCTTATCTCAAGCTGATATTGCTGGATGTTTTCAACAGGCAATTCCAGCCAATTCCCCATATAGTGTACTGCTTTTGAGTGGGGCCCTTTGGGGGGGTGGGTTTTAGGACACATCCTCAGTCTGGAATGTGTACGTTGTCTGATCTGTAGTTATCTGAGCCAATTAGATTACACTTGTAGTTTCATATTGTCTGTTATTTCTCTTGGAGAGTCATAGAGGCTGGACTGTTTTTTTTTTTAAATCTTCTACCAGTGCTAGAACACCCTGGTCTGAAACAACATTTCATGTGTTGGGTGGGTTGGAACAAAAGCCTACACACCCCTTTCCCTGCAGACATTTTGCTCATTAGTCGCTCTGTTTCGGAAGGATGTAAAATGTAATATTGTGTCACTGCTGTTGTGCTTTAATGGAGAAGATGTGATTGGAAGATGTATGATGTAGAACTAACCTCCTCTTCTGAATAACTGGTTCTACTGAATCTTCTCAGCGTCATCAGCGTCGGGTTACATCCGTTTCCATGGTGAGGCTGCTGAGCAACCAGGCATCTATTCCATGGGTTTGGTGAAAGCCCTCAACATGCAGAGGAACAAATCAATGGGAAATCCTTTTATATTGGAGTACCGCCATATCACACCGGCATGGGTTAGGGTTCTGAATCAAATCTAATTGCACCCCGCTACTCCCCCCACCTCCCCCTGTGTGTTACTGTTTGAATGTGGTTGTCACGGTGACAGAGTGGTTCTGTTGTGTCAGTCTGAAGACAATCCAACCGAGACTCATTTAGTTTTAATCCAATATGCTGTCATTTTCAATATAAGGCCTTGATGTAGACGGCACGTATGGGAAATCTAGTCAGAAGGAGCGCCCCACAGTAGGGGTTAGTGTGCCCCACAGTAGGGGTTAGTGTGCCCCACAGTAGGGGTTAGTGTGCCACACAGTAGGGGTTAGTGTGCCCCACAGTAGGGGTTAGTGTGCCCCACAGTAGGGGTTAGTGTGCCCCACAGTAGGGGTTAGTGTGCCACACAGTAGGGGTTAGTGTGCCCCACAGTAGGGGTTAGTGTGCCCCACAGTAGGGGTTAGTGTGCCCCACAGTAGGGGTTAGTGTGCCCCACAGTAGGGGTTAGTGTGCCCCACAGTAGGGGTTAGTGTGCCACACAGTAGGGGTTAGTGTGCCACACAGTAGGGGTTAGTGCGCCATTTCTGACGTGAAATCTTTATTTGACATGCCTAAGCAAAACGAACAGCAATAATGAATCCAGATTCCTTCCCTAGAGACTGTGCTGTATTTCTCTAAAACATCACTGATGCGCATCTGCTTACTTGTAATGAAACATTTCAGATTTGCTATGAAGAGACTTACGTTTAAATGAACTTGGTTTTGTGGTTCATTAAGATTTAAAAATAAACAGTCCCAGAATGTAATAATGCTTGTAAATAAATGTTATGATAATTTGCTTTAGGTGGGCAATGAGGCTACAGTCTGACTGCTGGTCTCTCTTGTTATCTGGTTGTGACCATCAGGGCTACAGTCTGACTGCTGGTCTCTCTTGTTATCTGGTTGTGACCATCAGGGCTACAGTCTGACTGCTGGTCTCTCTTGTTATCTGGTTGTGACCACCAGGGCTACAGTCTGACTGCTGGTCTCTCTTGTTATCTGGTTGTGACCATCAGGGCTACAGTCTGACTGCTGGTCTCTCTTGTTATCTGGTTGTGACCATCAGGGCTACAGTCTGACTGCTGGTCTCTCTTGTTATCTGGTTGTGACCATCAGGGCTACAGTCTGACTGCTGGTCTCTCTTGTTATCTGGTTGTGACCATCAGGGCTACAGTCTGACTGCTGGTCTCTCTTGTTATCTGGTTGTGACCATCAGGGCTACAGTCTGACTGCTGGTCTCTCTTGTTATCTGGTTGTGACCATCAGGGCTACAGTCTGACTGCTGGTCTCTCTTGTTATCTGGTTGTGACCATCAGGGCTACAGTCTGACTGCTGGTCTCTCTTGTTATCTGGTTGTGACCACCAGGGCTACAGTCTGACTGCTGGTATCTGTTTTCTTTGCCATCTTGTTTATTCTACAACTGAATAGTACATTTCCTCGCTTTGACTTTGTGTGCGTGTGGCGCGTGTGCGTGTGGCGCGTGTGTGTGTGCGCGGCGCGTGTGTGTCTGTGTGTGTGTTTGTGCGCGGCGTGATGGCCTTTTAAATTAATCAAACGCGTTGTATTATTATTGTCATGTAACGTGGGGAACTGGACGTGTGTGTGTGCGCGTGTGCGTGTGCGTGTGTGTGTGTGTGTGTGCACATGTCTATAGATGTGTGTGTGTGTCAGGTAATGTGAACATATACTCCAACATTCTTAGCTTTAGTAGTTAAAGCAGTTTTTCTCCTCAGCCTCCCAGTCGAATAACTTCTCCGTTTCTTTAGATTTGCTACTATACTTGACTGAACTTTAAAGCCAGGAACACCAATATCTGACTGGTTGACTGACTGGTTGGCTGGGTGACAATTGAGCCTCTCCTACTTGGTTCACAACGTTTAGAAGAATTAGTCAGAAGAGTGTTAAAAGTTCCAGTGGACCACAGCGTTAATGTGTCTCCAAAATGCTCACTATTTTAATTCACTAGTGTTCACCAGAACTGGCCTGTAGGACTTCATGATAATCTAGCTGCCTTTGTATGGGGTGCGGTTCAGAAACAGGAGATTGGCCCATCTTACTATTGAGGTCTAGTCAGATCTAGTCCATTTCTGTAGGGGATAGGGTCCAATTTAGGATAAATAGTCTTTGTCCACTTTTGCGTAACAGCTCGGGTCTGTTAAAATAATACGGTCTGGTTATGATCCACGACTCATGTTGTCTTTTTAAATTGTCTTGATTCTAGTTTCTTTTTTTTAAAGCGTTATGTATATTTATGCGGTTTAGTTGAAACCATTACAAGCACTGCTTTGATGCCTAATTTATTTTTTAAGTTGGAACATGATGATGATGATATTTTCCCAAATGTGGAACTCATTGATTCCATTATCAGTGAAAAAACTGTTTCATAAATGTCAGTGATTAAAAAAAAAAATACGTATTGGTTTTGTTTTATATGAATTGTTTACTTCTGTATTGTATGAAGCAGAACAGTGGAATCTGTCATAACAGGCGAAAATAAAGGTTTATCAAACAATGTCACAGCTTGTATTGTAAAATAATAATGTGATAAATGTAAATATTTATGGTGGCTAATTTTGCATTTAGTCTGTGACACTGAGCTCCCCCAGTTCACATAACATTAGTCTGAATAATACCGCTATAATCACATCCCATGCTGACCTCTGTTGGTTAACAGACTTTTATTTTTTATTTAACCATATTTAACCATGTGGGAATATCAATTCACGAATACAACAATAGACAAACATACAATTAACAGACACACTGACTGAATTGTGAGTCGATTACAACAAACACAATTCTCACTATAAAAATCTAACGCCATTTTCTAAAACTGACCCAGTCACGTTCAATAATAAACATTTTGATTTAAGATGCACTAATTAGAGGGACGGTAATTAGAGCCACCGCGATATAACCATCCCGGGTCCATTAGCACAGCGCTCATATGTCTGTCTGCAGACAGACTCCACATTCAGACTGGGTACGAGACGTAGGCCTATATGACACGTATATGAGACGTATATGACATGTGTGACACTTGTATGACACTTATATGACACTTATTAGACACGTGTAAGAGACTAATATGACACGTATATGAGACGTATGACACGTATATGACACTTATGAGACGTATATGACACGTATATGACACTTATGACACGTATATGAGAAGTATATGACACTTATATGAGACACATATGACACTTATGAGACGTATATGACACTTATATGACAGGTAAATGAGACGTATATGACACGTATATGAGACGTATATGACACGTATATGAGACGTATATGACACGTCTAACTCCGAGCACACCGAGGCATGACGAAGCGGACATTAAAGGTAACAAATATCTTCATAATATTGCTCTGTGGGCAACATGTAAATTGTGAAGGTCAGTTCAATCTGCATTCCGTTTGGAGTATTTGCTTTCAGCGAGTACTTGTAGGAGGAATGTTTTCTGCATGACTATGGGCATTCGGATGGTGGTCATGGAATGTGAAATGTGTGTGCCATTTGTCCCGAGGGGATAACATCTCCCAGAGATCCACACTAGTGTCTGTAGTAACTAACGCGTTTCTAGGCAACATATAATTATATATATAATTATAAGTGTAGTAGAAAGTTGGCATATGTTTCCTTCTTGCCAACAGCAAACATAATTTACGTGTTTGATATGCAAAACCACTGAGTCAATCAGTTAGACCCATCAATATTTGTTATATGGTATAGATCAATGCAAAACGTTTTGACTATGGGAACTTCATACAGTTAAGACAAGTGGTTTATCTGTTTGAATTCTTGGATCAGCTGAGAAGGTCACACGGTCTGGCTATAGATCCCATGACCAGATCACCAGGTCACACGGTCTGGCTATAGATCCCATGACCAGATCACCAGGTCACACGGTCTGGCTATAGATCCCATGACCAGATCACCAGGTCACACGGTCTGGCTATAGATCCCATGACCAGATCACCAGGTCACACGGTCTGGCTATAGATCCCATGACCAGATCACCAGGTCACACGGTCTGGCTATAGATCCCATGACCAGATCACCAGGTCACACGGTCTGGCTATAGATCCCATGACCAGATCACCAGGTCACACGGTCTGGCTATAGATCCCATGACCAGATCACCAGGTCACACGGTCTGGCTATAGATCCCATGACCAGATCACCAGGTCACACGGTCTGGCTATAGATCCCATGACCAGATCACCAGGTCACACGGTCTGGCTATAGATCCCATGACCAGATCACCAGGTCACACGGTCTGGCTATAGATCCCATAACCAGATCACCAGGTCACACGGTCTGGCTATAGATCCCATGACCAGATCACCAGGTCACACGGTCTGGCTATAGATCCCATGACCAGATGACCAGGACAGACTTAGAGCTTTTTAGTGGCAAGCCGCTTTTTTGGGCGAAAGGACAGTGAGTGTAGAGGTCGGTTGTTGGGCAAAAAGGCAGTCAGTTAGAGTGTAGCGGAAATAAGTTAGGCAGGGAAGTAGCAAAGAAAACGGAGTCCCTCTGAACTGCCCCAACGGGTTTTTGGCAAGACAGGATACAGGGTAGCGATACAGCTGAGCTCCTGACAGGATACAGTGTAGCGATACAGCTGAGCTCCTGATGGGATACAGTGTAGCGATACAGCTGAGCTCCTGACAGGATACAGGGTAGGGATACAGCTGAGCTCCTGATGGGATACAGGGTAGCGATACAGCTGAGCTCCTGATGGGATACAGGGTAGCGATACAGCTGAGCTCCTGATGGGATACAGGGTAGCGATACAGCTGAGCTCCTGACAGGATACAGGGTAGGGATACAGCTGAGCTCCTGACGGGATACAGGGTAGCGATACAGCTGAGCTCCTGATGGGATACAGGGTAGGGATACAGCTGAGCTCCTGATGGGATACAGGGTAGCGATACAGCTGAGCTCCTGATGGGATACAGGGTAGCGATACAGCTGAGCTCCTGATGGGATACAGGGTAGTGAGCTCCTGATGGGATACAGCTGAGCTCCTGATGGGATACAGGGTAGCGATACAGCTGAGCTCCTGATGGGATACAGGGTAGCGATACAGCTGAGCTCCTGATGGGATACAGTGTAGCGATACAGCTGAGCTCCTGATGGGATACAGGGTAGCGATACAGCTGAGCTCCTGATGGGATACAGAGTAGCGATACAGCTGAGCTCCTGATGGGATACAGGGTAGCGATACAGCTGAGCTCCTGATGGGATACAGGGTAGCGATACAGCTGAGCTCCTGATGGGATACAGGGTAGCGATACAGCTGAGCTCCTGATGGGATACAGGGTAGCGATACAGCTGAGCTCCTGATGGGATACAGGGTAGCGATACAGCTGAGCTCCTGATGGGATACAGGGTAGCGATACAGCTGAGCTCCTGATGGGATACAGGGTAGCGATACAGCTGAGCTCCTGATGGGATACAGGGTAGCGATACAGCTGAGCTCCTGATGGGATACAGTGTAGCGATACAGCTGAGCTCCTGATGGGATACAGGGTAGCGATACAGCTGAGCTCTTGATGGGATACAGAGTAGCGATACAGCTGAGCTCCTGATGGGATACAGGGTAGCGATACAGCTGAGCTCCTGATGGGATACAGAGTAGCGATACAGCTGAGCTCCTGATGGGATACAGAGTAGGGAGGTTTCTGTGATCGGTTTGATTGACACCATGTGAGGAAGTGAAGCAGAGGTGGGAGCTCAAAGCAAGACTAGGACAAATGACGGAAGAAATAACCAAGATCGTGACATTTATTCAAGGCATGCTACAATTAAAGTTGCTTTGAGAAAAAAGTAAGAAGAGATTCTGGTGTAATAACTATAATAATAATGAGAATCATGAACAAAAAACATAAAATAAAATGTTTCTATATAAAATACAGAAACTCCACTCAATCATGCACAGCAAAATTAGAAAATATGTTTCTTTAATTGTCGTCTCTTCTAGTTGCATTTTCATTACATCAACTCATAAGAACACCTCTTCCCCAACTTTCTTCCCACTAAATCACACACAAAGCTGGTTCTGGTTTAATATCAAAATACACAAGACAGGGTTTTTTCAGGTTGTGTTCATCTTCATATATATATATAACTTGTTGTCATCTTGTTCCCAGACACCATTATGGCCAGGTAAGAAACCATGTGTGATAACAGCATTTATATTTTCATTTGGGGAGGGAAACGTTTGACTGTGATCTATAAATACGGTGTGTTGTTACAATGTGGCATGTAGAGATAAAAAACATCAGCCAATAAAATCTAATATGGAGCCATATTAATAAAGCATAGCAGGGCTGATCTAGAGTCAGCCCCCACCTTATCATGGAATACTATTCATTATGATCTAAATGGCTAAACTGATCCTAGATCAGAAATCCCAAATATGCCTTATAAATACGGCTCCAAATGATAAAACATCTGAGAACACAGTACATAATAAGGTTCCATTTGAGCCAGTCTGACACGATAGAACGTAGTACATAATAAGGTTCCATTTGAGCCAGTCTGACACGATAGAACGTAGTACATAATAAGGTTCCATTTGAGCCAGTCTGACACGATAGAACGTAGTACATAATAAGGTTCCATTTGAGCCAGTCTGACACGATAGAACGTAGTACATAATAAGGTTCCATTTGAGCCAGTCTGACACGATCTGCATCTCTAAACATTTGTCCTTTTACATGGTGTCGCAGAATAACATCTAGACATGCAGAATTTAAAATCCTTGAGGTGAAAAGTTAGTGCCAAGTTAAAGCGAATTTGGGAGTACCCCAATTGGTTCACTGGCTCTGAATCAGAAAAGGTCACTCCATGTGTCGTGATCAGTTGTTCTGATAGGAGTCAGTTCCTTTGGTTTCCGTGTGTTGTGTTCCTGTACAACTCAACATAAAGCTAATGGTACATTTTAGTATTGGTGTGTTTGTTATGTGGGTCTGTGGGAACAAATGGAGAGCCTGGTATCTAACCAGGTTTCATTTTATTTGAAAGTTTCAGTCGGGGTTTACCAGGCTAAAAATGTAGTCTCTTCACATGGCAATACATGTCAAAAACGTTCAGGAATAATGGAATAAACAATAATATCTTCTTGATGTGTTTCAAGTGATGTGTTGAAACTTTTCAGGCAGGAAAAACCAGGAGGTGACTGGGTTATAGATGGGCAATTAAAGGCACATAAACTTTGGTCCTTTTTATATTATTGGTGGCTCCTTAGTAGAAAAACTAACGTTAGGATTTTGTTTCTCAGTCTCATGATGTTTGTCTGTCATCATGGTTGATCTCAAACACATCCCTAGAACAAATCTAAAAGACAGAGCTAGTGTGAAAGAGAGACAGACAGTGTGGGAAACATCAAGAGCTGTTTTTTAGAATGATCAGATTAGATGACGATTCAGACTGTTAAATGTCTCTGGCTTCTTTCCTGTTTAGAAATTAAAAGAATCAAACAACAAAGAAATTATCCAGGGGAGGATGAGTATGATGAAGACTGTATCCAAGGTAACTCGACTTAGACTGACTGTGGTCCAAAGTGGCGCAAAGCATCAGATGAAAATAGATCGGACCAAAACTAAGACAAGAACCTCTCCACTTTCACCAGTCCCCAAGACACTGCTGGAGAGTTGACTCCAAATGTCTCCCTGTCATAGTGCAAGTACACCAGACAAGTACAGCACTATACAGGGGACTTGTCCCCCTGTCATAGTGCAAGTACACCAGACAAGTACAGCACTATATTGGGGACTTGCTGTAATTTGGGACAATCCAGGTTTTCTGGGGACTAAAACATCTGTCATTGTGGAAAGCAAAGTGACATAGAAGCCTAACAAGTTTCATCAGCTTTTAAAGAGAGCAAAAAACACATAGAAATTATAATATCACAACAGCTACAAACCCAAACAACCCAAAATACACCGAGGTAAATCATATGGAAACAAGTCAAATAGATAACAATAAAAAATGTCACTAGGAAATGTAGGAAAACACTGTCATGACCTGTGTTGTGGGCCTAAAACATCGGAAAACATCTGTAGGAATTCATTAGGTTTGATTTTTTAGTCTAAAAGGGCAACCCTATTTCCTGTATGACCCTTTGATCTTGGATCAACAATGTCTAGGTATGTACAGGGAAACCATTTTATTTGCCACAGATGGCCTTACCCAGATCGTTTTTCAACTGATTGGTCTATTGTCCAAACTTTAGAGCTGATCTAATTACAGAAGACATTTTATAAATACCTGTACAAACTCTAATGGTAAAGATTAGACAATTACAAAAGATAAAGTAGACAAATATCAGGAATGTCTGTATACCAAAAGGGGTGTCATTTCAGGGCGTCATTCTGGGTTATTAATCTAATCTTATTCATGAATCAAAAGCCAAATTCTCAACCCGTAGCTGCAGCAATGCCTTATAAGAAAATAAACCATACGTCATGCACACGTACGTCAAGACATGTCCAGCAAGTCACAAGTAGATGGAAAAGATGTTAAATAACTATTCCAACCTGTAAGTCTTTTGTCTGTCAAATGTGTTTGTGTGATGGAATTCTTCCCAGATTCACTGGTAGGCATGTGGGAATACGAGGAAGTAAGGAGGCCAACACCACACACTGGTATTCCAGAGTTTCCTGGTCATTTCACCACACACTGGTATTCCAGAGTTTCCTGGTCATTTCACCACACACTGGTATTCCAGAGTTTCCTGGTCATTTCACCACACACTGGTATTCCAGAGTTTCCTGCTCATTTCTCTACGAGGTGTAACCTACATGAACCTACATTTCAAAAGACAGGATTGTATAGTCAACCCCCACATAAAAAAAACACATCTAGACTTTTCTACGTGAAAAAGTGAATTAAATCAACCCTCTCCAATCCCACAAGATACAGTAGATAGTACATACAACTACTGTCTGAAACCTAGCGTTTATGAACACATGTTTATGAACACATTACAATATAAGGCACGCAATAAGAAATTAAGTAAATATATAGTAGATATAATTCTTAGTCTTCTCCATGATGACTTGATGATGATTAAAGTGGTTCAAAAACCCGCTGAGGTTTCAGATTAAGTTTTTGTTTTCTTTCATAAAAAGAACAAATTACCAAAAATAAGTAACTTTTTTCTTCAAAAAATCTTCACAATCCTAGATACAGACCTGAATAGTTTTGCTTTTTGTTAAGACTGTAAACCTCAAAACAATTAAGTGAGTTCCATTTTTTTGTCATTTTCTTTAAGGGTTTGCTGTTGTTTTGCTTCAGGAATATGGAAACATCATGGCCAGCCTAGGTTATGCAAAACAACATACACGCCATCGTATTATTATTAAACATCATGGCCAGCCTAGGTTATGCAAAACAACATACACGCCATCGTATTATTATTAAACATCATGGCTAGCCTAGGTTATGCAAAACAACATACATGCCATTATATTATTATTCCCCTGCCGATTGTGAGACATGACACAGACTGAGAATGGTTGACAGTCATAATAATTACCCATAATGCTACTCAGCGGGTCACATGACCCTCCTTGGAATGTTAAGGCTAGACCATGGCACCAGACAGACAGACAAGACAGCACCTTCATGTGGACCTGGAATCCATAGAACTAGTTCTAGGACAGAATTCAACCAGACCATATTTTGGTCTCTGAGAACACAGAACGTTCTCCATTCAGTGTCCTCATGCCAGGTGTGAATCGGTTTTTCACACGCATCTTCTTTTTGGTTTGATCCCAGGTGGATCTCAGGTGGATCCCCAAATGATCAGTAAAACTGCAAAGCTAAAGAATGTGTGTGGGATTGAGGCCGATACCTTGACCGGAGTGAGAGAGTGAGAGAGAGAGGGAGAAAGGGAGAGGATGAGAGAAAGAGAGAGGGGGATAGAGGGGGAGGAGTTTCAAAGGAAAGGAGATAGGGTCAGTGTTAGGATCAGGGTCAGGTCAGAGGTCATGAGTTATAACCACTCTATGCAGACCTGGACACCAGAGCACTAACTCCTATGTTGAGGAAAACAGGAATCATTCCAATACAGTTAAAAAGATCC
The DNA here is from genome assembly GCA_029465975.1 of Dallia pectoralis. NCBI lineage: Eukaryota > Metazoa > Chordata > Actinopteri > Esociformes > Umbridae > Dallia > Dallia pectoralis. Next base: position 22,364,333 of record CM055736.1, read on the forward strand.
AAGCTAACAAACAGACCCACTGCTATTCCCATTATCCAAAGAACATCATCACAGAAGACAGGCGGACAGACAGACATACAGAGGTTAAGTCCTAACTGGCTTCTTATTCCCTATATAGTGCACAACTTCAGACCAGACCACAAACACAAAGTAATTACATGGGTCTGGGTTAGGGTTCTGGACCCCTGAAGGGGAAAGAGTGCCATTTGGGAAACAAACAGTATTCACATTCATTAGGCCTAGTCAGAGTCCAGCATAGCAAGCACACTATGTATGCTATAGTACAGTCCTTTAGTACCGGATCCTCTGGAATATAGACGCAAGTAGTTTAGTGTACTATACTAGGGAATAGATGCCATAGGGAACTCACAGCACAGCTACAGGACCAAATTAAAACACATTAAAAATCACCATCACTTTGCCTATTGTTCACAGATCGTAACTGACTTTCCAATGAACTCCACTATGTTCTCCGGACAAACCTGGGCCAACAGACCAGGGCCAACAGACCAGGGCCAACAGACCAGGGCCAACAGACCTGGACCAACAGACCTGGACCAACAGACTTGGACCAACAGATCTGGACCAACAGACCTGGACCAACAGACCTGGACCAACAGACCTGGACCAAGCACGCTGCACAGTAAACAGAAAAATTAAGGTGCAAACTATTTCCCATGTTGCATTCAACTTTTCCTTCTCTCTGCATTTCAATGGTAATTATTACTCTACAAAACAAATGGTGTGGTCCTGACAATGTCTTCTGAGTGTTGTGGTCAGGTTTACCTGGGATGCTCTGAGACTCAGCGTCGCACTGTGATGACGTCACACTGTGATGACGTCACACTGTAATGTCACAAACAAGAGGGCCTGATCATTGCCCCTCTGTAATAATTAACATTATAATGCTACTTAAAATGGAGGCAGCCCATTGGCCAGGAGGTGAGTTGCTACTTGCATCATTTGCCAACCGTCATTTCTCTGTGTCCAGTATGACAACCCCTAAAGGAGCCTTGTGTCTGACTCGTCTGTTATTAAGTCTTTGATTTATATATCACCCAGTAACTCAGGATAAAGGATCCATATTAGATTACAGACTCCATCTAGATTTACAGTCCACCAGCCAGAGGGAACCATATTTCCCTCCACAGTATCAGTGGTACCAGTACAGCTTCACCAGCCAGTTCCTGTAGAGGAGGCATCATTCACTGTGTCAATAAAAGGCCTTTCTGTTACGCAGGCTTGGTGGCTAACAAGGCTCTCAGAGACTGTCTCTGGTGGATCAGTATCTGGGTGTCTGGTTCAGGGGGGCTGACTGTTGGGCTGAACCCTCCCAGGTGTGTTAAGGTACCTGTCTCTCCCGGGTTGTGGTCATGGTCCTCTAATGCCACATAGCAGAATGAGTCAGCCCTGTTCTCTCCGATCAGCTGTCCACCTGCATAAAGGCCAGATCTTACAGTAGTCAATAGCATCAATATTATCTAAACTAGTCAACTCTCCGTTGTTTTAAGTCAAAGTAGGTATTACTGTCCCTCACTCCCACCAGGGGGTCAGGGGGCTTGGGGGTGGCCCAGCACACGAGCGTGGCCCCAGGGGTGGGGTAGGGGGCTCAGATGGAAGGGGGTCAGATGGTGCTTTTGGAGAAGGAAACGCGAAGGTGGTGGTTCTCTCCCAGGTCGTGGTTGTGAAGGTCAATTAGCGCCTGGATGGCTTCCTCCACTGAGCCCAACTGGATCAGAGCCATTTTACGATCTTTCCTAAAACCAACAAGATGGCCGCAATTAGACTAATAGCTCATATGGAAATTCTTTTAAGATGTTTTGTTTGTACTTTCTATTAAGAATGTAAAAAAGTCCAGTATTTAACATCACATGAATATAAATGACACCACAACTGTCAACTGCAGAGTTCCTGAGGTGGTTTTATGTGATAATTGATAGGGTGTGTCCAAGCCCTATCGAACTGACCTTTGGGGAGTTAGTTCCCTCTAGTGGTCTTACAAATGTTCTTCAAGACACATTGACCGCCTGACTGCTGAAATACACTGTAAAAACCTAGTATGTTCCCAGTAGATCCGATCTTCTACAACTGTCTAATAATGTTAGGCCAATAACCAAAACAGCTTCCTGTTAACCAACTCTGTCATCTCTGCGGTATCTGGGAAGCAGTTAATTTAAATACTTGTATTGCGGAAGTGTGAATGAAATAAGGTAAACGTAGAAATAAATCTTACTGGAAGAACTTGAAGGCCTTGACCGTGTATCCAGTCCCAGCAAACAGGTCCTTTAGGATGTCGTCTGTTATAGAGGGGCTGTTGGAGGAGGAACAACATGTCAGCTTTAGAGATAATTTTGGTTAAAATATAACGATTATTTTACTAAGGAAGAGCGTGGAATATAAAATGTTGTTTCTAATTACGGCGTTACCTGTTTTGTCGTCAATAACGTATTTAAAAAAACATTGTTTTTAGCCTAGGAGCATCCCTACTTAGCGAATGTATTTCGCTGTCTGCATTGCGGTACTGGCGCTTATTGTTAACTGGTAACTTTATTCGCAGTCGGCTTGACCTGAGGACTTTACAGATATATTATTATTTCAAAATAGCATTTGCGAGTATTCGTTCATTTTTTCGTTTCCCCCCCGTCAGCACTCTATGACTCCTACCTAACAACGCGTTAGTAGGCTAAACATCCGCAGGTACAATGACTGATATGTTGGGAGATCTCTTCTTGCGTCCCGCACCACATCTCCATCCAACCTCTCCTATCGCCATACGACCCGTTTTTAATTCCAAGTCAAACACTTTCATATTTTATAAAACACAGTAACTGAAAATGTGTTTAGCCCTCAGATAAATCTGTTACTAGTTTTCAAATGTGAATGTGGTCCATGTATTCCGTACAAATATTACTGTTATTGACGAAGAAATAGTTTAGTTCTATTTTATGGTAACTTGGTCTCGCGGGAGAGAGAGAAGAGCGAGAGAGAGAAGAGCGCGAGAGAGAGAAGAGCGCGAGAGAGAGAAGAGCGCGAGAGAGAGAAGAGCGCGAGAGAGAGAAGAGCGCGAGAGAAAGAAGAGCGCGAGAGAGAGAAGAGCGCGAGAGAAAGAAGAGCGCGAGAGAGAGAAGAGCGCGAGAGAGAGAAGAGCGCGAGAGAGAGAAGAGCGCGAGAGAAAGAAGAGCGCGAGAGAGAGAAGTTGGAGAGTTTTTGGAAAAACGGTTGTTTTTGTTCTTTTGACATTTTTCTCGTTGCTGAATAATTACTTTGTTGGTGGACCGTAGTTGGATTTGGACGTATATTTTCCTTGTGATCAAAGGATTAATGTTTGGGTTTTCGTGGCGACAGCCGTGTAGATTTAAATAATTTTGTTTTTCTTTTCATCCTCATGACGTGTTCGTGAGTATTGAGCAGTGAAGTTTCGGCTAAGCTAGCTAGTAGTGTTTCATTTGACCAAGTTGTGTTATTATGTGCACCAGGGCTGTATGGACCCCAACACAGGTAATATAAGCGCCTGTGTAGAGACTGATATGCTGTATGGGCCCCAACACAGGTAATATAAGCGCTTGTTTATAGACTGATATGCTGTATGGACCCCAACACAGGTAATATAAGCGCTTGTTTAAAGACTGATACGCTGTATGGACCCCAACACAGGTAATATAAGCGCTTGTTTAAAGACTGATACGCTGTATGGACCCCAACACAGGTAATATAAGCGCTTGTGTAGAGACTGACACGCTGTATGGGCCACAACACAGGTAATATAAGCACCTGTATAAAGATTGATACGCTGTATGGACCCCAACACAGATAATATAAGCGCTTGTATAAAGACTGATACGCTGTATGGGCCCCAACACAGGTAATATAAGTTCCTGTGTAGAGACTGATACGCTGTATGGACCCCAACACAGGTAATATAAGCGCTTGTGTAGAGACTGACACGCTCTATGGGCCCCAACACAGGTAATATAAGCGCTAATATAAAGACTGATACGCTGTATGGACCCCAACACAGATAATATAAGCGCTTGTATAAAGACTGATACGCTGTATGGACCCCAACACAGATAATATAAGCGCTTGTATAAAGACTGATACGCTGTATGGACCACAACACAGATAATATAAGCGCTTGTATAAAGACTGATACGCTGTATGGACCACAACACAGGTAATATAAGCGCTTGTGTAGAGACTGACACGCTGTATGGGCCCCAACACAGGTAATATAAGCACTTGTATAAAGACTGATACGCTGTATGGACCACAACACAGGTAATATAAGCACCTGTATAAAGATTGATACGCTGTATGGGCCCCAACACAGGTAATATAAGTTCCTGCGTAGAGACTGATATGCTGTATGGGCCCCAACACAGGTAATATAAGCGCTTGTGTAAAGACTGATATGCTGTATGGACCCCAACACAGGTAATACAAGCGCTTGTGCAGAGACTGATATGCTGTAGGGCCCCAACACAGGTAATATAAGCACCTGTATAAAGATTGATACGCTGTATGGGCCCCAACACAGGTAATATAAGTTCCTGCGTAGAGACTGATATGCTGTATGGGCCCCAACACAGGTAATATAAGCGCTTGTGTAAAGACTGATATGCTGTATGGACCCCAACACAGGTAATACAAGCGCTTGTGCAGAGACTGATATGCTGTAGGGCCCCAACACAGGTAATATAAGCACTTGTGTAAAGACTGATATGCTGTATGGACCCCAACACAGGTAATATAAGCGCTTGTGTAGAGACTGATATGCCGTATGGGCCCCAACACAGGTAATATAAGCGTTTGTGTAGAGACTGATATGCTGTATGGACCCCAACACAGGTAATATAAGCGCTTGTGTAGAGACTGATACGCTGTATGGACCCCAACACAGGTAATATAAGCGCTTGTATAAAGACTGATAACTAATTTGTATATATATATATCTCATCTCATCTTCAACCGCTTATCCGGGGTCGGGTCGCGGGGGTAGCAGCTCTAGCAGGGGACCCCAAACTTCCCTTTCCCGGGCAACATTAGCCAGCTCTGACTGGGGAATCCCGAGGCGTTCCCAGGCCAGTGTGGAGATATAATCTCTCCACCTAGTCCTGGGTCTTCCCCGAGGTCTCCTCCCAGCTGGACGTGCCTGGAACACCTCTCTAGGGAGGCGCCCAGGTGGCATTCTTACAAGATGCCCGAACCACCTCAACTGGCTCCTTTCTATGCAAAGGAGCAGCGGCTCTACTCCGAGTTCCTCTCGGATGACTGAGCTTCTCACCCTATCCCTAAGGGAGAGGCCAGCCACCTTTCTGAGAAAACCCATTTCGGCCGCTTGTACCCGCGATCTCGTTCTTTCGGTCATGACCCAGCTTTCATGACCATAGGTGAGGGTAGGAACAAAGATTGACCGGTAGATCGAGAGCTTTGCCTTTCGGCTCAGCTCTCTTTTCGTCACAACGGTGCGGTGAAGCGAATGCAACACCGCCCCGCTGCTCCGATCCTCCGACCAAACTCCCGCTCCATTGTTCCCTCACTCGCGAACAGGACCCCGAGGTACTTGAACTCCTTCACTTGGAGTAAGGACTCATTCCCTACCCGGAGTAGGCACTCCACCGGTTTCCTGCTGAGAGTCATGGCCTCAGATTTAGAGGTGCTAACCCTCATCCCAGCCGCTTCACACTCGGCTGCGAACCGATCCAGTGAGTGCTGAAGGTCACCGACCGATGAGGCCATCAGGACCACATCATCCGCAAAAAGCAGTGATGTGACCATCAGCCCACCGAACGGGAACCCCTCCCCCATGACTACGCCTTGATATCCTGTCCATGAATATTACAAACAGGATTGGTGACAAAGCGCAGCCCTGGCGGAGGCCAACCCCCACCGGGAACGAATCCGACTTACTGCCGAGGACACGGACACAGCTCATGCTTTGAGCGTACAGAGATTGGATGGCCCTGAGAAGAGACCCCTCACCCCATACTCCCGCAGCACCTCCCACAAAGATCCCGGGGTACCCGGTCATACGCCTTCTCCAGATCCACAAAACACATGTAGACTGGATGGGCATACTCCCAGGCCCCCCAGGATCCTTGCGAGAGTAAAGAGCTGGTCCGTGGTTCCCGGCCAGGACGAAAACCGCATTGTTCCTCTTCAATCTGAGGTTCGACTATTGGCCGAACCCTCCTTTCCAGCACTTTGGAGTACACTTTACCAGGGAGGCTGAGGAGTGTGATACCTCTGTAATTGGCACACACTCTCTGGTCCCCCTTTTAAAGAGGGGAACCACCACCCCGGTCTGCCACTCCTCTGGCACTGTCCCAGACTTCCATGCAATGTTGAAGAGGCGTGTCAACCAAGACAGCCCTTCCCCACCCAAAGCTTTTAGCATTTCTGGACGAATCTCATCAGTCCCTGGGGCTTTGCCACTGTGGAGTTGTTTGACTACCTCAGCGACTTCCCCCAGGGAAACTGACGATGACCCTCCATCAGCCTCCAGCTCTGCCTCTGTACTAGAGGGCGTGTAGGTCGGATTCAGGAGCTCCTCAAAATGCTCTTTCCAGCGCCCGATCACATCATCAGTTGAGGTCAACAGTGTCCCATCCTTACTGTACACAGCTTGGATGGTTCCCCGTTTTCCCCTTCTGAGGTGCCGAATGGTTTTCCAGAAGCATTTTGGTGCCGACCGAAAGTCCTTCTCCATAGCTTCTCCAAACTTCTCCCACACCCGCTGCTTTGCCTCTGACACGGCAGCGGCTGCAGCCCTTCGGGCCTGTCGGTACCCTGCAACTGCCTCCGGAGTCCCCAGGGCTAGCATATCCCTGAAGGCCTCCTTCTTCAGTCGGACAGCTTCCCTGACCACCGTGGTCCACCACGGTGTTCTAGGGTTACCACCCCTTGAGGCACCTAGGACCTTGAGACCACAGCTCACCGCCGCAGCTTCAGCAATAGAAGCTTTGAACATTGCCCACTCAGGTTCAATGCCCCCAACCTCCACAGGGATGCCTGAAAAGCTCCGCCGGAGGTGTGAGTTGAAGATCTTTCGGACAGGGGCCTCCTCCAGACGTTCCCAGTTCACCCGCACCACCCGTTTGGGCTTACCTGGTCTGTCCAAAGTCTTTCCCCACCCTCTGATCCAACTCACTACCAGATGGTGATCAGTTGACAGATATGTATATATATTAGGGCCGGGAATTTATTAAAAAAAATTAACTAATTAATCGCACAATTCTGTGATTAATCGCATTTTCCCCAAGTTGTTTGAAACACTGAAATAAATCAATTAACACAATGAAGTATATTTTAAATACATTATTTTATGATAGTCTCTCCTGTGAACAATACAGAATAGTCATTCTTATCAAATATAGCAACTTTATAAACAAAGTGTAAGTTATATATTTAAACACTGAAGGTTATCAAAAATACTGGATCATCTTGGCAATAGTCCAAATGAAATAAAACATTTTCAAAAACAAAATGACAAAGTGTGAGGTGAAACCATCAATGTCAAAGATAGATTATTTTAGAACTTAAGCCTATAGGCCAAAATAATTGCACTATATGTAAAGTTTCCAGATTAATTTTAAAGAAGTCCATAACGGCCTTTGTAATATGAATGACAAACAGAATGAAGTGAAATTAAGTTTGGTGATGTCGGGTTGGTTAGGGTCTCCATGA